>VWZP01010997.1:1206162-1391574 GCA_013396995.1 Dicaeum eximium | reverse complement strand
TTTATTTTTATTATTATTTCCTGGTAACTATTTCCCTGCTTTTCCATCTGGGAGGCCAATGAGAGTATTGCTTGCTGGCCTGTATCCAGTTTTCTCCAGCTGGGATCAGCTCAGTCCAATGTTGCCATCTGTCCTTTGAGGCAGGGGGACATCCTCTTCCATTTTGGATCTCTCCCAGAACCAATTCCCCCTTTCCCTTCCCCAGTACACCCTGGACTCGACCAAAGCATCCAACAAGCTGTGTGTGACCATCATTAGGCTCATTAGTGCATTCCTGAATTGGCTGGGGCATGTGAGAGTCCAGTGGCCGGACTGCTGGCTGTGCAGAGCCCTGCCAGCCCGTGGCTGCCTCAGGGCAGTGGCCTCTGTCGCTGTCCTCTGGCTCAACTGGGGGCTCAGGTGTGCACAGGGTGCCCAGAGCAGCTGTGGCTGCCCCATCCCTGAAGGTGTTCAAGGTCAGGTTGGACAGAGCTTGGAGCAACCTGGGACAGTGGAAGGTGTCCCTGCCCTGGCAGGGGGTTGGAATGAGATGATCTTTAATGTCCCTTCCACACATACCATTCCATGACTGGGTTCTCTAGGGATGCTTCGCCTGGGGTTGTGTCTGCCGCACCACCCCCCTGCCCTGGGATGTTCCCGTTGTCACTTCTGTCCCCAATTACGGGCAGGAGGGACGCGCGGAGCCCCCGCCCGCCGGGAGGACGGGTCCCCTTGCCCTGCTCCCCCCGCTGCCAGCCCGGAGGGGGGGCCGGGAGGGGGGTGCGCATCCCCGGGCCGGGGGGGACCGGATTGGCCGCCGAGTGCGCTGCGAGGATTTTGCGGCGCGGCCCCATTGGCCGCCGCCGCCCATAAGTTTTTGCTCCGGACGGGAACTTTTCCCAGGGATGATGGAGTAACCCCGGGCGGCTCCGCGCCCGCTCCCCCCGCCACCCCGGGCCAGGCAGCCACCGCCACCCGGCAAGGATGAAGCTCTGCGGGACTTTCCTCGGTTCGTAGCCGTTCGCCGGCGGACGCGGGGGGTGCGGTGGGCGTGTAGGGAGGATATTCCTTAGTGTGTCTCCTCTGAAACACTTGAGTTTCTCAATTCTGCCCAAATCACGCCTTGGCAAAGGGGCTCGGTCGCCGAGGGCGGGGGAATACGGACCCGCAAACGATCCCTCCTTGTTTTATAGCATTTCCCCCCGGTTCGGCGGCAGAAAGAGGCTCCCGAGTACATTTCGGGGCGCAGGTTCTCCCGAGATTGCGTTTCGCGAGCGAGGTGCGGGTGCCACCCCCGGGCTCAGCTGCCAGGAGGCTTCAGGTGCGGGGGCTGCGCGGCCCCGGCGCTGCCGCTCCGAGATCCGGCGGGGCTTTGTCCCCGCTGCCGCAGGTTTCACCTAACTACAAAGGACGAGGAGCGAAGGGGAGGGGGGCGAGGAGAAAATAATTTTTTCGGCAGCTTCTGGTCGCGGTTCTGCTGGGCAAGGGGGTGGTGGTGGCTGGTTTGGCTTTATGGGCACTTTTTCCACTCCTCTTGCACATTGCTGGATAATAAAGGGGTGAGGGAGATGTTGAATAAAAAGTTAGTTCGTGCCCGTTCAGCTGGGTGTGTGCTGCAGCGCCTGCATTAACCGAGGCACAAAGGAGGAAGTTTTGGGATCATGCGAGGTGCCTTTTGCAAAAGATGGTGATTGCTCCAATTGTTGTTCTTCAGGGAAAAAAGAGCTCTAGATTTGGCTTAGACAAAGGCATTGCCTCTTCGGGAAGGACCCGCCCAAATCGGAGCGCAGGGGCGCGCTGGAGAGCGAGCGAAGGGTTATTAAAAGTTTTTTTTTTTTGTGCCTGTGCATGTTGTTCCATCTGCCAGGGGCCTGTAGTGGGCAGGTTTCTTCGCAACCCTTCAGCTGTTCCATATACAATATTAATGCTGGCCATTTCTATTCGGCATACAACAGCACTAATTGTAGTCTGAGGCATTAAGGCAGCCAGCCCATCTGCATAGAAGCTTTCAGAAAGAAACAAGGAAAAAAAAAATCTTTCACCCCCAGCTGTAACCGGAGAAGTTGGTGCCAATTACAAATGCGTAAAGTTTGAGATCTAATTTTCTTTGAAACAGACTCAAACAAGTCAATGGAGCACAGTGCGGTGGGTTTATGGCTGTGTTTACACAAGCAAATGGAGTTTTATTTTAAATAATTTCGAACTTGAAGAGCTTGATCTGAAAACACGAGGGGGAAAAAACAGCATGGAGAGCAGAGGAGGGGCGTGAAGGGAATCTGCTTTTAAAAATCCTCTCTGGGTTCAGCTCTGCAGGCGGCCTGGAGGCAGGGACTCTAAGAGCCCCCGTCTTAAACCCCCTGAAGATGAAAATACACGAACATTTATTTTAGACCTCTCAGCTGCACGGCTTCCTTTAGGGAAGCGACGGCTCTTTGAGACCTGGAAACGCACGATAATTATCTCCTCCCTGAAAACAGCTGTGGAGTGACTCTGGAGAGGTTTAGGGAGTGTGTGTGGGAGAAACACTATTTAAAAAAAGGCTGAAAAATATTTCAAAAGGTCGAAACCGCGCAGGAGGGAGCGGGCGGAGCTGTCCGTGGTGCTGACCCGCCGCCGCCTGCAGCCCACGCGTGGCCCCGCGGGCTCCTCCAGCGTGGGGTGTGCGGCTTTTGGCCTAAGAGGGAGATTTTCTGAGGGGGTAGGAAGGGATCTGGGGGCTGCGAGATGGGAATTCCTGCCGCTGCTGAAGTTGGTAGCAGTGAGAAACTCCGGGGAAGGCGCCGCTTCTTTGCAGCATTTTGGGAGGAGAGCAGAAGGAAGTCTGGCGAGTTTGGGAACAAAGAAAAGCCAAACACCCTGTGGCAGCCCAGAGCTCAGCCGGATGGTATCAGAGCTGTCAGCTGCCTTAGGGCTCGTAGGTGCGTCGCGTGTTAATAAATGCAACAGCAGCAGTAATAAAATCCCTCTGTTAACGCTCGGAGAGGCACATGTGTGTGCTCATATCCATGCAGGCTGCGTGTGCTCCAGTTTATGGGGGAGCACACGCCAGCGAACACACTTCCCTGCTGCCTCCCAGCCGAATCTATTGTGCTTTTGTTTCTCAAGTTTTAGCATTACGGCTCTAAATGAAGCAGCGGTGGAGAGGAGCAGGCAGCATTGTGAGCGGAGGGGAGCCGAGTCCACCCAGCCCTCCCTTTGATTCTATCGCGGGTGCAGAACAATGGAGATGCAGTGTAGCACCAGGCCTGCTGCCTGCAGATAAGAGTTTAATAGAATTTCTGAATGCCAAAGGTTTAGGATGTAAAATATCCCTGTCTTCGTGGTGTGTCCAAAGGAGATAGAAAACAGCTTTTCAGGAGTACTCTCTGCTGAATATCTCATTTATGTTAATGGTTTAGGAGCACACCAGGCTGGCAAGCCGTGGAAATGGGCATCCTAACAACCTCCAAAGCGGCCTCAACAGTTTAAAATTAGTATTTCTGACACTCTCTCATCAATAAAATTCCTGAAATGGGATATCGAATCCTTCCTTCCTGCCATGCGCCCTGCAGTGGCCTGTGGGTGACACGGAGCTGTGGGCAGTACCCATCCAAGCCAAAGTTGCCAGGTTTTGGGCGGTCTGAGAGGCTTTTCCCACTCCTGCCGGCACCTAACCCGCCCAGGGTGGGAGAGGAGCCTGGGCCCCTGCAGTTCTGGAGCTGGAGTTTCCCACAGGAGAGTGCATCCTCAGCAGGATTCAGCTTTCCCTGCCAGGCTCTGCCTCAGCTCTCTGAGGACTCCTGGGGTTTCTGTCCATTTGCGAGCTCCCGCATCTTTTTGGAAATCTTCATTAAGATGACAGGAAAGTCTTAATTGTCTCGGTGCTGCTGGGGATGGCACGAGGGGGCAGGGAAGAGTGCTGGGTAGGAAAGTGTCGCTCCCCCTCTCCTCTCCCCAGCCCGGGGGGCTCCAGGGAATACCTGGCTGTGCTTTCCCTCGCTGTTTCCGAAAAGTTGCTGATGTTCCCGCCTGGCAGTGGGCAGGGATGGGATGTGTTAATGCCCTTCCTGCCGCACCGTGCCGGGGTCTCTTCCAGAGCCTCCCTCCTTCCTCCCGGGGCGGCCAAGAATTTTCAAGGAAAGACGGTGCTAACTCCTGGAAAGTATGACTCTCTCTGGGAGGAAAATATGCACAATGCAAGAACGAGCACTTTTATCACTTAGAAACGACCCCTAAACTGTTCGAGTCACTGCTTTCTTTTAGGACTTTTCCTTATGTTGTTCTTCCCATCCCAACATCCATAATGTAAAATGTAAACCACCTTCCGCGGGGTGAGGTGTTGTCTGCTGGGGATACATTGTGTCTCTCTCTTTTTTTTTTTTTTTTTTCTTTCTGCTTTTAAGGGGAGTAAAAAAAAAAAAATTAAAATACGTATACACCTTTTAACAACCGGCTTTTGAATATGTATATCAGCTAATATGCAATACTCCCAGGTTCATAGAGGCGATAAATTTCCCAGTCTGTTCTTTATGGTGATAGGTCATCTTCCTAACCACCAATAAATATTGTAAAGTACTTTCGCTGGAGCTGTGCTAACCCAGGGCATCTGTCACTCGCTGCTTGCTGCTATTAGGAATTATTGGGCCGTACCACGCGCCGGGATGCGCGGGGGGGACACGGAACGGCGCTCGCCGCGCTCGCCGTCCTTTTGTGCTGCTGCTGTCAGAGGAGCCCCGAGCCTCGTGCATATTAATTATGAATCAGCTCGGGTAAAATCATTCACCTTCTGCTGGGTCCTGGGGAGGGGGGAGTGCGAGCAGAGAGGGGCCGGCGGGGCTGGGAGAGCCCCAACTCTCGGCGCACTCAAGGCAGCCGCTCCATCTCTCTCGCTCGCTCTCTTTGATGCTATACTGTAAATTTATTTCACCTCAGAGAGTAAACAGATATATTGCAACCCCAAGGGTTCATGGGTAGTGTATTTACAAAGGGAAGGCGCAGCAAGCCCCCTCTGTGCCATTTCCATTAATGAGAGCGGTCATTAAGTAAATGAGACATTGCCTTTAGCAGGCTTAAGAGTTCACACACTAAGGAGTATCAGATATTTAATTGAAACCAACAACCCGTCTTACACGCGTGTTACTGGTGTAGGGAAGTGGGCTGCCCTCCAAGAACTCTCCCCCCACAACCTCCCCCATGCAAATTTCATGATTGGTTTCCGTGATGTCATTTTGTAAAGGGGCAGACAATAGCTGTGGGGAAAGGTAAGTCAATATTATGTTCTTTCGCTGACAAAGGCAGATAATGCTGGCTTTTTTTTTTCTTTTTTCTTTTTTTTTCTTTTTTTTTTTTTTTTTTTTTTTTTTCCCTCTTTTTTTTTTTTTTTTTTTTTTTTTCCTCTCCTCCCCTCCCTTGGATTGAGACAGAGGGGAAAGGCTTTCGGAGCACACAGTTGATGTAAACAGACGCAGGCGTTTTGCCTTTACAGCACGAAGGCTGGGTTGTTGTTTTGAAAATTGCACTGGAGAACCGAGGGGATTTTTATGATGATCATCATGCTCCTAGGTCCATCTTTGCTCACTCGCTCTCTCGCCGGCTGCGAGACGCTAGTGGACATGTTAGGCTTCTGACTGAAAAGAGCTCGGATAAGATGAGAAAGGAGATTTATTAAAAAAAAAAAAAAGCACAACGTCGCATTCAACCGGGAAACTTTCTGAATATTTCTGGAAGAGGATGCTTGCCGGGTTTGTGAACCGCGAGATCGGTGGATGTTTATCCGGAGGGAGGTGTTAGCAGAAGACGCTCCCGGGCGCCGGGAGGAGTTTGCGCCGGCGGCGGCGGCGGCCCCGCGGAGCTCTCGGAGGTGCTGACGGCCGGGCGGGACCGGGCTCCACGCGTCCCTCGCCGCGCTCCCCTCACCCCCAGCCCCAAAACTCCAGCCCAAGTCCGCAGCTCCGCACTCCGGGGGCGTTCGGGAGCTCCGCGGCCCCCCTGGCCCGGGGACGCGGCTGCGGAGGGCTGGCGGCTGCTCCCTCCCGCCACTGCCAGACTTTTCTTTTTTCTCCTTTTTTCCCCTTCCCCCCCGCTTCTTTCCGATTACTGCCTACTTTAGAGTTCTCTATTTATAGCAGCGAGGCACAAGGGAAGTGTGCCATGTTTGTGGATTTCTCTCGATACGTTGACCACGACAGAAATCTGCGTGTTCTTATTTTTAGCTTGCTCGGAAGAGGCTTTGCTTGGCTAATCTCTTTATCAATTTTAGCAAAGTTTGCTGTTGTGGTTGTTCCGTGGGTTATTTGGAGAGGGAGCGAGGGGCAGGGGGGTTGTGCCTGAGGATGTGCTTACGCTGCCGTCGGCCCCGGCCGGTCGGGCTGAGTTTGGGGTGCACTTTGCCGGCGGGCAGGACCGACCCTGCTCAGGGAGGCGGCCCCAAAGGGGGGTCGGCACCCCCGAGGCTCTCCCGCACAAAGGGGCAGGTCGTGGGGATCAGCGCTCACGGAGCAGGAGGCTCGGGGCATGCCAGGCTCCCCGGGGCTGGCCAGGGCAAGGGGGCAGGTTGCCCACTGTCCCCCCGATCCGGCCGGGCAGCAGTGCGGGGGCAGCCGCTCTCCTCCCGCTATTGTTGGGCCCCCTCGCTTCGAGCAGCCGCTGAAAACAAGTGCGAAAAGCCCCGGCTAAACCCTCGCTATGGCCCTGCCGCTACTTTTAGTTATTCTTTTTTTTCTTTCTTTCCCTTTCCCTCTCTCTCGTTGGCTCATCTGCTGTTATTATCAGCCTTTTCCATATGGCCACTTTAATTAATGGCAGACAAAAGGGAGTTTGGGGCGGGGGGGGAGGAGGAATCTAGGAATTAGAGTTTATAGTTGGTTTGTCTCTCTCTGATGCTGTCATAGAAACCAGAAGCAAAGATGCCGCCTTTCCACTTCTTTGTATGATCCTGTTTATTGTTCCCGAGCGGCGCAGATTGGAGCAGGCGCGTGTTGCAAAGCACAAACCAGCGCCGGCTGCTACCGCCGGGAAACCCGGGCACAACTTGTCCCCTTCGGCTCTTTCAAACCTGCCTGCCCTCCCCCCTTCTCTCCCCTCCTTCACTTGCCTCGGGAAGAACACGGAAAACTTGGTTTTCCTTTTTTCCCTCTCTCTTTCTTTTTTTTTCCTTGTTTTTAGTTTTCTTCTTTTTTTTTTTTTTCCCCTCCAAGTGATATTGTGTGTCTGCGTGGTCCCCGCCGCACAAAGAGTAGGAAAACTCTGGAAAGTTGGGGTTTTCCATTCCCAGAAAGCAGACGGGAGCTGTCCCCTGTGTCCCGCTGGAGCTGGGGGCCTGAGCGGCGGGTCCGGCTCTGTCCCCGGTGCTGTCACCGAGCAGTCCCGGCTCCCCCGGGCTGGGTGGCCGCGGTCGGGGTTGGCGATTTCCCGGGGGTCCCGTCGAGGAGGGTCTGGGCTGGCAGCGCCGCTCGTCCCCTGCTCGGTGCCAGGTGAGGAGCGGGCATCGCTTTGCCCCACGGAGTCTCCGCTGTCCCGCGGCAGCTCTCGGGCAGTCAGGGGGCAGCGGGGGCACCTCGTGCTGTCGGAAAGAGAAAGGCAGAAATTCGGTCCCCTCTCCTCCTCCTGGGCGTCCTGGGGCTCGGCCCGGCTGGAGGGGTGTCCCGCTGCGGGACGGTGCTTAAGGTCACTGCCAAGGGCGGCGTTGGTGACTTTGGGAGCGGGCTGCTCCCTCCCCTTTTGGCAAATCTGGCCTGGAAGTGGGCGAGAACCCCCCTTCCTGAAGACCCCAAACCCCCCACATTCTGCTCTCCCCTCCACCACCTCCACTCCGTGTCTGTCTGAGCTGCTCTGTCCCTTTGCCCCCAGAACCATCCTCGCCCTCAGGGCAGGGGGGACAGCAGCCCGGGGCTCGGGACGGCTACCCCCCCAGATTTCCCGGTTTTTGTTTTGGAGAGCCGAGACACCCGTGAGTGCCCGGGCTGGGTTCGGAGAGAAGGGGGGCACAGGGCCGGGACTGTCCCCAACAACCCGGGGTCACAAACTGAGGGCTGGGGGGGGCAGGGGCAGGCCAAGCCCCGGTTCTGCGTCCCCCCCGCCCCGTCCCGCAGACCCCCGCGAGCCGGAGCAGTTCCCGGCAGTCCGATGATGATGATGATGATGATGAGGGCAGGGCTGATTTCACGAGACGTAGCTGGGCGTCAGAGCCGCTGCCATTTTAGCAGACGGTACCAAACCACCCCTCCACCCCCTGAAAGGTTCGGCTTTGGGGTGCTGCCTCCGAACTTGGGTTCTGGACGGGACACGCTGCTCTTCTTGGGCTTTGGGGGGACCCTAAGTCAGCAATACTCTCAGAAGAGGCGGAATGACACAGCTTTAGAGCTCAGGAATAGAAACTCTTTTCCCTTCCTGAAATCCCTCCGCAGTTCTGCATCCGGGCTTGAGGGGGACAGGTGAGGTTACAGTCCTGAACCCCCAAAATCAGTCTGTGTAATGCAAAATGGTCTCTCCCTGCCTGTCCGGCGAGGGGCAGAGCCCTCCTTTTGCAGCCTCGGGGGGTTTAATTTGCCAGCGATGCTGCCGTCCCCAGCTCAAAGGTTGGGGACGGGGGACCAGGACCCTCTGTCCCCCGAGAGAAGGGAGAGGAAGGGGAAGCGGGGGATTTACAGTAATGGCTGGAGCCTGGGCTGGGCTGCGCTTCCCAGAAGACATGAAATGAGGCGTGTGAAGGGGAGGGAGAGGCGGGGAAGCATCGCCTCACCACGGGGAAGTCAGATGTGGAACTCTAACGGCAAAGCGGGGTACAGGACCCACTCCTTCCTTTGCTTTGTGAGTTTGTGTGAGTTTGAAAATGGAAGGGCTTATTTTTCCAGCTGTAAACTCCATGGCTGAGTCGTTAGAGCCCTTTCCTTAATGACACAGTGCTTCTCCTGTTGTCACTTCATAGCTGTTCCTCTTTCTCACGCAGGGGAGCTGAGCATGGAGCATCCACAGACTTCCACAGCTGGGAACACACCCCTGTGTATTACTCTTCTTTCCCCAGCAAACGCCCTTTTGGGTTATTTATTGTGCAGATGCTGTTTGCTCCCAGGCTGTGCAGACAAGGAGGGAGGCTGAGGTGGCCCACACTCCAGGTTTATTTGCCTTTACTGTCCCACAGCAGCTGTGAAAGGATTATCAGCCCGGGGCTAACTGCCACACAGCCTCTCAGTTCCCAGGTATTTCTGGAGTTTTGACAGGGTGGAAGTTGCTATCAAGAAACTTTTTCCACCTTTTTCTCTGCCTTTTCCTTCTTTCTCCTGTGTTTTACTGGTTTCTACAAAGAATAACTCCACCCATGTTCCCATGCTGATCTTCCTGGGTGTTTGGTGCAGAGTCCACTGGTGTCTCTGACATCCTTAACGCAGGATTGTATGAAACTTCCCATCTCAAAATATTTTTATCCCTTCTGAGGCTGTTTACCTTTGCAAAGTAGAAGTTTGATCCACAGCCTTAGAGAGGAGAATCATGGTGAGAATAGAGAAGTGGAGTGATAAGCTCAGGCTGTTTCTGGAGTGGAAAAAAGCCTCAAAATACCTTGTTCCTAGAATGAAATGAATTTATATGAGAGTTCCTTCTCTGGGATCTGGGAGCCAGGTCTTGAGTAATGGCAGAGATCAGGGTTGGGACATCCCTTGTGCTCCTTTCAGAGATGGGAGGAGAATCTGTCCCCTCCCACTCCCCACAGATATTTTCACCAGGGAGAAAAGGGCTTTGTGGGTTTACATTTGGAGCTTCCCCTCTTGGCAGGTTGATCTGTCCCAGGGGATTTCTGGAAGTGCAGTGTTTGCCCTCGCAGAGCTCGGGAGCAGCTCCGTGGTGGCTTTGCCTTTGGGATGGGGCTGGCATGCAGAAGGTGCAGAGAAGTTTCCAAACATCTCCTCCCCAGGCAGGTGCCCTGGGAGCAGCAGCACAGGAGGTTATCCCTTGGCTTCCCTGAGCTGCTTGCCCACAGTATCTTGCCTGGAAGGGAGGTTGTTTCTGCCTTGGGAGTAGCTGAAGTTGGGCACTGAGGTGAGGACATCTCAGGGGCAAGAACATGTAGTGAACAATTGTGTTTAAAGGCTGTAAACAATAAAAATCACCAGAGTGGAGCAGATCCTCAAAAACTTTAAACACAGTGGGTGTTCTAAAGACTGTTTCACAGAAGGCACAAGTTGGAGTTTTGAGGAAAAAGGGCAAATATACATCCCAAAATGAGTAGTTTTCTATTGTTGAGGTTATTCATCCCTGCAGTGCTCCTGTGAGGCCTTGCTGTGGGTTTGTGGGATGGGTGGGGAGGCAGAGAAGATTTCTAGGCTGGAGAGGTAAAGACAAACACGCTGACCACTTTCTTTGAAAAGCTGGTCCCTTGAAGCAGGAGTTTGCCCTTTGAGAGGCTGTAATTTGAACAGTTCTGGCTGCTTCTTTAAACCATGCACCCCTCCATGCTACAGCAGCTTTTGGGGAGGCAATGCCTGCAGGAAACTCATCCAGCAGTGCCCTGGGAGCTGTGGCTGGTTTTGGGCAGACCCAAGAGGGAAAAGGCAGAGGTGGCTGTGGCTTGTTCAGGGACAGGATGTGGGCTGGGGCTCCATGCCACTGCCCTGCCCCTCTGCTGCTCCCATCAGAGCATCCTGGAGTACCCACACAAATTCACGTGGGACTCGGATGCCAGGGGGGTTTTGCAGCAGCAAGGAAATGAATTAGCTGGGAAAGTTTGCCCAGGGAAGGTTGGTCTGGTGTGAAAGGATGTCATGAAAGGGAAATAGGGAATTCCCAGGCATAGTTTGGTTGAGGAAAAAGTGGCTGGGATCACCTTGTTCTGCCAGCTGGGCTGTTCCCAGCAAATGTCAGTCTTAGAGCAGAACACTGAAGTGCCACGCTCTGCAATCCTCTGATTTTCAGTTTGGTTTGGTTTAGGGAAAAAAAAAATTCACCTAAATTAAAATACTTTTGATCTTTGTCTTTCATTGAACTTTTTGCTTCAGAGAGAATAGATTAATAAACACTTTCAAATGGAAAAACATAGTTTGGAAAGGTTCCCCTTTCATCTTTAACACAGAGCTTTAATGCTAACCTGAGCATGAGTTGGCTGTTCCCCCATTCTCTTTCCCTCACTTTTTTTTAATCTTAACCACAATAACTTTGCTTTTATTGTGATCATGCTGGCCTTAACTGGTCACTCTTTTATTCTTTTCTTTTTTATTTTGAAGTCAGCACATTAAAAAAAAAAATCGCAATGTTATTTTAATCAGACCAAATGAAAGAGCAAATCAGAGCGAGAATTTTAATCTGCCCCAAGCAAAACTGCCTTGTACATCTGTCATGTTGGGATTAGTGGAACTCTTTAAAGAAGCTGCAGACTTTTTAAACAAAGTATTAAACATTTGTGACCTGATTTCCATTCTTACAATATTCTCATTAATAAGAGTGCAGGCTGAAAAGACATCTGTTAGGTCCTATTNGAGGAGTCTAAATGTTATATTTAGAGCCAAATCTCAGAGCTGCAGTTTCCCAAAGTGATTTTGGGTCTAACTTGGTGCAGGGTAGAGAGAAACACAAATCTTGGACCTCGAGCTGGATGCTCCATGTTGTTGTTCATAGTTGGTTTTGGCTGTTGGTGCTTGTGTGAGGCTTCCCTTCGGGCTGGGAGCTTTGACTGGGGCTCCATCCCTGTTTAGGGAGAGGAGGAGGGGAGACTCTGCCTTTCCAAGGTAAAATTTAGGCTGAAACGGTGCAGAAGCAGAGATATAAATTGTACACAAGCAAAACTAACATGTGTGTGTGGCCTGCACTCATCCAGTGCTGCTTTGGACAAGCCAGGAAGCAGAGTAGAGAGGGAGTGAAAATGTCCTTCATGGGCTTGCTTCTTGTTTTTTGCTTGATGGGAAGGCAGTTAAAGTAAATGGCCCAGCTTGGACCCCTAAGGAAAAAATAAAGCCAGCATGTGTTGGGTAAAGTACTCAGTGAAAGAAGCCCTCAGTATTAACGTGCATATATGGTTTAAGAGAAGGTTGCTGTCGACTGCAATCTTTGCATCTTGTTTATGCTTGCTGGGTAAAATATTAACTAAAGCATCTGAACATAAAGTTCTGGTGTGAAAGAATATCAGCAGGGGAGAGCCATATGGTGCCAGGCTGCTAACAAAATACCAAACGCTGGAGATTCCTTTTTGCAGAAGCCTGAAAACTCTCGTTCCCATCCATAATACATGAGTTCACGCCTTTGATTACTCCAAACATTAGTCCAAGTGGTGCAGGAGTCTCTTTGGAGCTTACACAACTTAGGGCACGCCGTGCTCTTCCCCCCTCTTCCTTTACATAAAAGAAATCGATGTCGAGCTGTTAAGATACAAATATCCAATATGCTGTAAGACAATATGTTTCCGAAACTGCTGCGTAAGCTGCCTTCCCTCTAATTAAATATAAACTGCAGTACAGACTCGGCTTTCTTCGTTCCTCTGCTTGAAATTGTTTGGCAAGCGTGTGGCTCTCCCTAGGACAGCATCTGCAAGCGAGGCTGGTGCCAGTTTTGGGGAAGCTCCTTGTGGGTGCAATCAGAACCTCTCTGATCAATGCTGAGGGCTGTAATTGTCTCTCTGAGCAGCAGCTCCCAGGCATCTTTATCTGAGCCCTCTCTGCAAGTCCAGGGTCGGGTGTGTTCAGCAGGAAAGGATTCAAACCCAGCATTAGGGGGATCCCCTGGTGAATATTATTATAAGGTACAAGAGGTGGCTCAGGGGAGCTTTCATGCAGGCGGTATTTAAAAAACAACTTATTGCTGGCAAAATCTATAGGTGACAGTCTGAGGACTTTTGAAAATCTTCTCTCCTTTTTGAAACAATCCCATGAAACCAACAATTTGACACTGAACAACTTGTGCTTGTTACTGGGCTCCCTGAGTGTGGCTGGTTAAGGTTAGTGGTGAGCACCCCATTACCTGAACACCCTACAGAGTGCAGAGAAACCTCCCAAGCAGCTGCCTTTAGTTAACCCACACTTCAGAGCTGGAGCCTTTCCCTGCTCCTGGTGTTTCTCCAGCCTGGGAGATGCAGATCTGGGAGCTGGAAGGCCGTGGCTCTCTGGCAGCCATGGATTTGGGGCCAAAGCTTGCGTTTGAGTTGCCTGTTTCAGCTCTTGGACATCCAAACCCTCTGGAAGCACATCAGGTTTAACACCTAAATGCAGAATGAGGTTTTCCTTTTAGCCTGGCTCTTCCCATTGTGGCTGTGTGGGTAATGAAGGGTGATGGAATGGGAATTAAGTCCATGCCAAAACGCTGCTGGCTGAATGTTTGGCAAAAGTTTCATGGCAGGGAAGGGTCAAATCTGCAATGCTGTGTCCCAAAGAAAGGCTGCTCTGGTGAACTGCTGGGATAAGTGAAGGTGTCAGGTGGGCTTTGAGAGAAGTTGCCTGATTTCAGCCTAAAACTGCCTTCTAGTGGGGCTTGAAGCCTAAACTGAGCTTTCCTGAGGGACATATGTCTAGTCCTTGCTCTGCATGCAAAGCCCAAGTGCCTGTGTGGGAATGAGAGGAAAATAAATTAATTCACTTCGTGGTTAAGGGAAAAAAAAAATCTTTATTTGTAGGAAATCAAAATCTTTGGGTGAGTGAGATTCTGGGTGAAGTTAGGCTGGATGAAGTTGGCCCAACTTGAGTGGCCCTGCAGAGGGGAAAGGGTTCATCCCTCTAAAAGCTGATGTGGCCATGAGCACGTCTTGAGTCCCAGCTTCTCCTGCTTTTGCATACATTTCTCTTCCATAATTCTGAAGCTTTTCATCTAGCGAGCTTCTGGCAAGTGGAGTTAAAGGTTTGTTTGTTGCCCTCAATATTTTGATGTAATTAGTCAGTGAGCAACTCACTGCTTTTGCCCAGAGAAACGCGCTCTCCAAGAACACAAGTGACAGGAGAGGATTAATAGCCTTCTGGAGAGAGCTGCTCCGTTTTTTATTTAATAAAAAAGAAAAAAAAAAGTGCCTGGGAGCAATGTTGTTGCTTTTGAAAAAAATGACATTTGAAATGGTTAACTCTGCCTGCGGTATCTCAGCGGAGCACAGAGTTGTCAGCTCCTGTCTCACATTCCCTGGAAACTTTCAACTCCCTCTCATCATGGAGCAGCTTTCCTGGCTCCCAGGGAGGGCAGGTGGCTCTGGCAGGTCTCTGCTCCCACTGCACTCACCCACTGAGCAAGGGGAGGATTGGGAGAAAATGATTTGGAGAGGAGAGAAACTTTGGACTTGTGGGATATGAGCTGGTGCTAGGCTGGGGAGCCTGGGGGTGGCTGCACTGCTGGGGACTGTGGGCTTCCCCTGCTCCTGGCTCAGTTTTGGGACAAAACTGATGCAGCACAGAGGGCTCAGCCCGGGAAAGAGGCTGGATGGATGAAAAGCTGCTCCAAGAGCAGTGCCCACGGGCATCCAGCGCTGCCTCCCCCTCCTCCTCGTTGTCCCTGCGTTGCATTCCCAAGCAAGTGAAGGCTGCAGGAAGGACAGAAAGGTAGCACTCGCCTCTATTTAATTTCAATTACACAGAGCCCGCAGGAGCGCTCAGAGCACTGCCAGCAGGGCTATAAACTCAACATATTTGATGATTCTCCTTTTTTTCAGGCAAATGGTGCACAGCAGCCGCCCCATTCAGCAGCAATAATCCTGGGGGGCTGTGACACTCGTGCTGCAGCGCTGACTCCTGTTTAATGAGCTGACCCTTCAGAAGGCATTAATTGCCTCATTTGGTGGTGGGCAGCGTGGCACCCTGTGCCTGCCCCTGCTCTGGGGCTCTGGTGGGGGAATGGTTTGGTTTGAGCGTGCCAAGGCCGGGAGGGGGATGCTGGTGGGGGCTGAGAGCCAGCGGGCACTGAGCAGAGCTGCCTCGTACCCCTGGGGAGCTGTTGCTGCACGATGATCTCACCTCCTTTTATGCCTTATTGCTTCTGTCTCCCTGACTCCATATGACACACGCTTACGTGTCAACTTTTCACTTCTTATATGGCAGCAGAGAGAAAAGGCTTAATATCGTAAAGACAAGCTGGCAGCTGGGAAGTAGCCCATTTAGTCATCTAACTTGGCGTCAGAGGCACTGCCAGCCCCTTCCCTGGCTCTTCCAGGCAGCTTCTCCCTCCTCTGCCTGACCTGGTGTCACATGTGGTAGAAATCCCTGTCAGGAAAACATTTTCTGAGCAAACACTGTTGGTGGACCCCAGTCCTGTGCTGGGAGAAGGGCAATTTGTGTTCCACAAACACATTTGTGTGCTCAACTTGGGCCAAATTTGGACAGAAACAACGTGGGGTTTTGTTTAAGATTTTGGGGTTTTGCAGTTGTTTTTACCCAGAACCTACAGGGCTGAGGATGAAGTGTCACAGCAGATTCAAAATAACTTGGGCTGTGACAGTCAGCACTGGGGCACCTCAGCAGGTTTGGAGCTCAGAAGGAGGCCAAGAATCATTGACAGCTAAATCTATGGATGGCTAAAAGGGTAGAGGAAAGACCAGTTCATATTTCCCCTATTTGTTCTACTCTTTCCCTACACATTGGGGAAATCTGTACTTGGTGTTGAGAAGCAGGTACTGAACCCTGTGCTGCCTCATCCCAGGAAGGTTGTCTGTGGTTGGCTTTTTACATTTGGCTTCCTCTCAGTGCTCAGACTTGTACCCCCCTGAGCAAGCACCGTGCTTGGGCTCTCTCTTCTCTCATCCCTTCGTTCCCAAAGTGATGATGGCATGGTCTGGATGCAGAGTGTCAGATACTCGAGCTGGATCACCGCCTCCAGCTCAGTCTGTTTGACATCCACCATGCTGGGAGTACTTCCCTGTGCAGGCTTGCAGCAGCTCTGGGGAAGGGGACTTTGGTTTTAGCAGCTGCTGATCCCTTCTTTCACCCCTCAACTTGTTGGGGTGTGCTGGTGCTGCCAGTTTGGGGACAGCCGTGTCCCCATGCCCACAGGTGAGGAGATGCACAGAGGGCTGGTGCTGTGACTGCTGTTGTGGTGGAGGTGGAAGCTGCTTTCCACCCAGAGGCGTCCCAACAGCTGGGAGAAAGAGAGGTGAATTAGGGGACTTTTGGAGCTGAAATCCCCAGCCTTATTTGTTCCTCTGGATCCTCGTGGCTCCTTCCTCACCGGCCCCTTCTTCAACAACCCTTCTCCCTGCTCCTCTTCAGGCCCACAGTCCTAATGCTGCCCTGGAGCCCCTTTGTACAGCAGAGGGACAAAAAGTACACCCAGCTCTGAAGGGCCTCCCAGACCTGCTCAGGTGGGGAAGGACATCCTTGCCCAACACCTGCACTGCCTGTGGACACTCCTTGTTCCCATTCTCACCCCGGCTTACACAGGTTGTTTTCCCCCTCCTGAGGGCTCCTGTGCATCAGCAGCACCAGAGGAAGACTCTTGTTACCTCACCCTCAGCCATCAGGTGGTTTCCTTCAGCAGCAACTGTTTTGGGGTTGCTATCCTCCCCACTGGTCCAAGACATGCTTGTCCAAAAGCATCTCCAAGAATTTATCTGCACTGAATTCTCCTGCTGGTGTTTCGACACATTGGCTCCACAGAGGCTTTCAATTTGGTATGAAAAGTAATTATTGCCAGGGTGCAGTTTAGCTGTTGTGTTTTACAGTGCTGGTAAGGTTAAAAGAAATAATAATAATAATACAAGAAAGACTCAGCCAGAGTAACTGCCTGCAACATGCTATTTGCATTTTTAAGGAAATACTTCTTTGAGACAGCTTGGGTGAAAGGTCGGCATTTGCATATAAATGGAAAAGAAAGTGTGTGATGCTGGAAGTTACATCTATATTATTTTCTCAGCAGTGAGCTGCTGTTCTGGAGATTAAGGGACGCCGTTTGCATTTGGCTTTTGTTGAATAGGGAAGGTACCGGGAAAGGCAAATTAGAACAAAATAATGAGGGAAATGTGCAAGAAGAAAGAAGCAACATCCTGTTTCTGAGAGATGCTCTCCTGCACGCCTGACACCTCACACGCCCGCTTGCACACACGCTGGGCACGCTGGATGAGTGTGGCTGAGAGGGGCTCCCTTTGCACGTCCACAAGGATGGATGCTGGGGAGAGATCCCTGCTGTGAATAAGCCTGGCAGAAAGGAAGGATGATGGTGCTCATCATTCGGAAGTGATATGCTGAGGTTTGCTTAGTTTTTTTTTCCTTTCTTTTTTTTTTATGTTGTTATTTTCTGTTTTCATTCAGGCTCAGGTATGTTTGGAGAGGAATTATCAGCCATCTCAGTGAGGTTCCTTCAATTGCAGTAGGAACATTCACACTTTGTGGCTGTCAGGGCAAAGGTGGGAGGCAGAGAAATCCACAGCTCAGGTCTTGCTCTTGCCTTCAAGGGGTCCACATTGGCTGAGGGATTTTCCAGGCCCTGCTGCTGCCCTGGGCCTTGGAAACACCAGAAGGATTCTGTGGTGGAGAACCCCAGTGCTTTGTTTCCCCTCTTGTTGGTGGCCTCGGTCACCACACTGGGAGCAGCTTTGTGCTTTGACAGCTCCCCCATGGAGCTGGGGGAAAATCAGATGTTGAACAATGTTCACTCTTTAATCTTTCTGATCAATACTTAAGAACACTGTGCAGACAGCAGCGGTGCTGTGGGCATGTGGCTTTTGTTCCTCTCTGAAGAGTACACAAGTGGTTCAAGGATGGAAAGTGAAAAACACCTCCTTTTATACCTTCTGCTGCATCCTGCTGCTGTGTACTGTGCTGCTGCCACTTGGTAAGAAAAGAAAAAAGGCTCTAATAAAAACTCTTATTAACTGGCCATGAACACTGGAGCATGAATATTGCTCCTAATGAGGAGGCACAGTAGCCTCATTTGCTTCCCTTGCATTGTAGGTGCACAGAGCTTCAGCTCCTGGAGCCCTGGGTGATACAGAGAAATAGGAGGGAATGTTGGTCCTTCCCTGGAGCACAATTTGGTGTGCAGAGGTGCTGGGCAGGGGTGGAAAGAGGACCCCAGATGAAGGGTGGCACAGCCATCACATCACCATGGTCTGGGGATGCCGGGTCCCATGGCAGGGTGATGTCTGTACCCTGCTCCTGGTGGATTTTGAGCTTGTTAATGAACCCCACCACTGAGGGTTTTGCCCTCTCCAAGGAGCATTTTTCCATGCTTCTTCCCATTGCAACGTGTTTTTGTGTTTGGGGAACTTGAATATTTTTGTGATTCAACCAGTTGCTCACTGTCCTGTCCTCGAGCCATGGGGAAGGAGTGATTCCCTGTTCCCACCAAGGACTTGACAAAGAGTTCAAGAGCATGCAAAGGTGCCAGGCATGACAGGACAAGGCATGAGCTGGCAAGGCTGAGCTGAGCACAGGGGCTGACACAGCTGCCTGGGCAGGGGTGGCGGCTGACAGCATCAGAAGCAGGATGAGCCAAGAGGTGAGGTGGCAAGGGCTGGGAAGGAGGACGTGAGTCACTTGTGCCTCAGGCAGTGCTGGAGGAGGGAGCAGAGGCAGGGGATGCTCCCTGGGCTGTAGGAATGGCTGGAAGGAGAGTGGCAGGTTCTTGTGGCTGGAAATGGGGAAGCAGCAGCATGGTGCTGGCAGTGACCTGTCCTTTTTGCCTTGGCACAGGCCCGTGGTCCCCTCCTGTCCCCCAGGACCCGCAGGCTGCACTTGGCTGTCAGCACCAAACACCTCGGAGCTGTGCTGGTGCTGAGCCAGTGGCTCAGTGTGTCAGCAAGGCACGCTGTGCTGCAGGGGGCTGCTTGGCAGGGAAAGCACTAGAAAGGCTTGTTCCTACTGAATTCAAACCCTTCCTTTCCTTTGGGTAAGGGGAAAATAAAAGGTCAGGGTGTGCATCACAGATTTCATGATGTCACAGCGTGTGGTTTGGTAGCAGGGTGGGTTAAGCCAGCACTGTGTGTTTGTTGGGGCAGTGGAATCACAAATGCAATGGTGCAATGGGTTGTTGGGTCTCTGGACAGCCATGTAGTGCTGCAAGGCACCCTCTGGCTCTGTGCTGCCCTGAGAGGAGCCACGGCTGGGAACGATGTGTGGATGAGGAGCAAACTTAGTGAGCTGTGCAAACACAGTCACGGGGTCAGGTCCCCACAGCACAGCCCCAGCTTTTAGGAGTAAACTGCTCATAACACCTTAATTTTTCTTTTTATAGAGATTTAAAACTCATTGGGACTTATTCTGGGGGAGAATGTCAAAGCTAAACATCCCCATCCCTGGAAGTGTTCATGGCCAGGTTGGACTGGGCTTGGAGCAACCTGGGATAGTGGAAGGTGTCCCTGCCCATGGCAGAGGATTGGAATGAGATGAGCTTTGTCTTTTCCAGCGCAGAACATTTGATGATCTCCCTGGTGATTGCCCAGCTCCTCTCTAAATGTAATAAGGAAAACTATCTTTAGTTTTGCAAATGAACAAAGTAAAACCACAATCCAGCCAGCCATGCTACATCTCCCATCCATACATCTGTGGTGGGTTTCCCATCTTAACTAATTATTAAGTCATATTTGCTGATAAGTATGAGATGTAATATCTATTACACAGCTGTTAAACCTCAATTAATATGTTTTAATGATCAGTCGTTTACTGTGCAATATACAATTAACATCCGGTATTAGATCTTAAATTAAATGCGTGTTTGGGAAGCTAAATTTGCAGCACTGAACACAGCCCTGCTGCAGTAAACAGAGATAATTGCCTGGAATAGGCAGCATTCCTGTGCTCTGAGAGGGGGCTAAACCAACACTCCTGGCATCGGAGATGAATGGAGGAGAATTGCTGAAGAAGCTGGGTTCTACTTGTTCAGTGCATTTTGATTCCTACAGAGGTTTTAATTCCTTTCCTTTGGAAAAAAGCACCCTGATGCAGAGCTGCTGTGTTCCTGCATGAGGTGCGTGGGGTGCTGGCTCAGAGGGGTTTTTACTTGGCAATGTTGGGCAGGAGCGTGGGGCCATTATTTGTGCTGAGTCCTGGGGTTGTGAGGGTGTTCAGTGCTGCAGTTTGGAGCTGAGACTGAGGCCTTAAATCAAAGATAAGGCTCATGTTACCTGCCAGCAGGAAACTCTCATTGCACCAAGGGCCACGCAGGGAAGTAAATTCACTTATCTGTGTTCTCCAGGCATGTGTGGGCAACAAACTGCAAAATCACAGAAACACAGAATGGTTTGGGTCGTGACCTTAAAGATGATCTTGTTTCAGTTCTCTCCACTCAGGGACATCTTCCATGACTGCAGGTTGCTCCAAGCCCTGTCCAACCTACTTCCAGGGATGGGGCAGCCACAGCTTCTGTGGGCAGCCTGTGCCAGGGCTCCCCACCCTCTGAACAAAGAAGTTCTTCCTAACAGTGAATCCAAATCTCTGGTTTAGTTTTAAGCTGTTGATCCTTATCCCATCACTATTTACCCATGTAAAAATTGCTCTCCCTGTTTTCTATAAAATGCAGGGGTGTCAGGAAGCCAGCAGTGCAGAGGGGTGCAGCAGCCCAGGAGTGGCTTCTCCAGATTAGAGAAGGTGTAAAATTTGAGATTTTTTAAAAAAATGCACATAGAAGTTGTGGCCACAAAATGCTCCCTCTGATCCCTACACTGCTGCAGTGTCTGCTCTGAGAAGTAATCCCCCATTGTCTGGTGGGATGCTGAAGGACCCAGCCTGTTCTCAGCATGCTGCTGCCTCCTTAACTCAGGATTCACCTTTCCCATGAAAAATGTGCCTGATCGAAAATGAAGAAAAATTTTCCACCCTTCCTTTTTCTTTTCTTACACTCGGAGGAATAAATGAAGATTGATATGTTTTTCCTCTAGTCTTTCATTTTAAATATGCAGTGATGCATCTTATGAGGAAAGGAAGCCTTCACCCTTATGCTTTCTCTACAGAACCTTCCCCTCACCCCATCACTTTGCTATATCAGGTGTAACCTCTGCAGAGATTTGGGGACAGGATGGGGCTGCAGTTTGGGCTCCCCTGGTGCTGTGAGGACATGTGTGAGAGGTGACTGCCACCAGGCACTCCCCTCCTCATTTTCTATTCATTCTTACCCCAAAGCTTCCTATGGGGTTTGGTGTGTTTATATTTGTGGGACTTTTCTGTGATTCTTTGGACGGTTAAATTTTCTTTTGTGGCAAATTAACGCTTTCTTCTCTCTTTGGAAATGTGAAGTAAAACAAGCATGAGTCTGATTAACACTCCAAATTGCTGTGGTCTCCCTCCCAAGTTTCCACATCATCTTGTTTGGTATTGGATGAGGGTGACTCAAACATTTCAAGGAACTTGTTCTTTTGTACCAGTATCCCACACAACTTGCAATGCTTTGCTTCACAGCTGTAGATATCCCAGAAGGGGACAGATAGATTCGAGATTTGGGAAGAACCTCGTTTGGCAGAGGATGGTGGTAGCTTGTCATGAATGTGGATGGGGAAAAGCAGCCTAAGGCTCCAGTGTGTGCTCCAGTCCTGCCTGGGTGGATGGTACTGAGGAGGGAGATGGTGGGGGAATCCTGGTGGTTTCCTTTGGGATGTGATCCATCAGAGCAGCTGAGCTCTGAGTGATTTTCCAAGGGGGTGTGGATGCAAGTGCTCCAGGCTCTGAGCTATCACTGTCCAACCTCCGTGCTGGGAGGGGAGCCTAGAATATGCTGTTCCCTCTGGGATCTGCTTCCCCTGGGCTGTAAACCATATTGAAGGCAATGTGCCACGCCTGCTCGTGGGTGGCCCAGGCAGGGTTAACAGACACGTCCTTCACATAACAGTGAGCTCCGTTTCTGCTGAGGCCAGGATCCAGGGGGAGGTGGAAAGGGCAGAGCCAGCAGTGCAAGCTGATCCTCCCTGGAGACCAGATGCATTTAAGCAGCGTGGAATAGAAGAAATCTGATTCCAGTGTTGACAGAGCTGCCTTGGCCATTCCAGCTGGGCTGGGCAGAGGGACTGGAGCAGGCTGGAAGGCTCTGAGCTGCTGTGGCCAACACACCCTCAGCCAGGCCAAGGCTGCTTGCCCCAGTACTCAGTCCTTTCTTACCTCTTGCTTAAAGTGATGAAGGCATGTGACACCAGGATGGGGCCTTTGGCAAGGAGAAGATGGCACTTTGAGCCAGATTTAGCCACAGCAGCTTGCAGGATTCACCCTTTGCCTGTGACTTGGGCTCACATAAGAAAACAGGCCCAGACAGGAGGATGTCTGCATGTGTGGCTGATTTTTCCTCCTTGTGGTTGAATCTCATGACATCTCATCCTTTCAAAAATCTTCTAAGCTATCATTCAGGTTATCCAGGATCTGTTGTTGTACAGTTTAACCCTCTCTCTGCTCCTGCTCCTACTGCATCCCATAGAGAATGCTCCTGTTTTCAAATCTGCTGCTGGGAGAAGGATAGGGAGGGAAATGCTTTAGATAAGCAGGCAGTGCTGGTCTATGAATATGCTAGTGAAACATCTTTATTTCTTCTTATTTGATATTTTTCCCCTCTGTTCTCCTTTCTTCTGTCCATTTCTAGCTTCTTTCCCTCATTTTCTTTGGTTTTCTTCATCTGCTTGGCCATCTGTGCCTCCCCACTCCCTCTCCTCAAAGCTTCTCTGAAGCAGAATGATGTTTCAACAGCTCTTGGGTTTTGTCTGCAAGCCCTGAGCCTTTTCTGAAGGTCCAGGCCAGAACACAATGCTTCAAACAGGGTTTGGAGTCTCTAACACAAATGATTCTCCTGTGATATCTAGAAAAGTCCCCCCAGCTGCCCTCTTGGCTTCAGAACACCTGTTTTAGGACAAATACACAAAGGTGACTTTGACAGTCACCTCTCTTAGGAACCATCTTGGATGTACATCACCCTAAGATTGAATTATCCCAGTCTTTTAATGTTAATTTTCAACTGTTAACAGTGTGTTTTCAAACTAAGGACTGAGCTGAGCAGAGTTGCAGTGTTTGGGGTCGGCTGAGAATGGAAATTCTTTATGGTTTGGGCTCTTGGCCTTGGCACAGCCCCCTGAGGTCCCGCTCGGGGCGTGGAGACCCTCAGGATTTGTATGGCCATTAAAGAAAGCAGGCAGGGCATAAAACACTGCATTTCTACCTCTGGTTGGTGCTGCTGAGGAGTGCTGGGCTGACTCTGAGTCCTGACCCCGTGTTCCTCTTTCCCTCCCCAGAAAATGAGTTTCGGGGCGAGCTGCTGAATCAGAGGTGGACGTGTGGAGAGAAGATCAGCAGCTGCGAGGGAGCCGCCGGCCTGCGCGGCACACACATCAAGGTGAGCATGCAAAAATGGACATTTTTAGGACAGTGACCCCATGTGCTGGCCGTGGGACAAGGGCCACATGTGCTCCTCCTGGCCCAGCTGCTCCTGGGGGAATGGAGCCTTTCCGGTACCCACCAAGCGAGGGGCAGGATTTGGAAATCTCTGTCTCCTTGCCGCAGCCAAACCTCCTGTACAGCGAATCCGGGCAGGGAGGGCTTCCAGCTGCCAAAGTTTGGCTTGGAGTCCAGATATTTAAATCCTTGCCTTCCTCCCCGGTGCCATCCTTCAAGGGGGGCTCAGAGCTGGGTATTTAGGTCACTCCCAGGCCCGCTCAAAGAAGCCCTTTCTCCAAGGCGCCGGCTGGTCGGAAGGAGCCCCTGGAACACCAGGTGAAGCTGTGGTGCCTTCGGAGGGGACAAGAGAGTCATTCATCCCCACCGGGACCCTGGACAGCTCCTGGGGCTCGACACAGCCACTCATTTACTGCTGCAGCTGTGGCTGATGAAAGAGGTACAGCCAAGGCTGTCAAACCTCCTGGCAGATTCACTGCCTGCAGATTAGGAAGCTTTAATTAAGCAGAGAACTGGGCTGTTCACTGCACAAATGGTGCTTCCTGTCCTATTTTGGCCTCTCAGTAGTCAGGCACCGTCTCCAGTGAGTGGATGGACCCACCTGGGTGATGAGGAAGCTTCCTTAGGTGACTGATGTTAGCAACTCTTCCTGTATCCCTAGATAAACCAAACGCTGGGAAAACTCCAAACCAGCAAAAATCCACACTTTAAAACATCCTTCTTCACTAACAAGCTGTCAGCTGCGCGCAGGTGTCGCCAGGAAAGCTCACACCTTCTTAGAAAGCAGAGTAAGCAGTTGTTGCTATATTTAAAATGAGCTCAATTAAGGCTTTTCTATTGAACCTGCCAAATAAGCACTTAGGTTAGATTTAATAAGATTGTCGTATGTTAATAAAGTAATGATTACAAAAGGTAACATTCCCAGTACCTGGTGCTCATCTGGTGCTCTGTCTCTAACAAGCACATCACGAATATTAACAATTTCTTGCAAACCTCAGCTCTGCTTATCTGTGTTTTATCTGAGTGCCTGGCTCAGGGGTGAGAGGAGGGGATGGGGAGGGGGAGTCTGAAGGGAGCCTGGATACTGTGTGAGTGTACAGCCCTCTTACCTCACAGGGGGAGAGGTCCAGATCACGCTCTAACCTTTGGATCTGCATTGTGTGCACATGCTTGCACTCCTCTGTGTGCTCATAAATATATATTGTATTTAAATGTAGTTTCTCATGCCAGTCACAGCTCATAATCCACAGGATGCACAGCGGTGAAGGGCAATGCGATGTGGGGCACGTTTACTTATTTATTTTTGCCTCTAAAGAAGTCCAGGCATGGGATAAAATTTCCCATGACAGGTTTGAAATGAGATCTCTGCAGTGCTGGGGAGAGCTGATCTCTGCTTGGAGCCAGCTGAGCCTGGGCTCATCCTGGACTACAGTGTCTGGTGGAAAAATGAGCCTTTGTCTCCCAAATCTCTATTTCCCTGTGCCATTAGGATCTAGCTGGGAGGCAGCTGAATAGCAGGCAGGTTGTTGGTGAGGGCTGACTGCTGTCAGGATAGGTAGGGTGGATGGTGGTGGGGCCACCAGAGCCCAACCCTGCTGTCCCTGAGATGCATCTCAGCAATCCCCTCACAATGTGCCACTCAAGGATAATCTCATGGCAAAGGCAGCTGGCTTATCACAGAGCTGGAAAACAATGAGACTGAAGAATTATGATTTTTTTTCCCTCTCTTCCCTACTCCTCCTCTTCTGGCACGAGAGCCATCGGCACGCACGGAGCCACTTAGGTCTCCTGGCATTGGGATTGCGCTTCCCAAGAGTCGGGAGCAAGGTGTGGGTCAACTTCAAGCACGGCCTCTGCAATCACCCAGCCTAATGCTGGGCTGTCAGCGCTGTGGAGGCATCGGTGCAGCTGCGCCTGTGTCAGACGTGATGCTCAGGAGCAGCTTTTCTGCTCCGTTTCCCTCCAGTGAGGAGGATGCTGCTGCCATCGCTGCGGAGCAGCGGCGCTCGGGAAGCGCCTCACTGGCAGCACTGGGTGCTTTTTGGGGGGGGCTGGAGCCTTTCTGCAAATGCAAAGTGACAGCACGGCTTCAGGAGGATGTTTGTGACACAGCTGGAGTGTCGGATTCGAGGTGGGTACAAGCTGTGGGTTTGCATCTCGACATGTCAAGGCAAAATCCTCCCCCCTCCCTGACTCCGAGCCCGGGAATACCGTGCAGGGTGTCCTTTCCTGGGAGCAGTCAGAGCAAAAGGCAGACAGGAGCTTTATTCAGCTGAGAACAGGACTCACAATAGGTGGAACGTCAGGAGGATTTAAATCAAGCAGCGAGGAAAACCCTAAAGGAAGAAGAGGGGAAAAAACTCCTCCTAATCTCAGAGTGTGGTTATAAAATAGCAGCTGGGAGCTACTATTGAGCCTTTTTAAAAAGTAGAGGCACATTGTTGATCAAGAGTATTTCTTCCTCCATCACCTCTTATTTATTTACTTTTAAAATTCATATCTAGAGAAGGTCCAGCAGGACAAAGTCCTCCTCATTTTCTGCAATGAACAAAGATGCCATGGCACTTTATAGAGAGGAAAGGGGAGAAATTTGGAGAACCAGATCCAGGTCTCTACACCTGTGTTCAGCCTTTAACAGCCAAGAAAGAATTTCTCATAAGAAACAAAAGGGAAGAGAAATCAGGATAGGTCATTCAAACCCATCCTCACTGAGAGGGAGTTTTGCTGCCTTTTCCCTTGAGGAGCTAAAGAAGGGACTCTTTGGATCTTCAAGAGGGGAAGGACCAAGCAGAAAACCCCTTTTCAACAATTCTGTAGGAAAAAATGTCATTTCTTCTGGCATTTTCCTTATGCTGCTAGGCAAATACAAGTTGGGGGGTTTCAAAAACCAAAAAGAGAGGCACTGTCTGTCTGTCCCTCCAAAGCTCAGATGCTGCTTCTTGCAATTGGCATTTTGCTACATCTACAAATAAGCACCGATGGAAGCGCTGCTGCTTTCAGTGTAAAATAAATATTCCTGCTGAATCCTCACCTCCCTTTGTCCAGCTGAAGGGTTTTTTTCAGAGTGTTTATTTTCTCTGAGCTCTGTGGTGCTCTTGAATACATATAAAGTATTACTGCTGACCGAGGGGAATTTCTGCAGGGCCTTTAATGGCAGATTTGCATAGAGCTGTCGAAGCCCAGGCACACCTGGGCATCAGCACGTGCTGGCTCCCAGTGGGTTTGTGTTCTGCTATGTTCCTCGGGCTTCCATTGGAAAGGAAATGTGTATTAAGACAAGAAGGAAGAAGAAAATGTCAACCCTGTAGGTACTCCATAAAATGAAACTTCAGATCTGTGCTGTATTGCTGTCTTGGCAGCAGAACAAGACCTGGACTATAGGATCTGGCTGTTAAAATTCACATTGTGCTTGGGTTAAACTCTTCTTCAAGTTTATCTGTCTGAACAACATTGATTGAAGTCTGCAGCATTGACAAATTATCATTATAACTTGTATTCTGCTCATTTCAGGGAGCTCCTTAGTGCAGGGTAAACAGGATGGGGGACATTTCTTACTTTTAGAGAGAAAAGAGGGGGAAAAGGGGCACACAGAGATGAAGTGACATTCCCACGTTTACTCTGACTACCACAGGCAAAACACTGATCTAAATCCTGAAGGGAGCACCATAAGACCCAGCACAGGGTCCTTTCCTGCAGTGTTGTGTTAGGAAACTTGCTAGATGCTGATTTAGATTTAATCTTAGAGATAACCCACAGATAAGGTGAGGAGGTGTGGAATGAACCTCTGTCTTTTCCAGCCAGACTAATGTGCTTGTGACTGGCATCTGGCAGCAATAATTTGTTTGCAGGTTTCCTTTTGGGCTGCTATGTTTTCATTCAGAGTTAAAGCAATAAGACTGAAATCCAGACAGCTCCTCAGCCTAGCTGTTACGTGAACAAGAGAGAGACCTAATGAAAATAGCCTGTCGGTCTCCAGGACTGCAAACATGCACTGTGTGACCTCAAATTTCACATTAAAAAGATCTGTCTAGAGGGCTTCTGGCTGAGAAGGCAACAATAAAGGACAATGGTTTCATGTAACCTTCCTGCATCTGAGCCTGATATCACGGGGGCTCCAGAAGCGCAGTCAGGGCTCTGCCAGTTGTTTAAGTTGCCTGGGAGAAGCAGGGGCTGAGCTCTGAAATGGATCTTATTCCTGGTGTTCCTGCACTTTGGAGGGAAATAAGGATTTTTGAGGATGATCCTGATATTGGTTTAAGCTAAAAAAGGAGCTTGATGGTAGAAAACAGAATCTGGGAGCACAGAGCTCACCCCATCCCAACGGTGATGTAAGTGAAACATTACAAATACACAGCAGTGAGGCTGTTCCAGGGTCTCTAAACAACTAATGGGGTTTTCCCTATGGGGAAAACTCCCAATAATTTAGAAATTTGGAGTTGGGCTGTTTGGTTGGTTTTGGTTTTTTTGTATAATAGGCCAGGCAAGGCAGCCTATTTGGCTTTTCCATTCTTTGGTCCTTAGCAAGGTTGGGTCACCAGATGCCCCTTCCAACCCTGAGAATTCTGTGATTCTGTGGGTTTGTCTCCTTTGCCCACATGGTGACTGAATCAGCTCCTGTGCTTGATCCTGGCTTGAAAGAGGAATGGGAGGAATTGCTCTGAGGTGCTGTGGTGTAGTGAGGAGCCTGGATGCCAGCTCACATGATATTTAACTCCTGAAGACAAACGTGACCTGAAATGGGATCTCCCCTATTTATAGATAAGCAGCTTGAGCCCATCCCACCTGTCTGGCTAAGAAAAATGTAATTTTACTTTGCTTTTCCACACTGTCTGTGTGGGTCCTGGCTCCCTCCCCACAGCCTGACCTCCTCCGCCCCTTTGATCTGCAGGAAACCCATACTGCCAGGCCACCACCCCAACACACGCCAATTCCTTGTGAGAACTGTAAAAAAAGGGAAAAAAAGAGAGAGAGAAAAAAAAGAAAGAAAGAAAGAGCCCTCTCTGGAATTCCTGTGGGTTGGAGGCTCCCAGCAATCCGAGGTGCCGTTGTGCTGGCGGCGTGCGGCGGCATTAGGGAGCGAGCTCAGCGCACGCCGGCGTTGAAAGGCTCATAAATGTAATGAAGTCCCTGTGACACCTGCTCCTCTCCACACTTTAAACGGGAGCCATTGGTCCGCAGGGAACTGGGGCTTTAAAAATACAAATTATAGTAATTGTCTGCTGTGTTATTGGGAAGATTGTAATAAACGTGGAGTGGAACACTGCCGTGCCATGAGCTGAATGCTGACAGGATGCATACATTGCTCCAGGTTTTGATTCCCTTCGCCCCCCCTCTTTTTTTTTTTTCTTCTTTCCTCTCCAACCCCCCATCTAACAAATCATTGCGTGTTAACACGGAATTTCTGGAAGGTGGCAGTGTGAAGGAGAGAGGTGCTCGGGGAAAACTTCATCCCTCCTCTGAGGGGTTTTTAGCTGTGATGCCCCAAGGGCTGGAGACCTTGGTTCCCTCTCCCCGCCTGACCCAACAGCCTCCCTCCATCTTTGCTGCTCCCAAACCTCAGAAAAAGCAGCAAGCTGTGCCTCCTTTGAGGGTGAAAAGCCCTGGCCCTTCTGCTGGGAACTGGGAGTAGCATTGATCATGATGTTTTTAGGGTGCATGTAAATATTGAGCAGCACACCCTACCTGCACCATCCCTGGTGCCAGTGGAGCAGCACATGCTCTACACGCCTGTCCCTTCCTGCTCCTGGGACAAGAGAGAGCAGAGATGCTGTCCCTGCTCTCCCAGGAGTGCTGGAGCCGTGGAACCTCCTCATATACAGGAGCTGGTTTGTTCCTTCTCTAACTGGGCCTGTAGAGGAGATCCCAAAGAGAGTTTGTTTTTATTATGTCAAATCCCACTTGTAAGTGGTTCTTTCACCTCCTTTTCTCTCTCCTTGTATTCTCTGGAGGGAATGTCCCACATGGTAGCGCTGCAGTAAAACCCAAATTGTCTTCCCAAGCTCCCAAGCTCTGATCCCCTGCCCTGCTCACACCCCGATCTTGCCATTCCCCCTTGGCATTCACTGCCAAACCCTCCTGCCTGCAGAGAGAGCATCTGTGTCAAGGGCAAGACGTGAAACAGTTCTTTGACCACTTCAGCAGCTCCTTTGACAACTTTAATGAAATCCCATTTAAATCATTCCAGCCGCATCTTCGTGCCGTGCCATGGAGGTCCCTGTTTCCTGCTCCCACCTCCAGGCACTGCCTGCTTTCAAAGGTGCTGCACCCCAGAGGTGGCTGCACTTCAGACTTCTGCTACCTTGTGGCATGTGGTGATGTTTAATTAATACCCAGAACTTTGAAGTCCCCGACGTTACTTATTCATGCCCGTGTTCCCCGCAGACCTCGTGTTTGATGTCCATGTTGTGAGTTATTTAGATGCAGTCATCTTTGTGGCAAATTTAAGCAGAGAGGAGAGGTTGTTCTTTAGGGCACTTGTGAAAAATTGCCCTTTTCAGGCAGGAGATCAGCTCAGACACGTATTCAGAGATTTGTGTGTTGGCATTCCACCCAGGTGCTCACAGCACTGTGCTGCAAATCCAGAGAAATCAGTTCTGCCCTTAACAAGGGCTATCTCATGCACAGCCAACACATCTGGGTGTTTGTCCCTCTGTGCTACTCGCCAAAGTCCTTCCTGTGTCCCAGGATGTGGAAATTAATTTAAAATTGCTAAATCTGGGCACTGTGGGTTCGACAATAGCATTAAGGTAAGAAACCTCCATCTCAAAAACACGGGAAAGCTTTCCCAGCCACCCACAAAGCAACAACCACATACGAGCTTGTCCTTTAAGGATGATTTTCTGCTGATCTTGTGTAATGATTTTTGTCTTTCTGTTGCAGATGAGTTTAGAAAATGACGATAAGAGAGCACGCACGCGATCTAAGTCTATCCGAGGTGAGTGGGAGCACTGGGCTGTGCAGACCTCAGCTCCCTGCACTTTCCTTGCTCCAAATAAGCTTTGGTTTTTCAAGTCCAGGCTTAACTCTTCAAGTTATGCTCCCTACCCCTGCCCCAACCCCACTGAAATTTGTCTAAAAACCCTGCTAAAGTCCCAACCACAAAACTTTATAGGTTATTATGATATTTAACCCTCATCCTCTACACTCAGCTGAAGGAAAATAACAAGGAAATAAGGAAGAAAAGCCCCCGTGCCTGCTTTGCTGTAGGGGATGGCAATCACTGGAGCTTCAGATCAGCTCCCGGGGCTTTCATCAGGCTCATTCTGCCAGCGGCTTTGAAGTCACACATCTGAGAGTGCCTGGCAGAAGCAGCTCATGCTGGAGAAGCAAATGGGCCATGCCCCAGCAGGGATGGGAGGACAAACAACTGGTTAATCCAAAAAATGATTGTGATTTATTTCCGGATTAAAAAAAAAAGAAAAAAAAAAGGCACTGAAATTCTTTGTGTGCTTTTTCTCTGGGAGAAGGTGAGAGGCTCTGATAGAGCCCAGGGTGCCACCTCAGGTAGTCCCTTGGCCATGTGTGATGGTTACAGACCAGCCTCTCTAGTTTTTGGTTCGTTTTTGTGGCTGTAGCTGTGACAAGTGACAAAGGTGGCTGGAAGTGAGGAACCAACAAGGTTGGAAAGGTGTGATGGCTGCAGGGACTGCAGCTTTATCCTACAGCTGGGCTGGGACACCTTCCTTTTGTCCACACCTTCCTTCCTCCTTGCTCTTCACAGCATCTGCACATTTTAAAAGCAAAACCAAACCCAGATGTTGCCAGCTGTGCTGAACTGAGCTTGAATATTTGGATTTCATTGCTTTGTTGCACACACACAAAGGTGCTCGTTCAGGTTGCAAATGAGAGCGCCCTGATTCTATTTATTTTCTCACACCCTGCCTACCCCACACTTGAATCTGGGTTTCTCGATGTGAAAAGGTAATTTATTGCCTGTACCCTGGGACTCGTCACTGCCTCCAGTTTGTTGAAGCTTGTGAGTCATCCCACTGGGAGCTGGATCCCAGGAAACCCAATTAGCTCAAACAAATTGAGCAAACGTGTTATGGTTTTTAGCCTGGGCAAATTTAGACTTGTGCTGAGGGATTTTTTTTTTCCCTCTTGATTATTTGGATTGCTGGCTGGATGTAAGGTTTCAACTGCAATGTGAAGTTGTTGTATGCTCTTGTTGTGAGCAGTGAGACGTCCTCTTATTCACAAGTGGGGAATATTCCCTAAAAAATCCTACAAACTCTTGTTTACCCTGTACTCCAAGTAACAAATCCCCACCATATGTCTGAGCATTGTCAGGGGCTCCTGCATCAGTCTGATGGGACAGGAAGAGGAGGAAAATGCTGGAGTTATAGAGGTGAATGGGGCCATTGCAGGAAAACAGTTGTGAACAGTGAAAGAAGAAACTGATGAGCAGCTTTAAAGGGCAGAAAGAGAGATGAAGGCATGAGAAAACTCGGGCTTTATTTAGAAGTGTTTGAGTTACATGCATGCATGTCAGAATAGCTCCATTGACTTCAAAGTCATCACGGATTCAAAGGAGAGAGGTGTCCCTAATGCTGCTGATGTGCACTCACCTGCCAGAAAACCAGAACAGGCTTGAGGATTTACAAGGCAGGATTATAATTTACTACGGGCTGGCATGCAGCAAAGGAGAACAGGATACATTGGCCCTTTCTTTTCCAAATGGGATGTCTGGGGAGGAAATAGGTACCCAGCTGCTGGCAGGAGAGTTTCAGTCTTGGGGGGCCTGGTACCTCTGGTTTGTTCCTGACCTTGTGTTTGTTTCCATTGCTGCACCCTGCACCTCGCCCAGTGCCCACGGAGCTCATCGGCCAGGAGGTGAGGTAAGGACCCTGCTCCTCCCAGGCCATGGCAGGGATGGGGGGCACACGGTGGGACTGGCTTGAGAGAAACCCCTCGGCTGGGGAACCTGGGTGAGGGGAGAAAACCCATGGCACTAATGGGGTCTTGCTGGGGGGCTTCTGTTGGTGGCTGTGTCCAAGTCCTCAGGGTACCACTAGACAACACATTAGAGGAAGCACAAGAGTTAAAGAAGTAAACTGCAGCTCTGGATGAATCACATTAGATTGGAGACCCTCTAGCCAGCTGCTGTCCCACCCCAGATCTAAACCCCACTCAAACCTAATGCCCACGGGTTTGTTTCAGGATCACTGGGGACACCATCCTACTAGCCAGAGGTTTTTCCCACATATTTGTCACGTCACTTCTATTTCCGGATGTTCCTTCAGCCCCCCTGTGCTCTGTTCAGTCACCGAGCTCCTGTTGTCACTCACTTAGCAGTGCTGGGATGCCAACAGCAGCAGCAGCAGCCAAAAGAGCAGGAGCAGAACCTCTGCAGCCCTCTGGAGCTCCTCATTAGATGTACCAGCCTCCCCCAGCTGCGAGCTCCCCTAAACCTTGCACAGGGCTTATGCCAGAGGTGGGAGCCTTTAACCTGGACAGGCACTAAGAGCAGGGGCTGCCTCTCCTTGCAGTATGTGTCAAAGAGTATTTGGACCTAAACCAACCCCATTTCAGAGCATTTTGCTCCTCCACTCTCCGATTGCTCCGGAGAGCCGGGAGGAGCCAGCACTGGGCATGCCCCTTCTCCAACTTTTATTGCTGAACACTTGAGTGGAGGTGGTAATTGGAGCAGGTGACATATCTAAGGGGCAGGACAGAGTGCTCCACAAAGCCATCTCTGCAGCTGTCACCTAATTGCCTGAATAACTGGACGATTAATCGACTAATTGGAAGCAGGGCATCGTCTGCATAACAATAAGAAGCCCTTTTGTCAAGCAGATGAGGGCAGCGGAGAGGGGGAGAGCTGGTCGGTGTGGTGGCTCTTGAGGGATGGAGAGCAGCTTCAATAGACCTCGAAGCCCGTTTCCCCTTTCGGGACTCCTGCCAAAATACACGAAAACTCCCCAGCGGAGAGTGGGGAGGGAAAGCCTGGCTCAGAGCATGTAGAGCATCACCTTTGTGCTGGTGCTTTTTAAAGGCATTAAATCAACACAGTGAAGCCAGAAGCATCCCAAATCAGCATCTGCTTCAGCAAACCTCGATGCTGAACCACTTGTCTCTTTCCTACATACTTTTTATTGCAGGCTTCATTTAACCACATTAAAAATGGGGTGATGTGTAATCTGCTTTAATTGATACAGGAAAACTTATAAAAGCCTGTAACATCTTCATTGCTGCTGTTTGCTATTGAATAAGGCCTTTTTTAGGCAAGGCACTGGTGACATAAACACTGTTCTGTCTTCCAGTGTGCAGTCACTGACAGTGTGGCTGGGGCTGCTTGGGACAGAGCAGCCCCAGTCAGGCCTGAGGGCAATTAAAATTAAATAGACTTTTAGATCATAAGCAGCAAAGAGGGAAGCTCCCTCTTTCAATTGCACGTGTTAGTGGGATGAGATCTTGCTCTCTCTGACCTGAGTGTCCTGCTGGAGAAGGGACACCCTGCCCTCAGGCCAGAGTCAGGTGTGGATGCCAGGTGACCAGGGAGCTATCCCACGAGAGATGGCCTTGGAGGATGTGCATCATCACAGGTTCAAGCCAGGTCACAAGCAGAGGGGAAAGCAGGAAGGGGGGACTTATCTGGAGGAGCCCTGAGGTGCAGCTTCCACTTCCCCAGAGCACTTTGTCCCCTTTGAGGATGTGGTGCCACCAATTGCCCTCTCAGCATTTGTTTTGCTAACCTAAAGCCAGTTGGTCTCCCTGAAGGAAGGATTCCTACTCTCCTGACAGCTCAGGAGAGCTGTCCTGCCCCGGTTTTGGGTTGAATTATAGTTTTTGAATATAAAGATCTGACTTGTATTCTATGGGGTTGGACCATTAATAACCCACCAGTGCTCCCAGCGCTGCTGCACCCATTAGTGCAGCCAGACCCTCCGTGTCCTCAGCTTTCTGCAAGAGCTGAGCTCTGCTGAGAGCAGAAATTCTGAGTCCCTAAAGCCTGACTTGGCACTTGGTACTATTTAATGTTGTCCCATGTCTTTTACTCGGAGAATAACAGGCTGGCCAGATCCCCTCTGGGCTGGTGACGCCTTCTCCCTTTGCACTGTCATCAAGAGATTTCATTAGCGCTTCCAGCTTCCCAGGCTGAGGGTGATACAGTGCTAAATGAGGTTATTAATCCTACACGACTCCAGAATTCCTCAGACATCAGGCAAGTCACTTGGGCATCCTATAATCAATGCCATAATCTGGTTTTGCCAGAAAATGTTTGCTTTAATGCTTCTTATCTGGAGCCCTTACGGCTCCTGAAGCTGGGACTAATTACCCCTGCAGGGGAGGCGCGTGGTCCCGTGTGAGGGATGCTCAAGTGAAGGCAGCAGTGGCTGTGAGCAGGCTCAGGGCTCCCTGCAAACCTTTAACTCATCCTCTTCTGCAGAGCAGCAGGAAAAAACTGCAGGGTTTCGGGAGATCTAGTCACCTAAATCCCATCCATTCCCCCAAAAGGGAGATTTTGAGGATTTTGGTCCTGGAGAATCTCTATGCAATGTGTCTGGCTAAAATCTCCTTGACAAAGTCCCAGTCTGCTCTTCCCCAAAACACACACATTTCTTACTGTAAGTGGCCCCAGTTCCCTGACAAGCCACCAGATAAGGGAAAACCCCATGTTTTCCTCCTGAGAAAAAGAAAACTGGAGAGTAGCAGCAGGGAGGCAGAGTGCAGTCTGCCTTTAAAAGCTTCCTCTCACACATGCAAATCTTTAATTAAACATACTCACAAAACTATAGCGAACTGTTCATCTAATTAAATGGGGTGAGTAATTTCATTAATTTTTAGCAAACTACAAGGCTCTACTCCTGCCCTCCTCCCTTGGAATTCAAAGGGACAAACGGAACCATTTGAAGGAAATTTGCAGTTAGCTTGTTCCTTGGGCACAGGACCTGTTTAACTGACTGTAGATTACACAATCCTGATTAATTCTCCAAGTCCTCTTGCTGTTCCTGACGGTTTTTTGTTTCCATCCCAAGCTGTCCAACCCCAGGCTGTAACGGCTCAGGACATATCCGTGGGAAATACGCGAGACACAGAAGGTGAGGTGGGGTTGGAGATAGAGGGTATGAAAAAAATGTGAGCAACAGACCCAAAGACAGGTGTTCACTGGGGACAGTCTGGTTCAGAGCAGCAAGCCAACTTGTCTGCCCCAAATCTTCTTGTTTCTGGCCCTCTATCAGTCCCTAAGGGATCCTGGGGAGGATCTGCTTCTCCAGACTCATAGCAGCCTTCCTAAAGACCCCAAACTTGGCCAGAAGTGCCTGACTCAGCTGTTTGGGGTTGGTGGGAGCAGCTGATGGGCAGAGATTTTGGTCTGCCTGGTGCCTCTATGGATGGGGAAGGCAAATGAGAACAGATTGGGTGCCTTGGAGGTCATGCAAGCCTTAACTGAGGGTTTTCATCACGCCATGAATCGTGAAATTGGAGCCGTGGGTGGATGTGTCCCAGGGTCTGGTTCTGCATCCCATGCCTGGTTTCACGGTGCCCATCGCCAACATTAATCCTGGGATGCCACATCCCAGCATTTGTGTGCTGATTTCTGGAAAAAAAGTTGATTTAGTAGCACAAAGTCAAGGTCTAAGAGCACATCTGGCCACAGAGGTTAAACCAGCTAAAAATCTGGGGTGCTGCATGGTTTTTTGGTAGTGTTTGTGTATTTGTCCCACTTACTTTTGCCTAAGCGGTTGGGATGAGGTAGCCAGGCCTTTCTCACTCAACAATGCCTCCTCTCTGCTCCTTGACCCCACCTGCAGTTTACAAAGCTGCCCTCTGGCCAAGAAGAGGAAACTTCAGGATGCTGAGGCCGAACATCTGGTGTCGAAGAGGAAATCCCATCCGCTCAAACTGGCCTTGGATGAAGGCTACAACGTCGACAGCGACGGCAGCGAGGAGGCCGAGCCCAAGGAGGAGTCCGGCTCTGACGAGTCAGAGGGAATGCTGGAGGAAGATGAGGCAGAGGCCATGGAGCAGGAGGAGACCCACAGCCCCGAGGCAGCAGAAGGTGCTTTATCATTATGGATTGAAGAGCTGTGTTCTGCAGATGAAGAAACGGCAGGAAGTGTTAACAGGAGTCATAGCTCCTCTGAATTATGTACAGGATGGGTCTCTCAGTTACTGGGGGGACCCAATGTTGGGCAGAAGCACAATGGCAATGCTCTGGTTAAGCTGAGAAGGCACAGTGTCTTAAAAATGAGAGCTTGTCCATCAGGGATGCTCCCTAGGGAAAGACCCATGGAAAGCACAGAGGAGCTTGCTGTGTGGTGGGGAAGGCAGCCAGGGTCCCACACAGGTGCCATGAGAGGCTCAGCAGGATCCTCCTCCCTGGACAGATCTGGCCACTATCCAAGAGCAGAGGAGTGACAGGAAAAGGACATGAAAGGAAAAGGACATGGATTTTCAGCTGGGGTCCTGACACTGCCTTGCTCACTGGTTTGGAGCCCTGGCCTGGGGAGCACAGGCAGCAGGGGTGGCAGTGGGAAGATGGTGCATCTGAGTCCATGTGGAAATTTTCTTTCTACCTGCCATCTCCCATTTCAATAAATTAGGATGCTCCAGGGGTGGAACTGCCAGGCTCTAGTTTCAATTTAACTTAAGTACAACAAAGTTGTATTTTATTCGTTTATATAATTACTTTTTTTGCCTCCTTTTTTATTCCCCCTTCTTTTCTCTTCTCCCTCCTTTTGTCCTTTACCCCTTTCTTCTTTTCCTCCTTTTCTCATTTTCTGACTTTTTTGTTGTTGTTGTTTGTCCTTTTCCATCTTTTCTTTCTTTTCCCTTTCTTTTTTCTCTTCCTTCTTTCCCCCCTTCAGAGAGAAGCCCAGCAAAATCAACCCACTATGGACAAAACACAGCAACAAGTACATCTGGGCCCAGCAAGGCCAACTACAGCAGCTACCAAGAAATAATCGCCAACTCCCTCCTAAACTTAGGCCAAATAGCAGAGGAAACCCTCGCCATCGAAGGGCAGCTGCCCGAGGCAGAGCTGCAGGGCTCCAAGCCAGCGTCCAACGTTGTGCATTTGGTCCATGAGGATGCGGGAGAGGAGCTGGTGGAGGAGGAGTGTGACAAGGAGATCATCATCCAGACGGAGGACGCGGAGGAGGTCATCGAGGTCACCAGCGAGCGCAGCAGCGAGCTGTGTCCGGAGCCCCGGGACGACGCCAACGGAGAGGAGTCCTGCAAACTGGAAAAGGCTGAAGCAGAAGAAGAGGATGAGGAGGATGACGATGAGGAGGATGACGAGGAGGAGGAAGAAGAGGAAGAGGATGAGGAGGAGGAGGAGGAAGAGGAGGAAGAGGAGGAGGAAGAGGAGGAGGAGATGGCTCCTGAAGTGATCTGCGAGGAAGTTCCTCACACTTCTCAGGACCCCCAGAAAAGCCACTGTGAAGGGCAGTTCAGCCCCAAGCCCGAGTACTCGGTCATCGTGGAGGTGCGGTCGGACGACGACAAGGACGACGACGCCCGCTCCCAGAAATCAGCCGTGACCGATGAGTCGGAGATGTATGACATGATGACCAGGGGGAACCTGGGTCTGCTGGAACAAGCCATTGCCCTGAAAGCCGAGCAGGTGAAGATCGTGCGGGAGCCCAGCCGGCTGCCAGGAGAGCACGTGAAGCACTTCCAGGGGGAGGACAAACAGAACAAACCGCTGGACAGCATCCGGAAGAGCTACTACGGCAAAGGTACGGGACAAACCTCTGTGTATCTCCCTCCTTCCCATCCCTGGTGGACGAGCTGAGCTTGTCTGCTCAGCACGGATTATTAGGCTGATGCAGGGGGAGTTCACAGCCCACAGGGGGGATTCAACCACAAATCCTCAATGCCCAGAGGGATGGGGACATCCTTGAGATCAATGGTGAATGCATAAAATGATGGTGTCCTCTACACTGTCACTAGCGTTCCTCCTTCTGAGTAGAGGAATTGCTTGGCTAAATTGTTGGTTAACCTTGAAAATTTCAGTCTGAGCAGAAGGGCTGGTTTAAAATCCAAGCGGGTTTTAAAGTAGTGGTAGGAGTCTGGCCACAGAAACATGAGGGCAGGAGCTTAAGCATCCCCTGGCTCTGAGCCAGGCTGCCTGCTCAGTTGCTGTGAGTGTCTTCATGCTCCAAGCTGTGTCAGTTCCCAAAATCACTTTGCCGATTTCAATTTTTGACACTTCCAGTGTTACGTTTCCAACTCCAGGGGAAAAACACCTCCAAACCCAAAGGTTTGGACTGGAAAGGTGGTGAGAAGCATCCTCAGCATTTACTTCCACTTCTTCCCCTCCAAATCCACTAACCTGCTTACCTCTGCTCTTTCCCCACAATCCTCAGATCCTTCAAGACCTGAGAAGCGAGAAATCAAATGTCCGACTCCCGGCTGCGATGGCACCGGACACGTCACGGGGCTTTACCCTCACCACCGCAGCCTCTCCGGCTGCCCGCACAAAGACAGGATCCCCCCCGAGAGTGAGTGCATGGTGGGATACCACGGGCTGCTCCAGTCAGTCTGGAGCCTAATTTTCTTGGGGGAATTTCTCAAATGCTACGAATTTTATGACTGAGCCCCCAGACCAAGTCTGATGTTATTCTTTGGGGTACAGCAGGAGTTTTTGGCGTGGGATGGTGCTTTTCCAAGTTGATCCTGGATGCTGTTATCCACCAAAGTGTTATCGCTAATCACAGGAAACATGATGGGGATTTACTTGGGAGTCCTGTCCTTCTTAAAGGATTTTTAGCACCATCCTGTGGAGAATGAGATCCCTTCTCTGAAAATCAAAGAGGGGCTTTAAAAACGCCTGCCCATTTCCAGAGGTGTGTTAAGAATGCCCATCTTTACACTGGAAGTCGCATACTTTTCCCTACTTGGGACATCATGTTGGGAAAAAAAGGGATATTATTCTTCCTTGCTGTCCAAATATGCTGGCATGCAGGAAAGAAGTGATTCAGAATGTACAGGATTGCTGAGTCTCCTGTGTCCTAATCACTGCAAAATTCCCAAAGTGCTATACCAAGATTCACCCATTCTACAGAAAATATTTATCATCCTCATAACAGATTTTTGTATATACATATGCACAGAGAGAGATTGTATTTCCACCTCTCTACCAGCAACCTAAATAGCTTTCCCTGTATAGATACATAAAAATCAATGTTGTATGATTATGATAATAGCATAATAGACCAAAAGGAAGAGGAACCCTTCCTTATCAGTAATTTCAAAGGTTGCAGACCTGACATAAACACAGAACTGGAAGAAACAAGGAGAAAGTACAGTTATCTTCACAGGCTGGAATGCAAGCAAAAATATTAATAAATAACTAACACAAGCTGTGGGCTTTACAAGAGCTTGCAGATCAAATTATTTTCCTTACTTTTAAGGTCAGCGCTGCAGGAAGCAATAATCCCGATGATTAAAAATAAAAAAAAATCAAACAAAGACTAGTCCTAAGGATAAAAGCAGAGTACAACTTCAATCACTTAAAACTACCTGAAACTGGAGACCTGTTTCCAAAAGAGGGAAGGAGGGGCTGGATGGGGAAAACTGGATTGCAATCAGAAAATGAGGAGAAAGCCCAAGCTGTGTGCAGAGATGCTAACCTAGTGCTGACCTAGGCACTGCTGCCTTGCGTATCTTTTATTTTTTCCTCTGCAAACTCTAATTACAGCATTTCACATTCCCCGATTTCTAGGAAACGAGTGTACAAGGCTTGATGATTTTCTCTTTTTTTTTTTTCTTTTCCTCTTTGATTTTTATTAAGTTGTTTTTCTTTCCCTTCCCTTCTCCCCTTGCCCTTCTCGCTCCCAAGTCCTGGCGATGCACGAGAACGTGTTGAAATGCCCCACGCCCGGGTGCACAGGACAGGGTCACGTCAACAGCAACCGCAACACGCACAGGAGGTACCACCTTTGGCTTCTTCTTGCACAGCCACGGGGTGACAGGATGGGGGATGGCTTCAAAATGACAGAGGACAGGGTTAGACTGGAAGATATTCTTCCCTGTGAGAGTGGTGAGGCCCTGGCACAGGTTGTTCCATCCCTGGAAGTGTTCAAGGCTGGGTTGGACGGGGCTTGGAGCAACCTGGGAGAGTTGAAGGTGTTCCTGTTCATGGCAGGGGGGTTGGAATGAGTTGATCTTTAAGGTCCTTTCCAAACCATTCTATAATCCATGATTCCATGTTGATGAGGTGCAAGGTGAATTTGTCTTATTATTTGTTCAGTGTGGAGGGAACAAACACTTTTCTCACAGGCTTAGTGTAGTGCTGAGTCCATGAAATGAAGGTTTTTGTGCTCATTCCTCATGCTTGGTTTCTTTCTGTCTTTTACTTCTCCTTCAAAAAAACCCCCAACCAACTCCCACAGTTTATCTGGGTGCCCCATTGCTGCTGCTGAGAAATTAGCCAAATCACATGAAAAGCAACAAACCCAGTCTGGTGATCCTGCAAAGACCAGCTCCAATTCTGACCGGATACTCAGGTAAGGGGGACAGGAAGGCTCAGCTCCAGGTCCCCACACTGCCCCAGCCCCCTGGCCACGCTCCCAGGAACAGCCACCACGGCTCCAGCTGTATCTTGATACTGCTGAGTCCTGTTGTTATGATCATAGGTCTCACCAAGGTGGGGAGATATTTAATTGATGATCCCAGGGAGAGCATTGAGGACAATGAATTGCTTCTGTAGCATCAATTAATGCCGAGGCTACAGGCCAAAGGGTTTTAGCAGTGCAGCAGAAGGCGCTTGTGCCGATTGCTCCGCAGCACAAACTGCCAGCGAGGGCTGGTTATTATATCAGCATTATAAATAGGGTGGGCTCGGGGAGGCGGGGGACAAGGAGGAGGAGGAGATTTAGGCTACACACAAATCACTCCATGGCAGTTGTGCATTAAAGTCCACCTGCTTTTCTTCCTTAGCCCGCACGTTTCAGAGGAGAGGAACCTGCCGCTCGTTTCCAAACCAGTCCCATTAATTTTGATACTTTGCCCATCTCTCTCTTCCCGGGAGAAAGGGCTGTCTCCCATTAAGGATGTCCCTGATAGATGCTGGCTTCCGTAGCTGATGTGATTCATGAGGCTACAGATGGATTGGAATATGGTTGGTTATTTTGCGACAAGTGCAGGATAAAAACCGTGGTGCGAGCCCCGAGCAGCCCTCCCACAAAGGCATCGAGCTCTGATTCATTTATTTATTTGCTCCCCAGGACTGCTGAGCACCCTGGTGCTCCAGCTCTCACTACTTTGGAAAGGCCATTTAGAGCAATTACTTATTTATTTGCAGCGGGGCCCGCGCAGAGCGCTCTGAGCGCATCACGAGGACGGTCCATGCTCCAAGGAGCTCCCGCTCCGAGGACTCTCTGGTGGAAAGAGGTCACGGGAAGGAGAATAACAATAGGCCATTTATATACAATTTATATGCAAGACAAATTGATTCATGATAGGCAGCCCCGTAGCAGCAGGTCTCTAGGAGGGGCTGAGGCAGAGGAGAGGCCCTGGTGCCTCTGCAATGAACCTGCAGCAGGGAGCCGAGCTGAACTGGGGTCCTCATGCCACCCTCTGTCGTGGGTCTCATGAGGGTTATTGCCCCGGTTTGCTGTCTTCTGGAAAATGCTGCCACACCATGACAGCCTGCAAGTGCTGGATGAGGCTGACAACTCGATGCTTTGCTTAAAAAGACGGGGAAAAAATGAAGGTAATAAAGGATAGAAAAAATAGAACTGGAGTCTGAGAGATCCAAATCAGATGCAGACTTGCTGAGGGAGAGCAAAAGGGTGTCACTGCCTCCTCGTTCCCAGTAAGCCTTTAGGAACAAGGGGCAGCTGTGCCCCCACTGTGTCTGGTCCCCTCTCAACTGTCACCTCATCAAGGAAAAGAGAAATAATTGCTGTTCATTGTTTTATCCTCAGGCCTATGTGCTTTGTGAAGCAACTGGAGATCCCTCAGTATGGAAGCTACCGGCCCAACATGGTCCCAGCAACCCCCCGGGCCAACTTGGCCAAGGAGCTGGAGAAGTACTCCAAGGTCACCTTCGATTATGCAAGTTTTGATGCTCAGGTTTTTGGCAAACGCATGCTTGCCCCAAAGATTCAGACTAGCGAAACCTCACCTAAAGCCTTTAAATGTAAGTTGGGAGCAGGGATGGACTCAGTTTTTGCATTTTCTGTCTTTCTCAGCATGTTGTGAGGCTCTTGGGATCGCGGCTTTGGGTGATGGGAGACTCTTGGGGCTGAGCTGCTGGACCCTCCTGGGATGGGAAGGGTGAGGTGGGTCCCAAGGTGGGCACCTTTGGTGGTGAGGGGAGTCCATGGCTGCTGGGAAAGCTTTGTTTTGGAAGAGAGTCTCTTTGGCTTTGGGAAGAACTGTGGTGGGAACATTAATCTGAGTGATGTCTCGAGGTAGGATAAGTTACACAGTTGTCCTCAGTTGGTCCCTGTTGCTTTGCAGCTCGTATCTATTGATCTGGCTTTCCTCATCTAGCTAAATGGATTACAGTTTTCTTCTCTTCCATCTTATATATGACCCACTCCCCCCATTTGTCTTTCCAGCCGTGCTCTGCTCTCCAGCTCTACCTATCGATCACCCAGCTCTATCTTCCAGCTCTTTCCTGTCACAGCCACCCACCTCTGCTCTGGTCTGAGGACTTTGCACTGGTTATAACTCTGGGTGAAAATGAAATGGCTGAATAAACACGAGGGGTCAGGCTGCCAAGGGCAAGAGGGACACTGCATGGGGACACAGCCCTTGCAAATGTGTTATTTGACACCAACTATGCACCTCAAGACATTTTTTTGAGGGGCAAAAGAAAATATTTAGGAGCCCAGTTTGTAGAAGTCAGCAGCCTCAAGAGGGCTTTCTGTCTGGCTAATCCCACTTCCACAATCCTGTTTAATCCTGATGCAGCTGCTCTCTAAAAAAGTACTCGTACTTGAAGGCATCCCGGTTGTTGCACTACAATGGGAGAGCCCTTTATTACAGTACTAAATCTGTACAGGATCAGACAATGAAATTGGATGGAGGCCAGAGAGCACAACTGCCACTGTCATCCTGGGTTAGGGCTGATGGAAAAGTAATTTGTTTCCCAGTACAAGTGATTCTCTCGCTGAATAGATTGTGTTATTTGCAATATTAGCAAAGAATTTTCAGGGTAATTGTACTGACAAAAATAATTCCAGCAGACCCACTAGGATAATCCTTTCTATTTTTTCTCATCACTTATTTCACTAATTTGCTGATTGCGAGTCTATTAGTGGTAGAAATACTTATGAAATGGAAAAGCATCGCTGAGCCTACAGTGTGAAATTGAAATTGGCATCTCCCGATCCTGGATATTGTCAGGTTGGGTTGGCAAATACTCGCGCTCCGCCTCGAAGACATGGATTAAACCGGACAGGAAAACAAGCAGCCAGACACAAGTATAACCATGTGGGCAAGCCTCCAATGAGTTAATCAAAGCGACAGGATGAATATGATTGCCAATCATAGCAGGGAAATCTGCTCCTTTCACTGAGAACTTATTTTAAAGAGATCTTCATCCAGAAGGATTTATATTCCCCCGCATGTGTGTGCATAACTCCCATTAATGTCAATATGCATTATATACGCACGCAATGAGGAAGAAAGCGGTGCTGGGGAAGATTAGTGTTTTATAGTGTCTTATATTACGAGTTTGTAATGGGAATAATGAAATCACTTTGCTCTGTGGCTGCATCAGCTGAGGTTGGTTTGTTTTGCCATGCTCAGGCCAAAGCTCAGGAGTCTTCCCTGGGTGAGCCTCCCACTAAAGGGGGGGATGGTTTCCCCCAGAAAGAGCATGGTGGAATGAATTAAGAATTTGGAGATTTTCATAATTGATTCAGAATACAATCCCGTGACTGTTCTAAATCAGATGATCTCCTGTTTACACCCACTGAAACTACTGAGGGCCCCTAAATGGGATCAGCATAAAGTTTTATTAATAGGGAATTATTAGTTATTATTAGGGAAAGTTTTATTGTGCATCCACCCTGAGAAATACTTTCATTTCACAGGGTATGAAGAGAAATTGCATCTCCAGGCTGGCTTTGCTGCTGCTGTGACATACAGGAGCAGAGCAGCAGCATGGCTATGTGCAGCTGTGCAATAAATCCTGTTACTCTGGCATATTTAAATGATATGTCAGCTGTCAGAAAATCCATATTTCACCAGTGTCATCTTTGGGAGCTCATATTTTATGACCGTGTTTTTTCTATTAATCTAATTTCAGAAATTTAAAGTCTTCAAACATGCTACTAGAAATCTCCCTGTAAGGCAGCCCTGCAGATAAGTTATGGACAGAGAGAGAATAATAAAAAAAGAGTCAGGAAGCTTCTCTAAGCTTCCTCCTTTAACTGCTTCCACCAAGGAGCAGCTCTAATGAAGAAAAGCACTTGTGTTTTGGGTATTGGTGGCAGAGTCAGTTAATGAATTAACCTTTCACACCGAGCACAAGCTGCAGCCAGCACTGCTCCTGTTGCACGTCCCAGGCAGCAAACCAGCCCCAGGATTGGGAATAACCCCAGGAACTGTGCATGCATTAACTGTGTCACACTGACTTAACCTTTCCCTGCCGCTCATGCCGCTTATACATCAGCCTTGTGTTGTTCCTTCTCTTTTTATTCCAGCCAAACCTTTTCCAAAGGCCTCTTCCCCCAGCCACAGCCCCTCCAGCAGTTACGTGAAGAGCACTTCATCTTCCTCCACAGGCTTCGACTACTCGCACGACGCTGAGGCCGCACACATGGCGGCCACCGCCATCCTCAACCTCTCCACCCGCTGCTGGGAGATGCCCGAGAACCTCAGCACCAAGCAGCAAGAGGCCCCTGGCAAGGTGGGTGAATGTGTCCAGGAACCACTGCCCAGGGGCCAAACTTGAAATTCAGGATGGGAGAAACACCTTGGTTTACCCTTCCTTTCATTTTGTTTTCGTTTTTTTTTTTTGTTTCTTTGTTTGTTTTTTTTTTAATATAGAGGGAATGCAGGCACTTGTCCAAAATCACCCTTTTGGCTCCCCACTTTGGGTTTGGAGGAGGGAATCTTGGCTCTTAGAGTGATTTGGAGGTGCCTCGTGGTTCAAATTACCCATGTGAGATGAGCATCAATCCCTAGTCAAGTTTTGGTCTGAGACTGGATATTGGGAAAAATTTCTGATTTATGATGGTCAAGCCCTGGAACTGGCCGTCCAGGGCAGTGGTGGAGTCACCATCCCTGGAGGGATTTAAAGGACATGTGGATGTGGCACTTGGGGACATGGTTTAGTGGTGGACTTGGCAGTGCTGGGTGAATGTTTGGACTTGATGGTCTCAGAGGGGTTTTACAACCCAAACAATTCTGTAATTCCATGATTCTCAGAGCTGGTTTCACTTGTTCCTGGATCCATATCTGATGGCATTTGAAGTTCCCCAGTTGTGTCCAGTCTGATCTCCAGCTGTTTTTCACAGGAACAGGTTTTCCCAAAGTCCCATGGAACACTCCCAACCTTGGGCAAATGTTCCCGAAATATTTAGGAAAGGGCAAGCCTTTTTATTCAGTTCCTCTTACCTGACTGTGGAGAGGATGAGACATGAATTCCTGCCCACTGCACCACAAAAGACAAATGGGGGCAAGATCCCCATGGGGACTTTCAGGCCGCTGCTAACACTGGTTGTGTTTCCAACCTTTCAGTCCATGGACATTGAAGTGGATGAAAATGGGACTCTGGACTTGAGTATGAACAAACACCGCAAACGGGAGAGCACCTTCCCCAGCAGCAGCAGCTGCAGCAGCAGTCCCAGCATGAAGTCCCCGGACGTGTCCCAGCGCCAAAACAGCACCAGTGCCACGAGCAGCACCATGACCTCCCCCCAGTCCAGCCAAACGTCCCGCCAGGACGAATGGGATGGGCCCATTGACTACACCAAACCAAACCGCCAGCGGGAGGAGGAGCCAGAGGAGGTGAGCGGCGCCTCTTGGTGCCTGAATAACAACTCAGGGGACATGGAATGCCTTGTTGGCCTGCACAGCTGTCCTTTTTTACCCAGAACCCCCAGTCTGTCCTTTGAGCCGAGGAAAGAAATGTTCTTGGCTTTGTCAGTGCTATCAGACATCAACCAGGCAGGAAGCAGCTGCTCCTGGATCTGTTGGGATGCCCTTGCAAAGGAAGAACCCACCACTTTGCTTGTCCTGGGTCTGCAGTGTTTTCTTCATTGTAAATCCTGTCAGCTCCTTGCAGCAGTGCTGCTTCTGGTGATGTTTTTCAGGATGATTTATATCTGCCATTAGCAGCTACAGCCCTGCATGGCACTGACATTAATCCTGCAGGTGGAGAATCCAGCCATGACCCCCAGCTGGGGTGAGGGTTCTGGCTCTGACAGCATCACCTGCCTCTCCACCCATGGGGAGGCTGCTGAGGAAGAGTGTGAGGGGGTTGCACTAATCTTCATCCCTTCAAGACCTTGGGAAAGCCACGCATTTATCCCTTTACAGACGCGGTTTACACATTTCTCCTAAAAATCCAGGAAATTACAGGCTGTTGGATCTCTGGGCTGGGTGCTGTGAGGGGCTTGCAGGGGGCTCAGGAGTGTTGGCCATGCTGCACTAACCCTTAGCTGTGATGAATTTGGGATGCATTCCCTCCACAGCTCAGCAGCAATGACCACACCACAACTCTGCCCCTTCCCTTGCAGTCAGAGCCTGCTGCTCACTCTTTTGCCTCCTCGGAAGCTGATGAGCAAGAAGTGTCAGAGGAGAACTTTGAAGAGAGAAAATACCCAGGTGAAGTTACTTTAACCAACTTCAAGCTAAAATTCCTCTCCAAGGACATCAAGAAAGAGCTGCTCACGTAAGTCCTGCCTTCTTGTCTCTTCCTCCAAAATCTATTAATACGTACTTAGCCAGGATGGTTGGAAACAAAATTAGTAAATACATTTTAAAAATAACAACTGTAGCTCCCTTTCTTACTGTGATTGATCTTACTCATCCTCCTACAACTGCTGATCAATGAGGCAAATTATGTTCCTACATTATTTTGCAGTGATGAAGGAAACCTGAGAGCTTCATGCTCTGGATTTGTGGACAGGGTTGTGGGAAACTCCTTTCAGGGCAAGTTTTCCCTGGTATTTTCCTGCAAAAGTGTTTCTGGCTCGGTGATGGCACCTACCCAATGTCCTAATCCCCTGTTTTGGGACACTGGCTGATGTTGTGGGGCCAAGAGCACCCAAGGGAACTCAGTGCCTTCATGAAGGGGGTGTTGAACACAAGGTGTCTCATTGAGAAGACAGGATTTGTTGGCTTAGAGCAATGGGTCCCAGCCCTGTGGTACAAAACGTGACCTGAGGCTGCAGCAAGTTTGCTGTTGTGTTGCATTTTGCATTGGAGAGAGACCTCGACCCAGCTCACATCTGTCTGTCCATCGTGTGGGTGGGAGCTCAGACCCAGATCTGCCCTACAGGATGGAATACGGCTCTGCATCCACACTGATCCCCACAGGAATGGTTAATGTTTAAGAGTTTGAGCCAGACATGGCAGCTTGGACCTGGCTCTGGTCTGACAGCACGTCAGGATCAGGTTGGAGGTTGTGATGGGGAGATTTGCCCTCCCAGGCATCCCAGCTGTTCCTGGCTTATTTTCCTGTGCATCTGACCCTCCCACACATCACGCAGGGGGTTGGTGGGCACCGTTTTGCTGATCTCATCCAACTCACTGGTTACCTGCAGGCAGGAGCCTGGGGAAGCAGCCAGGCAGGGAGGAGATCTGTGGGGGCAGAGCAGCACCAGCATCTTCCCTAAATGAGCAAAGCTCAGATCAGCTGCCCTACACAAAGCCCTAAAGGGTTTTTAAAACCCACCAGTGTGAACAGCAATTTCTGAGGTAGAGCCCTGAAGTCCTCCTGTGCTTTCATTTTATTGTGATGGTAGAGAAATTTCCTAAATGGAAACAGCCCTGGAATAAATAAATGGTGTCATGGGCAGCCCTGAGCCTTCCCTCTCCATTTAATGTCCTTGTTCCTCTCTGGCCCAAGGGCTGTAATGAATTAGCTGTAGTTAACTCAGGAGCAGACTGCCCACTGTGTCTGATGCTCTGTGTCTGGGTGCAGTTCTTGTGGCACTTCCAGGCAGGTGCCCCTCACCTGTACCTTCCCATCACCCCCAGGCACAGCCAGAGGTTGCTGTCATTCCCTTTCAGCAGCAAACACTGTTTGCAAGGTTTTCTTTGCAGCTGTAATGGCTGGGAGGAAAAAAAAATCATTTCAGAAAGCTGAAATCTGAAGCACCTTATTCAGATTTGAAATCTGAACAAGATGATTCCTGCAGCCAGAGCTTCAGCATGGAAGGAATTATCCAACCTGGCAGCAGCAGCCAGGGATGGCCACGTCTGTCAGGCTGTGCCACCCAGCAGGCTGCTGTCAGCCCCCACTGCCACCCAGTGCCCCCATCAACTGAGGGTTCTAAACATTTTCTTTGCCTTTGCCACAATTTTTTCTCAATTTGTTTTCAAATTGTGTTTTTAGGATCCTTATGAGCTTTTAGAAGTAGAAAGGGGAGCTGAAAGGGGAGCAGCTGGTTTACATCCATGCACACACAGAAGGACACCCCAAGACCTGATGGATGGGGCTGGTGTCAGCTCTGGCAGCAGGGCTGGACTGAGACACCACAGACAGACCCTGAGGGGCTCTCTCTGCTGGCTCTGCCCACCCCTGGGTCTGGGGGAATCCATTCCTTTCCCACACTTATGCTCTTTGTTGTTGTTGTTGCCCAGTTGTCCAACCCCAGGCTGTGATGGCAGTGGACACATAACGGGGAACTATGCCTCTCACCGCAGGTGGGTCAACCTTTTTTCCATGGTTTCAACTTTAAAAACAACATTTTTTTCTTTTGGTGTAGTTTGTGACCATGTGGATAGTTTGGTTCTGTTTCCTTCCCCTTTCTGTTGCCCCTCTCCCTCCCCATGCCCCAGCCCTTTTTCTTTTTCCTTTTCCTTTTTTTTCTTTTTTTTTTTTTTTTTTTTTTTTTTTTTTTTTTTTGCTTATCCAGATATTCCATCTCTTCTCTTTCAGCCTTTCTGGTTGTCCTCTTGCTGACAAGAGCCTCAGAAACCTCATGGCTGCCCACTCTGCTGACCTCAAGTATGTTTGCGCTCAACTTGGAACTCCTTTTTTTTCTTTATTTCCACCCTTTTTTTCTCTCTTCTCCCTTCCTGCCCCCACACCCCTTGCTCTGCTTTTGCTTTTCCATCCCCTCCCTTCTCCTTTCAAAGAGCTGATCAAAACCTGCCTGTGAGGAGCTCTGGTGGAGTCCAGCTTCCAGCTGCTGTGTTGAAGAGGCAATGGCACAGAGGAAGGATAATTTTGGGGAGGGGGCTGATGGCAATGATTGGAAATAACCTGGATGCCTGGCAGGTTTCCTCTGGGCACTGTAGACATGTTCTTTTCTTTTTCACTTGGCATCTTTTCCCAAGCTCTTGTTGCCTATTTTGGGCCATAACCCTTTTCATTTAACATTTTTGTCCATCTCAGATAATCCAAAGCCTGGATTTATTTTTGGGTAGAGACACAGCTGGGAACTCACTGCCAGAACACAGCCAAGCCAACTCTTTTGGAGAACCTGGGGTGCTATTTTTATGCAACTTTTTAGGGGCTGTTTGGGATGTAATGAGAGAGGTTCTTCTTAATTTCCATGATTTGTGAGGGAATGAAAGAGAAGTGGGAAAATGCTTGATGAGGCCAGATCCTGAGCCAGTGGTCAAGGGCTCACAGAAATCCAAACTTCCCCATTCCCACTGCTGTTTCTGAAGGGAGGAATCTGGCTTTGACATTTTCATTCAGGTATCTTCCTCTGAATCCCATATTCAGCTTTGCTGCTGTCTTCTCCAAACTCCTCCTTTTCAGGAGGAGGTTTCCACAGGTGGGATTCCCAAACACTCTCTTAGGTTGCCTTCCCTAAAGAAAGGGAAATTGTATTTAGTTGGGAACACTGGGGAGACTCCAACCCTCTCCACCCAGTCTTCATCTCTGGGAAAAAGCCCATTGTGAATATTTTTCATCATCTCTTTCCTGGGCCCAGCCTATCCTTGCAGGCTGAATCTCCTCTGAGTTCCCAGTTTTGCTGAATCCAGTTTTTGGATCATTTAGACACTGAGCTATTCATAACTACAACCGAGGAGCCTCCACTGAGAGTAAAGCCTCATGAAGGGCTTCCCGTTGCACAGGGTCATCATGAAAAAGAAAAAAGTGCTGTTCCCTGTGTGCCATCAGGGGTTTCTGGATCCATAGGTCAGTGGAGTCCATGGGTCCATAGGTCCGTCAGGGGTTTCTGGATCCATAGGTGAGCCAGTGGCAGCCCCACTGGTCACTGAGGTCATTGGAAAAGTCCCAAATCCCTCTGTGGTGGCTCCTAGACTTCTCTGTGCCCCACACCAGTGTGGGGCTGGTGCCAGGAGAAGGGATAACCACCTGCTCCTTATCACAGAGGTGGACAAAGTGGCAGGATTAGCTGATATTAATAGAATTTGCTGGTGGATGGCAGGGACTGCTGTGATTAGTGCTAAGTACACTTAATCAGGCACTGTAGACCACACACATTTTGAAAGGGCCTCTTCAAAGAGCCATGCTGAACTGGTGTTTCTCCAACAGTTTGAAAGAACAGCCAAGTGATCAGATCATTAGTGTTAAAGATATCAAAAGCTCTCAGGAGCAGTGGCCATTCCCAGTAAGGGCCAGGCAAAAAGCAATGGGCTCATCCCTGAGACTGAGCATCGAGTACAGCCTTGCTGTGCAGCATCCCATGTTCCCCTCTGGCATCCAGTGTCAGGGCTTTTTATCAAAATACTGTATAAAAAAGGAGAAATCTGGGCCCCCAGAAAGTTTGTTAATATTATTTCCTCAAATACCACTTTTTTTTTTTTTTTCTATGTTCTGGTGAGGATGGGAGCAGAGGAGGGAGGAAGGGATTTTGAGATATTATAGATTGCACAGTCATAGCTTTTCAGAACTCCAGATAAGACCATGCCAGTGTTTCTATTTTAAATTCTATTTCAGGGGTTAATATCCCTGATATTAAAAAAATAGCTCCAGGCTGGAACATGCAATAAAAGGTCTCTGTTGGTATGATTTGTCTCCAGATAATTAAAAATAAAAATCAAATTACTTCTCTCTCCTCTTTAAAAATCCTGAAAGGAAGAAAGAGTTTGATGTTAGTGTTTTCATAATTTCCTCCCACCCTGAAGCTAGAACAACAGAGAAATAGTTTTGCTTTCTACTGTAACAGTGTAGAGCTGGGAAATATCACAGCCATCTCCCAAACCTGTAATTTCTAAATGAGTTGAAGAATTTGCATCTTCATTGAGGTCCTGCTGGATGTGTCCTGCTCTTACTGCACCAGCCCTGTGTGCACTCAGGTTTTCCTGGCTCTGAGCCTCCCTGTTACCCCTCTAGGACCAGGCCATGTTCCTGCTCTCCTACCCGAGGTGAGGTGCCAATTTTTTTTGCCAATGGAGATTATTCAGTGACCTGCAAACACCAAAGTCTCCCTCAGAGCTGCTGCAAAGAGGAGAGTTTTGATATTTTCTGAACAAAAAAAGAAGACTAAAAAAAGCTGCTTTCCAAGCTGCCAAACTAAAGCCACCTGTGGAAACCATTGCCCCAGTGACCCTCGGGGGCAGAGCACCGGTGCAGAATCACAGAACAGTTTGGGTTGGAAGGGACCTTAAAGGCCAAACCCCCTGCAGTGAGCAGGGACATCTTCAGCTACATCAGGCTGCTCAGAGCCCTGCCCAATTTTAGGGAAAGCACCTTGCCTTTCAGGGCAGGATCAGGGCAGGAAAGCATCTCTGACCTCAGGGGCTGCCCGTGCATCACCACGTGTCCCATCATTTCATGGCATGTCCTGGAGACACCAACCCTGTCCTGCTGCAGGTACCAGCCACTCATCCAAACCACGCACCGGCGGCTTTAGAAACAGGGATGGAGAAAGTGGGGACGCCGAAAATCCCTCCCCCGAGGAGAACGGGCGCTCTGCAAGCTCCTGGACGTGCCCTGAGCTTTGCTGGCTCTGCTCAGAAGGAGCAGCCGAGCATCTCCCCCTGGTCCTGCGGCAGCACCGCGGATTTCCTCCCCGCACCCCCTCCCCGGCCTTAATCACTTGACTCAAAAAGCCCTGGCTAATTGGCAGGCTGGCGTGCACATCTTCTGCAAACACTCCTCGCCTCTCTTCCTTGTCCCCATGACAACTTTTATGTCGGCCGCGTCACCTACAGCACAGGGAACAGATCTTTGTGCGGCGGTGCTTTACATCCCTCCCGCTCCGAGCCCTTAATGATGCGGTGCTTCACTCGGGCCATTATCTCCGTGCCGCGGGGTGGGCTCGCACCCCCGCCAGCCTCTGTGCAGGACTGGGCGGTCACAGGAGCGATCCCGAGCCTTTGCTGAGGGATGCTCACCTGGGCGCTCACGGCCGCGGATGCACCTTCAGAGGTCACTTTGTCCCGCAGAGCCCCGAGGGCAGACTCTGCACCCAAAGCTGCTGGGGCACCGTGCGTGGGGACCCGGTGGTGCCCAGCCCGAGGTCCCTCACAGGCTGTCCCGCTGCTGACGGCCTGTCCCCTGCCCATGGTGGTGTGGAAGGAGGGGATCCAGGGCTAACCTCACCTTTTTCTCCATCATTTCCATCAGAAGCATTGGCCGGTTTTGTGCTCTGTGGACCCTCCTGCCATGGGCATGAGTTTGCCCTCACTGAGATTATGCTCCCCACGTCACCCAGACCCGAGCCAAAGCCTTCTGTTGGTGGTGGCCATGGTGGCCCTGCTGTCCAGAGCTGTCAGCTGCTTTTCTGGTTTCTTGTCTCTGCTTGGGCCCATCCTGCTGGCCCTGGATGGCCCCTGCTGTCTCCTTATGCCTTCCTCAAGATGACAAACACTGTCCTGGAGGGGCATTTTAGCTCATTATCAGCTCCTGAGCTGTCCCCTTCAGGAGGGTGGGGACACGGGCTGGGACCTGTGTCCTCTCCTGGGAGAGCAGCTCCTCACTGTGCTCCCAACACCCCAGAGATGTTCCTCTCCAATGTCACATCATGCAGTGATGCACTGACTTCAGTACCACGGATATTACAGACCCAGTCTTGTCCTTACAGAGGGGAAGGGGCAGGAAGGGAAATCCTGCTCCTGTGCTGACAGTGCCCAGACTTCTCTTTGAGAAGAGCTGCCACAGAGTGTCGATCCCCTGCTCACATCCCCAGGCTAATCCCAGCCTCCCTTGTCTCCGCAGGTGCCCTACTCCTGGTTGTGATGGCTCTGGTCACATAACAGGAAATTATGCATCGCATAGAAGGTAAGATCTCCCTTAAATTATTTTCTCTCTAGCCTCTTTCTGTGTTGCCTTTTTTTTTTTTTTTCCCTGCAGTGGGCAGAGTTGTAAAGTTCTGAATAAAACATTAATGTTACTGACAACTGAAGCCTATTTTCATCTCTTTAATCTGACTTCTTTTCTTTTTTTTTTTTTTTTTGATGTTTCCAGCATCTGATTAGAAGCTCCCTTCAACAGAATAAAAGACAAAGGGTCAGATTTTAGCTGATGCAATGTTCCTGTTAATATTGCTACCTATTTATGACTTCTATTATCACTTTAGAACATTAATAGCAGAGATCTGAGCCTTGTGTTTCAACAATTCCATTAAACATTGCGGGCTGTTAGCAGATATCTTCTTATCTAGACACCATTAATTACTGTCCATCTCCCTCAATTTTTTACTATTTTTTTTCCTTCTGGCTTCTCCTCGTGATGTGAAGCTGCAAAACGAGAGAGATCAAAAACACTGTGCCAAATTCAAGGGAAAGATGACTGAAGCGGGGGAATAGCAAATGCTGAGATTCTGCCAGTGAGACAGGCCTTTCTTCTCTTTTTAACCACAGTCTGTCAGGCTGCCCTCGTGCCAAGAAAAGTGGGATCAAGATCACCCCGACAAAGGATGATAAAGAAGACCCCGAGCTGATGAAGTAAGTCTGGAAATAACACCTGAGCAGAGCTTGTCACTCCATCCACTTTGCCTCACACAGATTTACGTGGGGGATCAGCCCCCATCCCACATCCCCCCTGCTCATGCTGCTTTGAGCATCCTCCACCAAAACTCTTTGCTGTGTTTTGGTATTGAAAATTTGATATTTGATGGAAAAATTGGGTGGTGGGGAGGTAATGGTGTCGTTTTCTTGCAGGTGTGAAAGGTAGGTTGGTAGGGAACAAACAGTTTTTCTGCTACCTGTACTTCATATAATTCCTGGAAAACCACACCAGTGCTGTAAATGAGGGTAAAACCCCACAGTCAAGCAAAACATTGCAGTTTTCAGGAAGCAATGGGCAGGCAAGGGTTGATGGCCTGGCTTAACTCCCAGGAGCACAGCAGAAGTAGAAACTACCCAGCATTGAGTTGGGTCAGGATCTGGTAACCCTAAATAAACTGTGTTTTGTGGAGTCTTTGCCAGGGCAGAATATTCAAAGTGAACTGAAAAAACCTCTCTCTGCTGCCTCAGGCTGAAGTTTTCAAAACATCCCAGGGGGTTTATTCCTGTGAGGAATAGAGATTTGAAATTGCTTAGTCCACCTCAGTTTTCATGAGCTGTGAAATCCATTTGTCCTGACTTTTAGCAAGTCTGAGCATCACAGGCTCAGCATGTGGGGTCTGGGATCTGTATCTCCTTACACAGCTACAGGACATGAAAAGCAGCACTGACTCCAAGACCCTATTTTTTTTTTTTTTTGGTTACCTCAGAGTATCTCCAGCCTTTCTGAAGCCTGTACACTCACCCAGCAAGTGCAGGTGGAAGGGGGTAAAAAGAAACAAGGAAAAAATTATCAATCACTTCCAAGAGTTTCTGGTTGTCCGTGAGTGCTGGCATATCTGTCCAAACCCTTTGGCTCAGCAGACTGGCTGCAAATGGATCTCTTTTTTTAATGTTTTACTGTCTTGCCCTCACAGAGGAGCAGAGGTGGAGATCTCCACGTGCCCAGGTCCTGGCCTGGAGCAGAGGCTGAGCCAAAGCAGGACCCAGTGGGGCTGGCAGAACCCTGCGGGGGCCGTGGGAAGCTGGGATGCGCCTGCTGGGGGGGAAGGACCTTTCAGAAAAAGATGATATTTGAGCCATCTGCTCTGTTCTTCCCCCTCAGTCTACAGGAAGGAAAGCCTCCCAGTTAAATGAGCCGTGTGATAATTAGCAGGAGTTTGCAGAGTTTATTAAAAATTAAGCAACCTACTCGAGAATCTGCAGGAAAAAAGCCTCTTTTGGCTCAAATACACTGAATTGCTGGTGGTGTTGCAAGGCTGTGCCATTAACCAGTGACACAGGGAAGGAAAGGGCAGGCAGCAAACTGGGGATGTGCAACTGCTGGCTGTTGTACCTTTGCTCTCAGCATGGTTGGAGCCAACAGTCAGGAGGTCACCCCTCTCCATGGTTTCCCCAGGGACACGTGCCCTGGGGGGCTGGGGAAGCTGTGGTTTTGCTCATTTGTGCCTTCCCCATTCAGGGCAGGACAGGGCAGGAATGTGCCAAGCAGTTTCCCCAGTGTGGTTTCTCTGCACAGAAATCACTTCCCAGTGCAAGGAGAAAGGAGTTTTCCTGTGGCTGTTTTGTTATGGGGAACATGGGGTGGGCTGGCAGGACACCCACAGCAGAGGGAGGGTCCCACCAGCACCCTCACCAGGGGCTGGATTTCTCCTAGTCCACCCTAAAGATGCAAACACTGGCAAGATAAAGTTGCAAGAAATAATATAATTGTTTGGGTTGGAAGGGATCTTAAACCTCACCTCATTCCAAGCCTCTGCCATGGGGTGGGACACCTTCCACTAGACCAGACTTCTCAAAGACCCATCTAGTCTGGCCTTGGACACTTCCAAGGGTGGGGCATCCATAGATTCCCGAGATTCCAGGCTCCAAATGGGGCTGCAGCATCACCAGAGCTGGATTTTCTGACTCCTAGAAAGCTGGTGCCATCCATGCCCAGAGAGGTCTTGGTGGAACCATGGACATGGGTGCAGGAAATGAGAGATGGGCTGGGAGGGTCTCTGCAGCAGCAGGAGGTGGAGGCATTCCCTAACACCCCATGGCCCAGACAGAACCCCCCCTCTTCCAGTACACCTCTGAGATGTGCAAAACAACGTGGAACAGCAATCCCTGGCTGGTGCCTCCCCCCAGCCTGTGGAAGTGTTTGTCCCACCACCCACGGCAAGGTGTGCCTGGGGTGGGTTTATGTTAAGGAGCTTTGGCTCTAAATCCTTCCTCTGTCTGCACCGAGCTCTGCTTGGAACCCGGCCGAGTTTGCACATTGTCACCGAGGAGAAAGTCATTTAGTCCCTGTTGTTTGTGCTGTTCATCCTTCAAGTAATTTGCTGCAGACATGATTGAACAGATCACCTCAACCTTCAGCCCAGCCCATAGAGAGGAATCATCCACAGGTGTCTAATTGATCAAAAGCTACTGGTGCTCCCATTAAATAATAATAATGTAAAAAAAAAAAAAAGTTAAAGTATGTCCAACACAGCTGTTTTGCACAATAAGGCTCTGGTTTATTTTTTAACAATGAAAATGTAATAAAAGTTAAATTAACGGTGTAAAATATGTAATGGTTGGGTTGTAACGGCTGCATAGGAAATGCTGGGGTTTGTCTCTTTCTCTCTTGCTCTTCCCCCCTCTCCCCCTTCTCCTTTTCCTCCTGAGGATTCAGTAATTTGCTCGTGATCATATAAAAGCAATGATGTTATGAATTTACTGAGGATCCTGCTGGCAGGGATATTATAAGTGAATTGTGCTGCATTTGCAGCTGATTAAAATCGAGATCAGCATTTTTCAAATTATCTTGGGAAAAGGCTGGGTGTAGGGCCCCCCTTTTGCTGTCATCTCCCTTTTGTGTGGAATGTAAACAATCAGGGCAATAATTTCTGCGGTGGAACGCAGCTTGCGATTTTCAGGAGCAGCTCCGTGAATGCTTTTGGTGGAAAGCCTCAAAGTCCCTAATTGCTTCCAAACTGAGGATGTGGGGGCTATTTTTTGTCATTTCTTACCTCCTTCCACCTCCCCTATTTTTGAGTAACCTCTCTTGAGTAATAAACTTTTAACTGTATTTATAATTGAAAAGCATTTTTAAAACAAATGCAAGCCACAGCAGAAACCCCGACAGATGCACTGGGCTTGTAGGATGGCTGGATTTAGGGAGAATGCCATTAGGTGAGGAGGGAGGAAAGAGGTTCCTTTTAGAGAGCCCCTCGTGGGCTTGGCAGTAGCACAAGTTGTGTTGGTGCTTCCACAAGGCTCCTCACAGCTCCTGTGTGCTTCAACTGGCCATGAAGAGGCAGAAATCTGGTAAGGGCAGGCCTCACATGCTGCCTCGATGATAATTCCCACTTTATCCCCTCGAGAGCGTGGGTTGATCTTCCCAGAGAGGCAGGATGTGAACCAGGAGGCGGAGGAGGAGGCAAGTGAGGCCATGCTGTGGCTGCAGGGTGAGTGATGGCCCAGGGATTTGTCCTATCTGGTGGGGAGCAGGCTCAGAAACCCCTCGGATGCTCTCCTGGCAGGAACAGGGCTGCAGCTCTTTGTGCACAGCCTGAGCAGCTCCTGGGCTGTGTCCCCAAGGGCACACACAGTGCTCCTGTGAGTGTTGACTGTGCTGGTGCAGGGTGATCAGAGATGAGCTTGGGTTCATCAGCAGTGACACCGGGCAGAGCCAGCAGTGCGTGTGTGATGGCTCAGTGTGAGTGTCAGCCTTGGGGTACATCAGGATCCCATGGCAGGCAGCCCAACCTGCCACTTTTGTCCCCAGTAAGGCACCAAATACCTGGTTTCTGACACCACTGGGACCTACTTTTGCTGCGTGTGATGTGACCTCCACAGACTTCCCTCCCACAGAATTCTCCTTGATTCTCTTTGGCTCTTTTGAAGGAGCAGTCGTAGCTCTTAATTTCCCATCTGCTATTTCCATCAACCAAGTATCTCCCCTGTAAACTCCAGACGAGACCCAAATGCAAATGCTCTCTTCCCAGGCTTCCTCACTCCTGCTCACCAACAATTTCCTAATGCCTTTATGTCGCCCTGAGTTTCAGCCTTCGGATGTTTTAATTTTTGTCATGAAGTTTCTCACGAGGTTTTTCTGTAAACAGTCAAATGTTTTTCTAACTGTTTTTCTAACTTTCTCCGGGGAGGAGAAAGGTTTGATGGACCTTTTAATTGACCAGTGTGGTTGGAGAGGTGGTGACCTCTTTCTCCAATCCACGGCCATTCCCAAAACTCTGTATAATACGTGAATCAAAATAAAGCTTCTTCTTCTTTGCCTTTTCCCGGGCTGAAGTTTGCTGTGTCTCTGTGACACCTTTATTCCTTCCTTCTGTTCCTTCCCCTTGGTTGCCGTGCTGTAACTCTGGGTGATTCCCTGTGCCCAGGTGTCCGGTTCCGGGCTGCGTTGGGCTGGGACACATCAGCGGCAAGTACGCGTCTCACCGGAGCGCCTCCGGGTGCCCGCTGGCAGCGCGCAGGCAGAAGGAGGGATCGCTCAACGGCTCCTCCTTCTCCTGGAAGTCCTTGAAGAACGAAGGCCCAACCTGCCCCACCCCAGGCTGTGACGGTTCTGGCCACGCCAACGGGAGCTTCCTCACTCACAGAAGGTAAATCCCAGGTTCCAGTCAGTGGGAGTGGGTCAGTGGGTTTTGCTGTGGACAAGCCTGCCTGCCCCGAGGTGCTGCTTGAGCAGCGTTCAGCTCCTCATGCCAGGCTCAAGAACTGGAGCTTTTGATGCTGAGTTCGGTCAGGTTGAAGTTTACTGAACGGAGAAAATGTGTTGTTGTTTTAATATTCACAGAGTCACAGAATGGTTTGGGTTGGAAGGGATCTTAAAGATTATCTCATTCCAAGCCCCTATCACACCTTCCACTATCCCAGGCTGCTCCAAGCCTCATCCCACCTGGCATTGGACACTTCCAGGAATGGGGCAGCCACAGCTTCTCTGGGCAACTCTGGCCTCACCACCCTCACAGGGAAGAATTTCTTCCTAGCCTCCAATCTAAATCTCTATTTGCATGCTGAGCAAATAGAACAGAAGAGTTTGGTGCTCAAGACAACCAGACTCATCTCACCCTCCTCACCTGGCGCACCTCCTCTTTTAGGAAGCAATGTGTTTTTAATCTTCGCTTAAAGAAAATTGCTCTCACTTTATAAATGGGGTGTTTTGTGGCATTATTCATAAAGCAATTTCCTCTGTACCATAAAAAGCTTTTAGAAGAACTGTCTCACAGCTTGAATTCCACCAAATGGCACATGCTCTTATGTTGGGAACGTAAGCACCTATAAATACTGAGAGTTTATGAAACCTGTTTTTACTTGTTTTTCAGTTTGTCAGGGTGTCCAAGAGCTACTTTTGCTGGGAAGAAAGGAAAACTCTCAGGGGATGAAATTCTCAACACAAAGTTCAAGACCAGCGACGGTAAGATTTTTCACTCCTTTCCCTTGCAGGTGTGTCAGGGTATTGAGCCCATAGATCTTTTTCTTTTTAGACTGGGAAGTTCCAGCTGAGATCTGGGCACAGATTTCAAGGACATCATGTACTTTGAAGACCCATTCCTTGTGTTTTCTGGTTTGTGGTGGCATGGTACCAGTCTCACTCCTTGAGTCACACATTTTGAGGGAGCAACAGTAAAGAAGGCAAAAGAAGTAATGCTGAAATTCAGATTTTTTTTTCATATATTCACTGGCACTTTTACAAATTCCTTGCAGTCATTCAGCAATTTTCACCTATTCAGGGCTTTTAATACCGAGATATTTCTGGATCTGGAATTTTGTTAGCGATGGCACTTTGCATTTCCAGTGCTATTACTGAGCTTTCTGTGGTATTTGACAAGGTTGAAGCATTGAACTTGGTAGTTTGGAACCTATAAATACCTGCACTCCTTTAGAAATATTGCTTTATTTTATGGACCTCGTAATTTCTTATCAAGACATGCATTAGTTTTTTAAATGGCATCATTCCAAACTCAGGATTGGAGAGCATGACCTGATTGTTCAGGACATTCAACCTTGCCGGGTGTGGGGATGTGTTGGACTCCAACTGCTCTGCTGTCCTTTGCTTTTGCATTTACATATTGACCTGTTCAAGTACCATTGAACTGTGACAATAAACATATTAATTATAAAAAAACTAGAAAAAGAGAGGCAGGTGAGAGGTACATCCTGTTTGGAGGCTGTAAAAGCCAAGGCAAGGATGGTGCAGCAGGATGGGCTCAGCAGCAAGCCCAACACTTTGCTTTTCCCAAGAGCATTTGTTGATTGCCCGTGACCTTCCCTCCTGCAGTTCTGGAGAACGATGAGGAGATCAAGCAGCTGAACAAGGAGATCAGCGAGCTGAACGAGTCCAACTCGGAGATGGAAGCGGCCATGGTGAAACTCCAGTCCCAGGTTTGTGTCCTTGGCCATGCATTCAAGCCCAGGGGTGCAGGGTGTTGGTGGGTGCCAGGTCGGTAACCCTGCCGCCCTCCTTGCTCCACAGATCTCCACCATGGAGAAGAACCTGAAGAACATTGAGGAGGAAAACAAAATCATAGAGGAGCAAAACGAAGCCCTGTTCCTGGAGCTCTCAGGGTTGAGCCAGGCTCTCATCCAAAGTCTTGCCAATATCCGCCTTCCGCACATGGTAAGAAACTTTGACAGCGCTCAGCCCGAGCCGGCGTCATCGAGGGAGCTGTGCCAAACCCAATTCATGATAAGGCTTTTTCACAATTAAAGAGTGGGAGAATTTCTTTCCATACACCTATGTGTCCTTTATAAGATCAGTACTTTCCCCTTATCTCTGAAGCTTGCATTGTATCTCCCTTTTGTTGTCATTTTCTGCTGATCTCCCTTTTTATCTATTGTTCTGTCTCATTACATCTGGGAGCACTATCACAAAATGGGAAACTTTATCAAGGGCACCCAGTGCCTTTTAGGCTAAGACAGCACAAGCAGAGATCAGGAGGGATTGGATTTCAACGTCAGAAAGATCTTAGAGCTCCTATTATAATGCAGGTAGTTTCAATTCAGTTTTGAATAGCTGGCAGCTAAAGAATAGCATTCTTAAAGAGAATGTATTTTGTTTAATTTAACACGGTCTAACAGCCCACAGCATGTTACCATAGAGTTACTGAGAAATGAAAAGACTGCATTAAAATAGTAAAACCACAAAAGGCTATTAATTACCTTCTCTCTATTCCCAGGAATGTAATTACTGTTGTCAAAATCAGGTGTGTGGAGGTGGGGCTCGTGTTGTTGAGGAAGCTGTCCTCTTACAACTCATAAAGACCATTGCAATGATCAGAGGAATGAGCTTTTGATTTATTTTTTCTTCCATCCTTTTTCTTTTTTTTCCTTTTTTTTTTTTTTTTTTTGGGAATCCTTTTCATTGGGGTTTGTATTTAAATTCAGGCTGGTTGGAGAGAAGCCATCCTCCAGCAGAGCAGTTTTGGATAGTATTCACCCAGCTGCCTAACTGGCAGAAAACCACTCACTGAGAGCTTTTTTGTAAAGTATTTGACACATAAAGGTCAAATAAACTGTTCAGCAAATATTTTTTCAAGGTTTCAGGCAACTCTAATTAAATGATGCCCATGAGACTTTTATGCTCATTTTATTCCTGTTCTTTTTCTTCCTTTTCCCTCTCTTTTTCCCCCATTAAGCCCAAGGTAGATATTTGCAATGCCCCTCAAAAGCAGAAGCTGTTCTGCAGCAGAGAGCTTGGCTGGGCAGCTGTGAGCCCAAGGTGACCCAACTTTGCCTTTGGTTCCCTCCGTGATGTTTCAGCAGTCCTGTTGTCCTCCAGCCCTTCATTTCCATGCCTTAATTCAGCCTCCAGTCTGTCAGGCTGCCTGCACACACTTAACCTGATGCTGTTAATAGCTCCACGAGGCCAGTGCATAAAATTAAGGATCTGGTTAAGATCCGGCGGGATTAGGGCGATGATGAGATTCCTGTAGATGCAGCACTGCACACAAAAAGGCTTTGATGTGGAGACCTTTGTCTGTCTGCACATACAGAGAATCATGGAATGGTTTGGGTCAGAAGGGACTTTAAAACTAATGCTGTTCCAGCCCTCTGCCACAGGTAAGGACACCTTCCACTAGACCAGGTTTCTCCAAGCCTGGCACTTTGAGCACTTTGAGGAATCCACAACTTCTCGGGGCACTAAAACACGCAGGTGATTTATTGCAAAGGCTCTCATCCTCTTCCTGCTCTTCTACTAACGCTTCTATTCAGCTCTTTTTTTTTTTTTTGGCTGCAGGATCCAATTAGTGAGCAGAACTTTGATGCCTATGTGAACACACTGACAGACATGTACACCAACCAGGAGTGCTACCAGAACCCAGAGAACAAGGACCTGCTGGAGAGCATCAAGCAAGCCGTCAAGGGCATCCAGGTGTAGTGCCATGGGATGGAGAGCAGCAAGCAAACAGACTGTAAGATGGAACTCCCCCTCCAAGTATTCAGGTTTACAAGTTAGAAAACTTGTTTAATGAATGAAAAAAAAAAAAGAAAAAAAAAAAAGGACCAAAATGTAACCAAGAGGCCATTTCTGAGACATGGAACTGATCAAACTCAATGTTCTCGTTTACTTAACTTTGGACCTTCTTGAGAAAAGTGGGATTTTTTTTCTACCTGGACCACGAGGTAGATCAGGATGGAAGGTTAAACTCTCCAGTAGGCTGTGGGGCTTGGTAGCAGGTGAAGAGCAGGCATCTTCTATGAGTTGCTTGCTCTTGCAGAATTGATCCAAGGGTTAAAAAGTTACAAGAACAGGGTCTTGTCTGATCCAAGACTAGTGTACGACTGGCTTAAACCCTCATGTTGTCTATGGTCGTATGTCCAGATCACCTACTCACACATGAGTTATGTTCTATGTTGCTACAAGTGCTGGAGCTGCAAGCTACCTGTAAATCTGAACCTGTGCTGGGCCTCCCAACCCCGAAGTGTTCAGATATCCACTGGGCATGGGAACTCTGAAGTATTATAAAGTAGCTTATTTTTATTTTCTGAAAGAAATCTGAAAAGCAGTTCTGGATCTCCAGTGGAAAGCGCAATGGAAAAAAGGTTCTCAGGGAAGCTTTTGGAGTTTGCAACTACAGTATTCCTTTGTCTGTCTTAAATATGAGAGTAGCTATTATGAATAGGCCAATTCCAGATATTTCAAGCAGAAGAATTTCTTTAATGTGTCATGGTCCGGTGTATATGATTTTTTGGAAATCTGTTTGATGACAGTTCTGGTTCTTTTCATTATTGTGATCATCCCTACAGGGGCGCAGTACTGCCAGTCCAGAGATCATACATCAATGCCAGCGAACGGTTAAGATCGTGATGAACAAAACAAAACAAATCAAATCAAAAAGAAGCAAAAACCAACAAAAAGAGAGATGTTAATTAAAGGCCAGAAAAGTACTTAAGTACCGTGAACCAGGAGTTGATTTCTTACACGTATCCACAGGGCAATGAGGATGGTTTGGTTTGGTTTGGTGTTCTAGGATTAGCGCGAAATCACAGCGCGAGCGCCATTCTGCAACAAAAAAACAAAAAAATGGAAAAAAAAAGAGGATTCAGATATTGGGAATTCTTCCAAAGAAGCAGCTGTAAGCAGCTGGGTACACGCAGCCCTCTGTGCACTTAGAGAACAACTCTACGAATGTCTTTGGGGCGCTGCTCGGCAGCACTGCTCCATGGCCAGGGCCGGTGTCACCCCACGGGGCTGCTCCCACCTCCGCTCCCATCTGGAGCTCACCTCCTTCTCCAAACACTTCAGTGGGGCAAAACCCCCCGAGGGGCCCCAGTTGGGGACACCCCACATCCCACATCCCACATCCCGCATCACTGCCGGCCGCGGGGCACGCAGAGCTGGGGGGGATCTTGTTGACCTCAACACAAGGCAAGGGTGGGGTGTCATTTCGAGCCAAATCTTGCAGATATTTAGGGCGTAATTCCCAATTTGGAGAAGTCAGTGGAAAGTCCCAGTGACTACCATGGCCATTGGATCTGGCCTGGAAGCACAAGAGTGGCTTGATTGGAGTTGTTCCCTGTGTTAAGTTCCACAGGGCAGTTGGCCTGGGTGGGCATGCTCCCATACTTAAGTGTTTGCAGGATCAGACTCCATGAGTTCACTTATTTTAGAACCCATTCCAAGTGCAAAAATACAAAATAAAAAATAAAAAAAAGGGAAAAAAAAGTATAAAATTTGAGGTGTTAAAAACACAACGTTCTTAACATGTAAATAGAGTCCAAATTGATTGTGACTGCAATTCAGTTAGTATTTAAAAGTAGAGAAATTGCACTTACTGGAAGAAAGAGAAGAAAAAAAAAGTAGTTAGTTTAATTATGCTGTAAATTATTTAATTTTGGCAAGATGTATGTAATTTATATTTACAACACCTTATGTTAACTTTTTGCTATTTATTTAACTTTTTTATTTATTAATTTTATACTTATTTTAAACTGGACACTGCACCATAGAAATGAAGATAAAAGAAGCAAAAAAAAATTTAAAAATTAAAACTTTTGACCATAAAAAAGTGATATTCCAAAAAAAAAAAGAAAAAATAAAAACCCTCTATCTACATCTCCTACTTGTAATTTTGATGCAACCAAGTTATTTTTTATATATTTTGTTATTTATTCTTTTAATGATGGGAATTTTTTTAAAGATATTTTATAACTAAGACATTTTGATAATTTTTTGGTTTGTTTTTTTGTGGGGGCAGGGGCACTGGGGGGAAGAGAGACTTTTTCAGTTTTTCTTTTTTTTTTCATTCATATTGTTTCAGGCACTGATAACAGGAAATGAAAATTCTGTATTTATTATTTATTTAATATTTAAGTCGGGAAAAAATGAACTGTGCTCTTGTTGTATATTTATTTTGTCGTTTGTGTGTTGGTTATGTGATGACTGAGTACTTGTTTATGTGAAGGAATACTGTTAATATTTAAATAATAAAGAGTCACACTGAAAGTTATAGCAGGCTACATGTTATTCTGTGAAAACGAATACTGTGATCTACTTTCCTCAGGAAATGTATTTTGCAGACAGAACTTCCTTATGTACTGGCAGGGTTATTTCATAATAAAACCCAGTTCTGTTTGTGACTTTAGTTCCGATGGTCTTTCTTCGAGCTGATGCCAATGTGTCCCCACTGGGCTTTGTCCTTGTCCTGCACCATGGCTTAGGGGTGGTCAGTGTGTCCCTGCTGACTTGGAGCTCTAGCCAGGGACTGTCCACCTCCCACCTGGCTCTTCCCACCTCCTAAGATGGGGGATTTCAGGGGAATTTAGGTTTGGTATCTCTGAAGGCTTTGGAGAAGGAGCTGCCACCATCCAGCCAAGCAGGTCCTTAAAATCCCGCTAGTGCTGTGGTGGGGATTGTAAATCCCATGAAGCCTGGAGGCAGAATTCCTCTGGGCAGGACTTGCCCCTTGCACCCCTAGTGCTCCACATCCCCAGGAGTGCAGGAGCACAGGCTGGGAGAGCTGGGGCTGTTCAGCATGGAGAGGAGAAAAGAAGAGCCTCTTCCAGTGTCTGAAAGATGTCTGAGAGGGACAAAGAGGGACTTGGGACAAGGGTGTGGAGGGACAAGACAAGGGGGATTGGATTCACATGACTGAGGGCAGGGTTAGATGGGATTTGGGAAGGAACTCTTCCCTGTGATGGTGGTGAGGCCCTGGCACAGGGTGCCCAGAGAAGCTGTGGCTGCCCCATCCCTGGAAGTGTCCAAGGCCGGGTTGGAGAGAGCTTGGAGCAACCTGGGGTAGTGAAAGGTGTCCCTGCCTGTGGCAGGGGGTCGGCGTGAGATGATCCTTAAGGTCCCTAACAACCCAAAGCATTCTAGGATTTCATGATCTTGTGGTTTTGTGATCCCACAGGTGGTGTGTGGCAGAGGAGATGCCATCAGAAGCAGTACAGGAGATGCCAGCCCTGGGATGCAACACAGAGATGGACACTTTTCCCTCCTGGATTTCAAAAAAAGAAACTTCAAAAACTGATTTTTCTCAACAAGATTTGCTCAGTTGTATCAACCCGACTGTGATGTTCACAGATTGCTCTCTTGGAAGAATGGAGCCTTTTCTCGGGTAAGAGTTTATGTTTTGAAGCTGTAGCAATGAAGAGAATTTTTCACTGATCTCTGTGTTGGAGACATAATTTCTAAAGTTGCCAAAATTCAGTTTTGCTCTTCTGTAGCGGGGGTGAAATAAGGTAAATCACGTTAAGAACATTTGGAGCTTGTGAATTGGATCAAATGGGAATTTCAGGCAGATTCATCACCAAGAAATTCAATTGTCTGATTAACTGAACTGAACTTCTCTGTCCCTGCATGGAAGCACAAGCACTGCTGGGTTACAGCAGAAGGAGTGGCCCTACCACAGGCATGAAAGTGAAGGGGCAGAGTAAAACACAGCTGAAAATGTAAGAACTGTAGTCAGAAAAATGTAGAGACAAGTTTGGGTAGAAGGAAGATTTTCTAAAGCCTTTCCCTGAGCATGTGCATGGCCATGGATCTTCACTGGAAGTTTTTTCTGCCTTCATTTACTGCCTGCAAGGTGTCCTGGTGCAGGACAACTGGCAGAAGCTTAGGACAGGCTTAGGATCCCTTAGCCAGTGGTCTCTGAGAATAAACACCCCTTGCAACCAGGACTGCTGAACCTGGAGCCCAGCTTGCCCAGGAGCCCCAAGAATAAAGTCTCTTTGAGGCTCTGCTGGACTTAACTTGGAGTTGTGATTTTGTCCTTTTCTCACACGAGGAAGAACAGTCGGACTGATGTTCACCTCACCAGCTGGCACATTGTTTTCCTAAAGGGCACATAATTGTTTTATGGGGGTTTCGCTCGACTTTGCAGCGCTGAGCAGTTCCTTGTGCCAATATTTGATTATGATGATTGAGCTAATAGACGTGCTTGCCTGTCCTTCCTTAACGAATTGGCGGGGCTGGATAACAGAGCGCTCAGATTTGTGCTAAATTGCAGCTCGGGGAGCCATCACTGGGAGATGTTATCTTCTCGGAACTGGCGTCCTTTATCGCAGGGAAGGGAATTGAATTGGTTTAGGATGGTGCACTGTCAGTTTATAGGTGTGCTTAGGAGAGCTCTTAAGCCTCCTCCAACAGGGCGTAGGGTGAGAGCGGAATGTCAGAGCAGAGTGGGCCTTTGGCTTCAAGGATGCCAGGGAAAAGACACTCGTCAGCATGTGGTTGTCTCCAAACACATCGATAAACCATTGACCAATGAGAGCCATTTGGCCTCACTGATGCTGCTGTTAATTGTTAAAAGCTGCCAATGACCCATTCCTCCAGTGGTACCTTCCACTTGTCAGCATTGACCTAATCTTTCCCAGCCTCATGCATTTTTCTGATTTGTGTTCCCCTTGCCCCACAGCTCCTCTGAGTGATGGTTTGAACCCCCTCACCCTGCTCCTACAGCCAAGGGATCCCAAAAAACACACAGCTGGGTGGTCAGGAAGGGGTTGCCTTGTTCCCATCAGGCTACTGAGGAGAGAGAGCAACTCTGCTCTTCAGAGATGCCATTTAGCATCAAATTCATCCCTCCTGGGCCTCAGAAAGACAACGCTGAGGCTGGGGAGCAATGGGATGGGCTGGAGATGACAGTAGAGCAGCCCTGAGCTGGAAATTGCTCCAGCACAGTTTGGCTGGATTCGAAGGCTCTGGCCTGCACTTGTTAGCACACTCACTTCTCCTACACTTTTATGAGAAGATATATCCTGAAACGACCTCCTGCTTTGTACAGAAGGGCTCGTGGGATTGAGGCTTTGAAAAGCATGAGGATGATGCATTCTTCAGACAAACAGCTCTTGTTATTCCAGCTGCCTTCATACCATCCCTCAGTGGGATGAATAAACCGGCAACTGTTGTAGAAATGGTAGTATCTGTTTTAAAGTAATTTTTGACCCTATCAAAAAGGAAGTATAAGAACCTCTAAAGCCTGCCTTCATATCTATGACTGCAGTGCTCTTTTGTTTAAATGATGAGGACTATCTGTGATGACCCAAAGACACATGAGCCACAACGGGGTAGAACAAGGAGCCATGCTCTGCCTGAGCTTCCTCAGAAGGACCTGTCCATGCAAAGATGCCCTCACAGCACTCTGCCCACTGCAGGTTAACACCAGCACATCCTTATTGAAACCAGGATGTGCCAGAACTTTTCCTTGCCTCTTCCTTTCTCACAGGTCCCAAAGTTCACGTACACTGAGCATGAGGCAATGGCTGAATGGTTTCAACTCAAACAAGGGCTAACCTGGCCTTAGCACTGCAGGGAAGTTGGTTTTGATAAGCCAAGTCCAAGATCAAGCTCCTCCGGTTTTGCCTTTTGTTAGAGGACTCCTACTCAGGCTCCAACATTTAATAATCCAGCCTAACCATGCTGAGGCTGTTTAGCAATTAAATAACATAAATCCAGAAGCTAGATTAATAAACAGTCTGGTCTGTCTAGAGCAGTCTACAGGGTGGAGAGATAAAACTATAAAATATTTATTACCGGCTTGGGGATGAAGTCATTAATTTAATAACTACCCATTGCTTTGCTTCTTACAGTTGTTACAAGTCTGAAGGTTGCAGAAGATTAGGTGGGAAACTTACTGCTTCCCTGCTGAGTGGAGCCTTTCCCATGAAAGCCAGGGCGCAGCTCCCATCTGTCACCCCATTACGTTCGGAGGTGGTGAATACATTACCGTGCCGCTTCCCAAAATAAAACAAAACAAAATTTCTGCTGGCCACATGGCAACCCTCCGTGGGATTTAATGAGGACACTGCCCTTTGTGCACGAGGCCACTTCCAACAGCTGTAGAGATGAAGGCAGGGGGATCTTTGACCATGCTCCTGACGTGGCTCCCACGGCGAGCACGGCCCTGGCAGCACCGCCAGCACAGGTGCCTTTGGGGACCAAAGCTTTGGCTGCCTCTTGTCCTGAGAGGTCGGGAGCGCTGTCTGAGCCTCCCTCATCAAGGATTTCTCAGTGGGACTTCACATTTTCAGGAGAGGGAACAAGGGTATTAGTTGGGTCCCTGCTGTGATTTGATATTGGGGAGCATCCAGGACTTAGATCCACGCATCTGCTTTGCAGTGATTATGGCTGGAGTCCCCTGATGAGTGTGCTCCCCTGCTGACAGCTACAATTTGCAGTGATGCTGTAGCAAAAGTCAGGGGGGGAGAGGGAGGGAGGGTGGCTGTGCACCCTTGGCATGTTTTGCCACCGGTTTCACCCAGGGACAACAAAGGGGTGCCAGCTGAGGGAGCGGGATTTGAGCAGGAGCAGTAGGTGATGTGGGACATCACTGCTGATGAGGGGCTGAATCACTGCTAATCCTCCCTGATGACTGCACTGACAGCAAAGGTAATCAAATCCCCTAAACAATTGAATCGAATTGTTAACCTGTTTTGTTAAATAAATAAACTAAAAACGGAACACCAACCTCAGCATGGATGAACACAGGGGTGCAGCCCTGCCTGGGCTGTGACTGATGACTTGCTGACTCCCTCGGGAGGGATCAGCTCCAGCAGCACTTAGTGTCCACTCCTGTTTCTGAGAAGGGTGAGGGAAACAGCTCAGGGAGTACTGAAGGGGGCCTTGAGGAGGTAAGAAAGGTCAACAGGAGAGGCGGTGGCCAGGGATGGAGAAAGGCATCTGTGCTGTCCAGGTGAGAAAGGAGAACAACAGCTGTAAAATAATGCTCTGGCTTCTGAGGCTCCCACAAAGGAGATTCTTACACGAGGTTTGTGGGCAGCTCAAAACAGACAAGTCCAAACCTGGGTGTCCAGGTTGAGAAGCTCTGGATGGATGGATCAACTGCAATATCTTGGCCAAGACTTTGTACCACAAACAGAGTGAGGTTTTAGGGGTACTTTGAGCAGGGTAGGGAAGAAGAGGAAAGAGAGGAAGAAAATTCTTGTGAATCACAACAGACCTGCAAGATATTTCTATTGTCACCCAAAAAGTAACAGAAAGGTTTCTGCAGAGCATTCACCTCAATTTTTCTCTCACAGCAGACTAATTTGAAACTGTCAGCACAAGCATCTTTGTCCTGACCATCCTGCACTGCAGTACACATCCAGCACAGGCAGGGCTAACTGCAGAGGCCCCACTCCAGTATCATGTCATCGCATTACCCTTTCATTTCTCTTATCAATCCTGCCATTCAGTTCCACTCCTTATTCCCAGCCCTTATCACAACGAGCCAAAAAAGCGCAGAACATCAGTCAGGAGGGAAAAAAAAAAAAAAACCAAAAAAACAACCAGGTGAAATTCTGATTTTGTCAGCTAAAATAGTTTCCAGATGAGCTCTGCCCACAAAGAAGCTGAATCTTGGTGATTTAGTTGCCAAATTTTACATTTGCTCCCTCTCCTCCATCTCTTCTCTCAGCTCTTAGCTCAAAGTGGAGTCCTGACATTGCAAAGTGTTAATAGAATTAGTCTCCTGCTATAAACTGCTCACTGGGGCTTGTTAGCTCAATTGTTGATGCTAAATTCTTATCAGCAGAGCCACCTAAAAGAGCATTAATCAAGAAAGGCTGAACTCCCTGCCTGGGTCACAGAAATTTAATTAAACCCCGAGTAAAACTGGAAAATCATTTTGAAAAGAGAAGAGACGAATGCAAAATGTTTTTCATCATTTGACTCTGCATCTCTGCAGTTCAAACCCTCAGCTGTGATTTCAAAGGGTGTTTTGCCACAGCAAAGGCTGAGGGAAACACAGAAAAGACTTTCCTCAGTGCCTCCTTTAATACAAGGTCCTGGTGCCCATCCAGGGTAAATGAAATATGGAAACAAACTGATTAAGGCCTGTTAAGGACCTGCACCCACAAATGCAAAGGAGCAGAATGCAAGTCCAAGTAACACAGTGATCTCCTTGAGTAAGGTTCTGCTATGGTTATTGATTTATGGATTTGCATCTATTTTCCATTTGTTCTGCAGAAAGTCTCATGCAACAAACCATTTATTTGGCAGACACAGGGAAATATCAGTATTGGTACGACCTCGTGTGGGATATCGTGTGTAGTTCTGGGATGTCTCTTTGGAAAAAGAAAAGATTAATTTATCCTTGAACAGGTGCGGAGAAGGGCTGGCAGAGTGATTAGCAGAACTGGGATCCTATCTTAGGAGAGGAGATTAAAAGAGCTTGATTTGTTTAGCCTAGAAAAACAAAGGTTAAGAGGGGATATGATTACTTTTCATAAATACATTCAGGGTGGGAGGAAGGGGAATGATTGATGTTAGAGGATAATATGGGTGGAAGATCAAATAAAGCACATCTTGGCCAGGAATAAATTTCCACTGGAAATATGAAGATGTTTTTCCTACTGCTGGAGGAGGGAGGTTTTGGAAGGGCTTTCTGAGCAGGATAGATGAGCCCCCCCGTGGTCTTTGAGGGGACAAACGTGGCTGGCTCAGCCCCACCAGTGAGTCTGCAGGTGGGACACGCAGGACTGCCAAAGGCAAAGGAGGGAAGTGTGATATGGCTGCCACCTGATGGCATTTTTATTATTTATAAATCCAGAAAACCCACTGATTTTATTTAATCCATGAATCACTTGAAAGATCCAGTAATGGTTTTCTTCCTCCATCACTGTAAAAAGCTTGATTTCTGAGATTTTTATTTGGGAGCTGCCTCCTAAGTCGTGGCAGATGTGCCACCTCAGGGCAGCAGAGGGACGGGACAGAGAGCTGGGCTCGCTGGTGCTCCTGGCACTACCAAGAAGAGATGAAACACCTCTCTGCTCCTGTCAGGAATGTCTGGTGACACCTTCTCCCACTCTCAGCCAGGCTGCAGCATCTCCTGGCTGCCTTCCTTCGATGACACACTTAAGTGAGATGAATCCAGGGCTTTAGGAGTCCTTTTTCCATGTGGCACTGGTTATGTGTGGTGCAATCCAGTGGAAATCAAGACATATGTTCTTCCTTTTGCTTCAGCAATTACTCACAGAGCCCTGAGATGAAGTGAAGCAGGAGGACACACACACACACAGAGAAATATATATATATATATTTATATATAAATATAGAAATCCTTTGCATGGGCAGGAGGATCTCAAGCGATTTGCTCTCAGTGTGTAAATATTAATTCTAGTGTAAATGTGTATGTCTGCATGTATTTGCATATAGGCTCATGTGTGCATATGCATATATAGAACATTTGCATATGAAAGTGGTATAGAGCCCAACTGACCACAGAAAAGGCAACACAGCGTATTTTAAAAAATAAAATTAAAAAAAGGTGAAAATATACCCCTATGATTTAATGCTCTCCCAGCTCTTAATTTATGTGAGTCCTCCTGTCACTCACTAATTACCCTGTTGACTTAACCAACCATCTGTATCACCAGGCTGCAGGTCAGCTCAGTCTGCTGGGCCCTGGTTTGGGGGCTAAAATTCATTTCTACTGTTTGATCTTCCAAATTAATGAAATCATCTCATTCTAACTCAGCATCACTAAGAGTTCAGAAGTTCATTCATGCTGACTGTTGTTTTGAAAATATTTTTTTAAAGAAATTGGTTTTTAAAAGAATGAAGGCAGAAACTGTAACAAACATGGGGAAATAAAGACAAGGAAAATCTTGGCTTCAGCTTGGCCTTGTGAAAATTGCTTGCTCTCAGCAATTATCTCAGCTAATGAAGGATGGAGACTGATTCTCCCTGGTAAGTCTGTGCCTGTGAGGGACCGTGCCCCAGCCCAGGAGAAGATGCTGAGGTGCCACCTCCGAGCCCCGCGGCAATGCCTGTACTGCTGGGGACACCTTGTGGTGCACGGCTGGGACAGAAACGCTGCCACTGAAGTGCCACCAGGCCCTGCTTTCCTAATCCTGCTCCGCTTTTTCCACTCCCAGGCGTTTGTAGACAGGAGAGAGTCACTGCTCCATTGCTGGCTGTTACTCCTAGCTCACAGAGCCCCAGGGAGCTGTAGGGAGGAAAGGAAGGACTTTGTAAAGAGCAGGGAAAGAAGAAACACAGAGAAGATGTTGGAATCCAGGGCACAGAGAATGTCTCTCTGCCTGTTTCAGGAGGCTCTGACCCTCAGCAGAACTCTGCTTTTAACCTTCGTCCCTGGAAGAAATTGCCAAGACTTTGGGATGAGTTAGAGCACACAGGTAGTAGTATGCAGTAGTGGTAGTGTATCATAGGGTGAAGAATTCAGGGTTTTAGGATTTTAATATGAGAGTGAATAGGACACAAGATGGAGGATTTTGGGTGTNAGTGGGAACTCCCTCCAAAGGGCCCAGCGGGTTGGGTTCCCACACTTGTTGGGACCAAAAAAAACCCCAACAAATGCTGCCCTGTGTGAGGAAATCCAGGGAATCAGCAGCTGGAGATCTGTGGAATGGTGAAACACCCAACCGTTGCTTTTTTCTACATGTGGGGATTTTTGCAATATTATTATTATTATTATTATTATTATTATTATTATTAGGCAATTTTTGGTATGCTGCAGAGCTGGAGCCATGTGCTCTGACACCCATGGAGGTGTTTTCAGCCACAGCCACATTCCCAAAGAAAAGAGATGGGGAAAAGCTGCCAGGGAAGGAGAGCCAGTGGGAAGCTGGGGATGAGCAGTGACAGTGTGGCTGTCTGGGCACAGCGTGGCACCAGAGATTTGGGCCAGGTGTGGGAGTTAGAGGTGCAGAAAAGAACCTGTCCCTCAGGGATGACCGTGTCCCTTCAGCTGCTCCCTCCCCATGTCATGGTTCCTGAGAGGTCTGGGGTACAGGCAATGAGGTGGGGACCTGCCCTGGGTAAATATCTGAATATCCCCCATGTGTGTTTCTCCTGGCTAATCCCTGTAATAATTCTCTGGCTGGAAGCAGAAGCTGCAAGCCTTGCTGATCTTGGCAGTTCAGGGCTGCTAGGAGTGATGAATACAGGATATTTGAGAATCCCTAAAACACTCCTCATGTTCTCACTGGGCTTCCTGAGGACTCATTGCTGCCAGAAAGAGGCACAAGCAGTGCTCTCCTCTGTCCCTGCGAGCTCTCTGCTGGCAGCACAGCTGCTTTAGCAACAATTGCAATTTTTTTTTTAACCCAGCTTTTATTTTAACAATTTTTTGCACCAAAAAAAACCCCAAACCAAACCAAACAAAAAATCCCCTCAAAACCCAACTGCTATTTTTCAAGTGATTCCAGCAGCAAAGGGAGCAGATGCTGAATGGGTGCCACGTGCAGGGGTTTGTGTGTCCTGCGTTGCAGTTTGCAGCGTGCTGCCATTCTCCCTGAGCGCTCTCCGTGCGAAAGGCGAGCGCAGCGCAATCACCACGGCCCGTTTCGCCTGCATCAGCAAGGAGGAGTTCCAGAGCTGGCTGCCCACGAATAATCCCATTCTCCCAGGCAGCTGTCTTCTGCAAAAGGAAAGTGCAGACATCCACAGTATTGCCCTGCGCCTGTTTGCAGAGTCTGCTGTTACCACGTTAATGAAGGGAGCTGAGATAATCACCTTACAGCATAAATAAATCTCGAGTGCTGATTCACTTTCTCCTATCTCAGTCTCATTTACCAGGGTAATTCTTATTTCTTTTTCCGCTGCAGGCTTGTTGTGTCTGCCAAGACAGCTTTTTTTTTTTTTTTTCACAACTCATCTCCAGAGAACTTGAATTAAAAGGCCTCTTGTCTTGCTGCAGTTATTCCTTCTCATTTTTCAGCAATACAAAGTCCTAGACCCAAGGCCAGGCCAGACAATTTAATTTTATCTGCAGGACCAGCCAGTGCTGGGTGGGTCACTTACACATGGAAACCAACAGCGCTTTTAGAGAATAATTTCTCTCAGTCTTAGACAGGTGACAGGAGACACCTTTTCCCCAGGTCACCGAAGGAGCTCACATGGGTGTGGATTTTAAATTTAAATTAGTGGCCTAACACTCAGTTATGGGACAAGGGTCCCTCATGAAATGAATGGCACGCCAGATGTTGTGAAGTTTCACAATATTCTGTGTTTCTGTGTTTCCTTCAAGCCCCAACAATCAGGTGAATTTGCAGCTCACTTATTTATCCCTCAGCAAACCCACATCTGGCATTTATGCTTGCAGGGGGGAAAAAAAAAATAATTTGAGCACGTGACTAAATTTGGATGTTCATCAGCTCAAAATGAAGAATATCAACCAGTTCCCACCACAATTTTTTTTCCCCCCAAGTTCCCATGATTTTCTCCCAAGCCTGACTAATGATACCAGAACATGTGGTGTGGGGAGGTGTGCACAGGAGCTCCGCATGGGAAAAACGAGAGCCACGGCCTGAGTCTGCTCCTGCTGCGTTCCATGAGTGTGCACGGCGAGGCTCTGGGAGCGGGGCGGTCTCAGGGAGAAGTTTCTGGAAGTTTCCCCGGATCTGCTGGAGCCCATTCCAGCCGGCTCCATCCCCGGACTCCCCTCCCGGAACCAGCCGTGGTACAGTCCTGCCCCCCGCGCCGGCTCCGCGTGGTACGGCCCGTACTGCGCCCCCCGCCGGGCAGCAGTGGTTTGCTCCCTTCCCCCCCCGCCCGCGGCAGTGGTGCGCTCCGCGCATGCGCGGTGCTGCGACAGGCGCTCAGCTGGGCAGTGTTTACAGCCCGAGCGCGCCGGCNGGCCAAGCTGCGGGCCCGGCTCGGGGGGTGCCTGCAAGCCTGGTGCAGCCGCCGCCTCCCGCCCTGCTGCTGCCGCCGCCGCTGAGCCCCGCAGGAACCGAGCCGAGCCGAGCCGAGCCGAACCGAACCGAACCGAACTGAGGAGAACCGAAACGGGCCGAACCGAACGGAACCGAGGCGAACCGAAACGGGCCGAACCTAACGGAGCCGAGCCGAAGCGAGCCGAACGGCGCCGAGCGGGGCCGAGCTGAGGCGAACGGAGCCGAGCCATCCGTTGAGGTACCGCTGTTGTGTTTAGATCTCGGGATAACCTCCCCTTTACTGGTCCCAGTGCTGTGCCAGGGCAGGGACACAGATCCCTCTTGCCCCGGAGATCTGCCGGGGGCGAGCTGTGTGCCCTGAGCGTTGTGTGAGCCCTGGGCGAGCCCCGGGCCGTGCTGCTGTGGCCGGGCAGGAGCCGCTCCCGTTCCCTGCTCCGCTCCAGGCTCTCGGTTTGTGCTCGGTTTGTTCTCCTCAGAGGGGAGGATGGCAGCCGGGGGATGTTCCCACACAAGGCAGAGCCGCCTTGGATGTCGCTGTTTTGGGCAGCAGTCCGAGTTTCTGCGTATGGACTTCGCTCGGGTTTGGGCAAATCTCTGTTTTGCCGTAGAAGCGAGGAAAACGCACCCGGGGTTTGCTGCGGAGGGAGAGAATTGTGTTTTGAAAAGTTTAATAAAAATAAGCCCTACTGGGTTCCCATGTGCCACCAAGTTAAGCGAAGGCGTGGAATCACATGAAGAGAGGAGTTTGAGTGCCAGGGTTTTAAGTTCTGCCTATAAAACATGGGTTTTACTGAAGTGAATGCCCAGTGACAGTGACCGACACCTGTCACAGCGCGGCTATTCCTTCAGTCATTATGGAAATGGCTCAGCCAGCTCTGTGTGTTGTTGTTTTCCATAGTGTACAACATGGAAGAGCACTTGTGTTCTAAAACCAGGTCAGACCAGTTGTCCCAGTGGGGCTTGCGTACATCAGCAGGAATTTGTTGGGGATGCAGCTGTTAAAGGCACAGCTGCTTGCTTCAAATCCAAAAATATAGATTTTAATTTTTTTTAATAGCAAGAATAACAGAAGAATGAAGGAAGCCTAAGAACAAAAATATATAAGAAAGTCAAGGGAATCAAGACCCTTGGTGAAGAGAGTATTTTAACGTGGAATGTTAAAGACTAACAGGCAGCCCTATGTTGCAAATGCAGTGAGGTTTTGTGTATGTAAGAGGAGGGGAAAAAAAAAATTTGTATATTAACCCACCTGAATCTTCAACATGATGTGTTCCCACTGTGAAGTAATAAAACAGAGGCATTATTTGTAGAGAAAATGAAGGAGTAGCTGTGGAAAGGGGAGGAGTGACGTTTTATTTCATGTGTTATTAATGGTCTTGAAGTGGATTGATGTGTTTGAGACATGAATGGATTAAGAACTGGCTCGAGTTCCCTGCCTATTGTGTGCCTCTACAGGTAACCAGAACGGTGTGTTATTTGAACAACTGTGAAATCTCCTTGGAGTCCTGTAGCTTTGCTTTGTTTCCTCAGAAAATGAAAGTGTATAATTTGCTCTGGCTGAACATAACAAATAAACCCCAGCAATTTCGCTGTAGGCAGATCTTCTGATCCCAGGAATCAACTCCAAAGCTGCTGCTTCGTGGTTATTACTGGGAGCAGGGAAAGGCATTGTAAACAAACACGTCTTAAAATCATCTTGTGCTTTCTGGGAAAGATTTTTTTTCCCTTAAGATATGAGAAGGGGAAAAGAAGCCAGGTTAATTTTGAGTGGTTTTGTTCCCCTGTGCGTTTTCCTTTAAAACCTGTAGGCTGCAGTGGGAATTCTCTGGAGCTGCTATCTGTGTCATTAAGTGCTTTACTAATGGTGGTGGCTCAGGCTCTGGAGATGAGCTATGTGAAAGTGCATTTGCTAAAGTGCATTTGCCAAAGTAAGCAAGGTTGACAGGTCAGAGTTTTGTTTTGTTTTGTTTTTTTTTTTGAGCCTCTGTGCAGTCAACATCCTGATGCACGTTCAAAGGAAATGCAATTTGAGATTTTTCAGGATTTTCTGCCTGTGTCTTACTCTCTTCAGTTGCCATTGGTGCTGTTAGAGGTAGAAGGTTTGTGTGTGACAGGAGCTCTGACAGCCCAAACTTGCCCTGTTTGGGCTTGCAGTGAAAAATGACCCCTAAGCGCAGGAGCTGGAATAATCCTTTCTGTAAAGGGGTTCAGTGGAAAAGCTGATGTGCTGGTAAAACGTTGGGAGGGTTTGAAGACAGGCCTTGCACATTGAAATTGCCTATTGTGATTGTTTTTCCCCCCCACTGGTGTCAGGTACTGGATGCCTGATCTGCTGCATTTTGTTTTCCATTGTTGGGCTGGGGGATGGGAGCGCCGGGGTGAGGTTTTTGTGGAGCTTGTGGTCCTTGGAGTAGGTAAAGATCTCTCTCAAAGTACTCCAGGTACAGCAGCATAATTTGGTGTTGGAGTGCACGTTCTGTACCTCACCTTGCTTTGTTGTTGTTTCACTTTTAGTGTTTATAGGAGGCTGCTGAAGATGGGAGGAGCGGTGAGTGCAGGAGAAGATAACGATGAATTAATTGATAACCTGAAGGAGGCCCAGTACATCAGGACAGAGCTGGTGGAACAGGCATTCCGAGCCATTGATCGGGCAGATTACTACCTGGAAGAGTTCAAAGACAATGCCTACAAGGACTTGGCATGGAAACATGGAAATATTCATCTCTCAGCACCTTGCATTTACTCAGAGGTGATGGAAGCTTTGGACCTGCAACCAGGGCTGTCGTTTCTGAACCTTGGCAGTGGCACTGGTTACCTGAGTTCCATGGTTGGACTCATCCTGGGTAAATACCTCTTCAGTCACGTTCACTGTTTGTGTTAGAGCTTTAAAAACACGTTTTGAAATCGGGGATGAGGCATTCCTCCACTAATGGAGCTAAAAAGGTAGCTGGGAAAGTAAAGAATGCATGAATCCAGCTCAGCAATTTATCAGGATTCTCACAACTGGAGACTGGATGGCATCCAGATTTCTGTGGCAGATAAGAACAGGCAGCAGTGTAGTTCCAGAGGTGGCTGTAGTGGATTCCTGCAGGTCTGGACACAAAGCTGGATTTGTTTCCCCTTAAGCAAGACCCCAGGTCAGGATCAGGAGTTCCGAGTTGAAACTGGGACTGAGCAAGTCCACAAAAAGCTGTGACTATACCTGCTCTGTGCCTGGTTTGTGTTCACAGTCCTGTCAGGACTGAGATGTGTTTGAGATCCACTTTTGACTCTTAACTCCCCAACACACAGGTGGGATAGTCTCTGGAAAACACTATTGCAGCAGAACTGATTTTGTGACCACATCTACAGTGGCACAAAGCAAATCATCCAAGTGTAATTGGACAATTTAAATTTCCCCTGCAGTGTTTCAGTCAGAGTTGTGCTGCCAGGATAGATAGCAAATGGATATAGGGTAAAATTTGAGGGAGTACCCAAAATTTTAACTGGGCTGGGATGTTTATTCTCAGGGTAAAGTCTCATTTCCCATTTGGGATTTTCTTCTAGGTTTCTTGACATTACTTACAATACCAATATGTAACTCCAAGGCTTTTATATTCTTCTTGCAAAAGTTACCCTGTCAGTTCTGATTAAAAAGCATGAGTGCTGAACAACTTTTGTATTTCCCAGTCTGTTTCTGCTGTTAATTGAGGTACAGTGTGTGATGACTGTTCCTGATTAATTGCAGAGATTTTTAGCATATCTGCAAGGGGGTATAAAAATGACATGGATGTGCTAAAACATGCAGGCCATGGGGATTTTTTCCAGGTGGTCACTTTCACAGCAATGGCATCAGTGTTTCCCTCCTATAGAGAGGTTTCCTGCATAGTTAAGAGCAAATGATTCAGAATCAGTTGTGCACAAGGGGCTGATTTGCTGCCAGAAATTGCAGGTGTAGTGTTGCAAATCCCATTGTGGCAGTGGGAGAGCTGACCCCACACAAACACCGCCTGACACTCATGGAACAATCTGCTGGAGGAAGGAGCCCTAAGTGTAGTAACCCTGCTGGATTTTGTGTCGTTGCTGTTGCCATTCCCTGGTGTTCTGCCCTTGCAGGTCCTTTTGGGGTTAACCACGGTGTGGAGCTCCACTCTGACGTGATCGAGTACGCAAAGCAGAAATTGGACTTCTTCATTAAAACAAGCGACAGCTTTGACAAGTAAGAATGCAAAATACCTGTTGGGATTAATTTTGTGCTTTTGGCTTTGCTCAGGGCAGTTCTTGCTCCCATGTGGCCCCTCTGGATTCAGGGTAATCTGAGGATTCAGGCTCCTTAGGCTTGCTGAGCTGCAATGTGTGACCTTTGAAGCCCGTGTGTGTCGTGGGGGAGTTTCAGAAATGTTTGCAGTGTTTTTAATAGCAGTGCTGATGTTGCAGGGCTTAGAGGGAGCTGAGGAAGTTTGTTTATTTTTAAATGCGCTTGCAGTAACAGGTTAAAACTTGCAAGTAACAATACTTGTTTGTGCTTGTGATCTGAGAGCCTGCATGGTGATGAGATTATGAACTGTTTTTTTGTGGTGGCCTAATATGTTTTATCTGAGAAGAAGGAAAAATGGCATTTTAAAATATGAAGGTAGTTTTATGATGATTAAGTTGGTACTAAAACTGCCTGGGATTTGATTTATGTTCTTCCTTAGACCCTCCATTCTGCTGCTGTCACAAGTAATAACTTCCCAGCTAGATAACCATTGCCAATAGTAACCTCAGCAATAAAAGTGGTGGATGTCACATTTTTGGATCCGTTTCACAGTTTGTTCAAACGGGGAAGCAAAGCATCTGTGAATACCTGATCTCCTCCTCTCCTGGGAGGAAGAAAATGAAAATCATGACATGCAGAATTTTAGGCTACTCAGCCTTTTGCTGTTCCTGCTGCCCTGGGAAGCTGCTGAGGAGGGGGTTGTATGTTCTGCATGTTGGCAGAAGACTGAAAGTTTCTGGCATGGGTGGTGCTCAACAGGGTTTTTTTCAGTCACGTTGCTATTGTTTGAGGAGATGTTTTAAGGAAGACTTTCTTCGCTCTCCAGAAAAAAATAGCTATGAAGCAAAAGCGAGCTGAATTCAGAAATCAACATGCCTGGAAAATTGGCTTTGCTGAGTGATGTCTGCTGGGTTGTGCTCCTGGAACAGCATGTGCAGGAACTGTTCTCTGGCTGCTCTGAATGTCCAGCACTCTTTGCAAACCCAGAAAGCTCCAGGAAGCATTTAGGAATAAATAGGTGCTATGTTGAGCTGCCATTCAAGATACCAGTAAAAGAATGGATGTGTGGAACAATTTCTACTAAAATCAGCCTTTAAACATAGGGCTTAAACTTAGGGGGTTTTGGAGCTTGTAAGAAAACCAGAGGCATCAGAGGATCACTCTTTTATTTTAAACCGAGTCAGAAATACTGTAGGCAAAAAGCCTGAACCTTTTTTATGAAGGGTGAAATCACAATTCTTTTGAAGCTGATGGCAAAACTTCCATTGGCTTCAGCGCAGCTTACTTCTGTATCATCAGGAGGTAATTCCCCACATCTGAAAACCAGTTAAAAGCTTTTGAAAATGCAAAAATGTAAAAATAAACCCAGGTGCAGTCCTTAAAAGACTTTGACATTTGGAGGTGCAGGTTTAATATTTATATTTGCATATTGTAACTGAGTCAGCATCAGGTGACTAAAAATAGCTTGTTCCAAAGAGTTACCTTCAGCTCAGGTATGAAATTATGCATCCTTATCCTTTGGAGATTTTAATCCATGAATTCTGACCTCATTTTTCTCAGGTTTTGAGACTTCTAGCTGTGTTTTGTTACAATAATGTCTAGAATAGATGGGCTTTGGAGGAGAAATCCTGTAAAACTGTGGGGTTTTTTCAAGTGTTTTCCACAGTTCAATTTTTCCAGAATTGTAAAAATAACTTATTTTGATAAATTGTTGTATTCTTGTCTAATACAAGTATTTTTCACTTTCAGGTTTGAATTTTGTGAGCCATCCTTTGTCATTGGCAACTGTTTAGAGATTTCTCCAGACTGCACTCAGTATGACCGTGTTTACTGTGGTGCTGGAGTCCAGAAGGAGCACGAGGACTACATGAAAAGCCTGTTGAAAGTTGGGGGAATTCTTGTCATGCCTCTAGAAGAGAAGGTTGAGTGCCTTTTTACTCATATTTCAGTTATTCTTAATTCTGACTTTGGTTTAGTCAGTAGCTGTTCCTTTATCTTGCCCTTGTAGCAGGCTGAAGAAAGAATTAAGTGCACTGGTTTTCACTGTGACTGAAAACTGTCTGCACATTCCTAATATTTAAGGAATTTGTAGTTCTGCAGTCTTCCATATATTGCAATCTGTTGTTAATTGCAATTTTACTTCCACACTGCAGAAAATGTGAGCAAAGCCTTGTTTAATTATATAATTTAGTGTTGTGCTTAATGGCAAAACACAACCTTTTGCACCTTGACTGGCTCTTGAAGGAGCATGCAGGATGTCTCTATTTGCAAATGTCAGTGGATTCTTTTTAGTAAAAAGTGGGTTAAGGGCCTGACCTTTTGCCACTGTCAGGGAACGTGAGAGGAGCAGGGTGCAGGGTTTCTTCCCAGTAAGAGGCTGTGCAGTGGTTTGGGGTCAGAGATTTGATCTGCAGACCTTTTCAGGAGCCAGTGTTTGTGGTGACTCAGGAGTTTTCCCAGAGGTCAGACACCTGCTCTGGTCCAGCCTGGAGGAAGATCTGGGCAGGCAGAGTGATCCAAATTACCAGTGCCCATGCTCTGTTGCAATAGATGAAGTTACTTAGGGCTAACCCTGCAAGAAGTTCCCAATGTTTTTTTTTCAAAAAACCAATGTTATTTCTCCTATTCATCTTTTACTGTTGCAGCTTCCAGTACTTCAACTTGTCCAGGCAGAAAAGTAATTTGTTCATTTTTTTTGTTGAAAAATCTCACTGTAGTTCCCACAATGGACAATAATCTGCTTGTTTTGCTTCAGTTGACTAAGATAACTCGGACTGGTCCTTCTGCCTGGGAGACAAAGAAGATTCTTGCTGTTTCTTTTGCTCCTCTGATTCAGCCAAACCACACAGATTCAGGAAAATCAAGGCTTGTTCACTTGCGTGAGTACAGACATTCCTGAGCTTGGGGGAATTCCTTCTGCTGCTTGGCTGTGAGCTGTAACATCCCTGGGAATCCTTTCAAAGAAAATTACTCCAAGTCCTTACTTTTTTTGGGCAGTTGTCTATCTTGTGCAAATATTGGGGTTGGATGAAATAGATTCTAATCACAGACTCACAGAATGGCCTAGGTTGGAAGGGGCCTTTAAGATCATCTAATTCCAATATCCCTGCTGTGGGCAGGGACACCTTGCACTGGGCCATTGTTCTAAACACAGATGATTTCTTGTGAAGTTGTACCTGAACTTTGCAGGGTGTTTTATCCTGTTTTTTGCACATTCTGTTCCAGTCCTGAAGGATTGAATCCTGGTCATGGTTCTCAGGCATTGTAAGAAAATTTTCACAAGGAAAGGAAAATACACAAGCAGTACCTGTGAGCAACTGTTGTATCTACTCAAAGACTCTCACCCCCAGCAACCCAGAATTATCCTGAACATGGAATGCTTGAGGGATACAAGTTGGGCAGTTCTTGGTTAGCTGTTTGAAATGCAGGTTGTATCAGTGGCCCCAATCTTTAGATTAAGACTTCAGTGTCAAGAGGCCTCTTAAGAACACATGAAGACAGAGGTGCTTTCATAAAGAGATTAGTCAGGCTTTGGTCTTAACCTGGAAGGGTGTCTGCATGACAGAGGGGAGCTCAGGAAACAGTCCACAGCACGCTAGAAAGTCCAGTAAGTGCATGTTTCAGCATGTTCTCGCTTTGTAGTGAGACCTGCACATAAATTACATGTAGTTATTTTCTGCTTCTTTCATTCAGGTCCCAGGAAAGCTCACTTGTTGGCAGAGGACAGGGACTTTTTGTGTCAGTTTTAATTCATGGATCTGTGTGCATCTATACATTTTTAAAAATTTTTGCTGCATTTCTAGGCTGGCAGCAAATAAGTGCAGAAGACAGAATAGTCTTCCAAGCCATTAATGTGGGAGGCATTTTAATACAGTAACTTATTGTAATGTTTCTATAATTACTTCTAAAAAAGGGTTTTCAGCCTGTCTTCACCCACTAAGTCTGAAGGAGTTTTTGAAGAGCATAAATAGTACTTGTGTTTTATAAGTGCAGAACTTGGCAAAACTGAAGGAACTGTACAATAGAAAAACCATTTTATTGAAGAAATAAACAGACTTCAGGTCTAGTTATCTACCACAGGAAAATACCTTATTCTAAGCCATTAAACAGTCACAGCTCCCATCACTAAGTCTGCATTCATACAATATTTAAGATGTGCATCTTAGAATAACTGAGAACTTGAAATCAAGGCAGGAAATTTTTTAATGAGAGAAACGCACAATTAAATTTTGTTCGGAAAGTTGCAACACGGTTTATCCGAGTTGACAGGAGCTGAATGGAGCTGTTTGTGTAATCCCAGCAGGGAATTCAAATGGCCTGATTTAATCTGAGCAAACAGAACTTTGCTTGGGAGTACCTCTGGGGGAATTTCTCCTTCTGCGCTCACGGGTTTGGTTTGGTTGCAGCCCCCGTGGCCGTTCGCAGCCTGCAGGACCTGGCTCGCATCGCCATCCGCGGCACCATCAAGAAGATCATCCATCAGGAGGCCATGAGCAAGGCGGGCAGCGGGCTGAAGAACCCGCCCCGGTTCAAGCGGAGGCGCGTGCGGCGCCGGCGCATGGAGACCATCGTGTTCCTGGACAAGGAGGTTTTCGCCAGCCGCATCTCCAACCCCTCGGACGACAACAACAACAGCGAGGAACTGGAGGAGGAGAGGCCGGAGGAGGAGGAGGAAACCAAACCCTCTGAACTAAAGCCGGACCCTCCCGTGAACTTTTTGAGAGAAAAGGTCTTGAGCCTGCCGTTGCCCGATCCCTTGAAGTATTACTTGCTTTATTACAGGGAAAAGTAGTTTTCCTTCTTTTAGGAAGTGGGAAGTAGGCAGAGAATAAAGTATTCCTTTATTAGGGCTTGACAAACGTGTCCCACTTGCTTGCCTGCGAATGTGACACCCGAGGCAGTAGGCTGGCTGGGGAATGTGGCTGCTGTAAACTTTGACATTATAGCTTTTTTGAGTTCCTTCTTTCTTCTCAGTTGTGTGCTATAGTTTTATCCTACAGCAGGGATTCCTTAGGAAGCAAGTCGGTGAAGTGCTCAGCTGCTTAAAGGGGGATTTAATTCCCTCAAAACTAACTGCAGGAGATATTCCTAAAAATCTCGTGGCTGCTCTACCGAATATCAGTTGGGAAAAACTCCTGAGCAGTTCCCCAAAGACCTTTCCTGTCTGTGCTCTCTCCCACTAAACCTGCCATGTATTTGCCATGGTATGTATTTAATGGAGGATGAAGATTATTAGTTAAAACCTGACCTGGCAAATCACATTTCTTCCAGTAATCTGAAAAGCACAACTTGTACAGTAAGGAAAGAATTTTTGGCATTACCCTTGTGGCATCCAGGTTTTGAATGAGAAGGAAAGCATCAGCTCCCCTTTGATTGGTCTGCTTTGCTTGTAAATTGTATATAATTTTTCAGTAAAAAGTGTTTTACAAAATACTGTTTTTTTTAATGGAAAACACCTGTTCTAGAGAACCAGTTGTTGGGTTTTTGTGGTTCTTTTTAAAGCAATGGAGGCAAGTGAGGAATTGCAAAGCTGTTTGACAGGATGCAGGGGTAGTCAGAGTTGGGACTGTTGTCTCTGGAAATGTTTACAGAGTAATTCTGAGTGGGGAAAAGGGTAGAGAAGAGCTGCAGAGCAGTGAGTTTGTGCAAGCTGAAAGCAGAATCTGTGGGTTTTGCTGTTATGTGAGCTAACTCAGATCATCTGGGCTGAGCAGAGTGAGGTGCAGAGCACCAGCCCGAGCAGTAAATCAGCCAAAGAGAGTTTTGTGGAGGGTCTGCAGAATCTGAGAGCAGTCTGGAGAGCCAAACTGATGCAGTTCTCAGGTGTTCCTGTGAGTGTGGCCCTGCTGTGGCAAGGTGGCCAGGTCCACAGTGGAGGGAAGCTGCTGAGCTTGGGAGGTGGTTTCATTCCTTCAGCAATGAAGTAGAAGTTTTAACAGGTTCAGATGGAAGCACTTGTCACTCTGCAGTTCTGTGGATTGTGTGAGCTGTAATTTTTATTCCCAAATCTCTCTGTCATGGTGATGGAAGGAGATGCCATGGAATCGTAGGATCACAGAATGGTTTGGGTTGGAAGGGACCTTAAAGACCATCTTGTTCCAGCCCCCTGCCATGTACAGGGGCACCTTCCACTAGGCCAGGTTGCTCCCAGCCCCATCCAGCCTGGCTTTGGGCAGTTCCAGGAATGGGGAGTCCACAATGTCTGTGGATGATAAAATACTGTGTTTAGAACAGGTTTGCTACGTTCAGCCTGTTTGGAAAATGTACCTAAACTGATGAAGGCTGGAAAGAAACCCTGGAGTTTGTGTTGATGTGAAATAATCCAGAAGCTGGGGGGCACAAAAAGCTCTCTCTCAGCAGATAATGAAGCTGTGTTAAGGCATTGCCCCATCAGAAGCACTTAAGTTGGTATCACTTTGATATCTTTTGGTTTTTTTTAATGTGGGCTGTCTCCTCATTTTCTGAGGAGGAATGAGTGAAGACTGTATTGCCAAATGGTCCTGAGTTGCACAGCTCGTTTCATGAAAAATAGTTTCAAAGTTCTGTGTGGCTTTGAAAATAAATGAATAACTTGTATGTCTAAGCCTGAAGTGGAGAACTTTTCCTTGATTGACAGGATTTTTGTGTCCCTTTGGGAATATTGTCTGATAATCCTGTGTCCTGTGGCTGCTGGCATGTAACACAGTCACAGGCTGGGTTTTGCCTGTGGTTTCCTGTCTCCACTTCTGATCTCAATGGTGCCCCAAGTTATCTTGCTCCCTTGGATTTTGATTTCTTTGTTTGCAGTGGGGCAGTTCTTTGGCCACTGAGCTGATGTTTCCTGTAAAGGTGCACATCCCCATCGTTGGATTCTGGCAACTCCCATGAATTTCCTTCTACACATGCAAGTCCTGAATGTGGTGGTAAATGGAGGGTTAATAGAATCTGTGTGTAATTACTTTCAGTGCTTCCCTACAGGCTGTGGCCTCTTACTTGCTGGAAAATTCTGCTTATTGGGTGTCATGCCAGGTATGTGCCTTTCTAGATTGTGGCACAGTTTCCACACCCCTCCATAGTCCAGGGTGCCTCCTGCTTTTGGCTACCAGGTCATCCTTCAGTTTAATCACAACACTTTTAAACATGTTCCTTTAAAAATGACATTAAACTTCAAGCTCCCGTTAGTAAGCTTTGCAGAGATTCTGTTAAAGCTGACCAGTTGAGGGAGGATTATCTTTCATTTATCCCTTGTTTGGTTTTTATCCCCATCCCAGCCCCAGTTGTAAAAGGTACTTTATCAGATTTTTCACCAGATTTGCCTTTTTTATTACATTTGCTAGATTTTTGTAGCTTTCTATAAGATGCGTAAATACTGCTATTTTTTCCTGGATAAGGTTGAATAAATACAAATAAATAAATATATATATATATATACAGGAAATTGATGTTCTAGGTTGTCAAATTGTCCCCTTGTCCAAAAAAACCCCATAGATCTAAACAGATAGTAGAAATTTTATGTGTAATATAACTGTGAAATAGTATTGCTTATAGCCTGTAAATAAAGGGGAGTTGTAAATACATTTTCCCTGTGCACAAGCACTTGCACTGTAGTTTTGTAGGCATTTCTAACAGAGGGATTGAGGCAGAGCTGGGTTTGTATGGATCTGTGAGCTGTCCAGGAATTGAACCTGCTTTGTTTCCTTTTGTGTTCTCAGTAGTTGTCACTTTTTTTTGTATGTGACTCCTTTTAGGTTTCGATCCTGCAGCAAATTGCAAAGAGAACTGAACTTCAAGCTGCTTTAGTAATGAGTGTGTAAGCTGAAAAATCTCTGTATAGAAACTAGAGTTCAGTTGGCCTGAGGCATGCAGAGGTGTTATGCAATTTAAACTTTATTAATAAGTGTTTCTGTATCAATAAATTCAGTAAAGACTTTTTAGCCTTCCTAGCATGGCTTTGCATCATGTTGTGATTAGAACACTTTGTAGGTGAGTGCTTATTTCCATAATTGGAGGTCAAGACACAAAAACAGCAGAAAAAATGCTTAACAGTATGGTGCAGGTGCCTAGTTTTAGATGAACTCCTCACAATGTGATCTCTCAAGCCTGCCCAGATGATGAGTTCCAAACCTTGAAGTTGTGCAGTTGTGCAGGATGAGTTTTGGGATCAGCACACACAGCACTGATGCAGATTTAATGTGTCAGAGGGGTTAAAGAGTGAACTGAGTTCCCTGGCTGTTTGACCTGTTAACAACAGATACCAAAGGTGATTTCATCCATTTCTGTACTTCAAGGAGTTGCCTGAACCAAACGTGTCAGGAATTTGTTCTGTGCATTCTGAACTGCAGCTCCCTCTTGTCCCCTGGGCTCTGTCTGAGTGTTTAATTAACGCGGATTTTTAAGAGCGGGTGTTCAAGGCTTTCATTTCTCCAGTATTGAGAACAATATTTTGGTTTCAGCTGTGCTAGGAATCTGATCATAATAGCAAATACAGCTGCTGCTAATTAAATGAATCTGTTAACCTTTATTCCATAGGATAATTGCCTGTCTGTGTGTTTCTTCCTGTCATCTGTGTGTATGATAAATGTCCTTTTCCCAGCTATAACAGGAGATTGGTTCAACATTAATGTTTTCCTCCCTGTGATGCTTGCTGAAAGAAAATCCTTTTCTGCTTTGGGAAGCTGTGGATGTGTCATACCAATGGTATTGTGGAAATTAAATTTGTCAGAGGATGTTTATGTTCACTTCATTGTAAAGCATAGAACATCACAGTTCCCTGGGGTGTAGAGAGAGGGCAGGTCCCTGAGGGAAATCTTTCTGCTGAAGAAAAAGGGACAGAAGGGAGAGTTAAAAATAAAAAGGGGAAGGGGAAAAAACTCCACCTGAGGGAACCACCCCCAACTTTCTTGCTTTCTACAGGTGTGAAAAGCCTGTGTAGGAGAGGCTGGAAATGCTGGAGCATAGGACACAAGGGTTGACATAATTCCTGGTGTTCAGGAGATAAGTTTTTCTTCTTGCTCAGAGATGCACACTCCTTTTTAAAGAATTTGTCATGTTGATGGAAAATAAGACAAATTAATATGAGAGTAATGGGCCTGGGATTGCTGGTGTTCCTTAACCCTCACCAACATCCCGTTTATCACGAGGGGAGATGAGCAAGGCAGGAGAGATGTGGTGAAGATCTGCTTCTCAGAAAATGTGTGGGTTGCAGAACTTGCCTTCTTGCACTGAAATGACTCCTGATGCTATGTTAAATCTGCTGGCTTGGCCCAAGATCCCATTCCTACAAAGCAGTGGGCAAATACCCCTCAATCCATCCCGAAGCTGCTCCCCCAGAGCACAGCTGGACTTTGAAATGCAATTCCACAGACAGGACTCATCCCACAGAATTGGGACTGAGCCCTTGCCCAGCTCTCCTCTTTGCAATACAAATAAAAAGGGATTTTTTTTTGTTGTTGTTGCAGAGAGTTGGTTTAGAACTCAGAGTTTATGCACCACAGAGGCAGAAAGCAAAAGCCTCATATTTGCAAAGTGGCCAGATGTGCCAGGGGAGATGCTGGCTCCAAAAGAACTGAGGCATGGTTTGGGGAGAGCGTTTTTGTTTATCTTCCCATCTTTGCAGAGCAGCTCCTGCCAGCTGTGCTACCCTGTCCTAGCAGAGTCCAGCGTGCTTCGGGAGGAGCTGGTGTGGGGAGCCCTGGAAGGACACAGAACTTCAGTCACAAGATTTTCATGTGAGGTGCATTGCCTGGTGCACATGGAGGATGTGCTTCCAATGCACTCAATGCCTCTGGAATGAAAAGCTGTCCTGTTCACCAGAGCAGTCTGATTTCAGCTGCCGGTTGTTGTATGAAGGCTGAAGATGATAATTTGGCTTTTTACAACCCGTTTTTGTGAGCAGGGTTGGGTTGATTGGCCGCTAGAGGACACTCTGCCCAAAACCTTGAGTTCGGTGAGCTTGCTTAGATTTCCAGGTGATGGCAGGGCAAACAAACAGCTGGTTGCCTGAGGACCAGGTGCAGAAAGTCTGGAGTATAATTCTCTTTTATAGCTGGACAAAAGAATACATGTTCTACCTTCCATGGCATGAAATTTTAGGCGGAACCCCAAACCCAACACTGTCCCCAAATGCTCAAGTGATAGAGAATCTGAACCAGCAAGGTTTAAATGTCACTCTTGTCTTTTTAGCTACTTTAATTATTTTGTAGTGTACAGTACAAAGCAGATGTGCAGGTCGATGGGAAGCTTTCATTTGACCTGCCAGGTGATGTGGGATGGTGCCGTGTTGGAAATTCCTCAAGTACATTTCTATCCTAATGTGTTAATGCCTCCCTCGTGCTCAACCCATACCTTTAGGATATTGTGTAGTAATAGCTTGAAACCTAAAGGCAAGCTGGTTTCGCTGTAGCTTCTTTATAAAGGTGATTAATTCAACTGGAAACAAATCCTGCCTTGTGCATCTCAATTTTATCATCTAGTGGGGAGAAACAAATGGAGGACTGCATTCCCTACAGTTCAAACTCAGTTGGAGTGGCTTTTTTTCCTCAAACCAAACTCATGTTTTTTTCCCCTCTTCACCCCTCAGTTACCTTGAATTTCTCAAAACCCCTGACGTTTTTCCAAATGACATCCTCATTGAAAGAAATTATACTTGGACAAAGACCTTTGAAATTAATCAGCTTTTACTCTGCCTAAGAAACTTTACAGATTCCAGGGTGGGGTTTTGTCTTTATTTGCAGGTTATTTATCTGTTTTACTGATCTGCCTTTTAAAATCCCTTATCTGTTACATCCCATGCCCACTCAATGGCTGGAGGCATATTTTTGCTTGATGTTGTAACTACACGTAATAAGAGACAGCCTCTATCCTGAAAGTCTTACAGCACCATACATTTGACAGAACGTTAGATAAGACTCTCCCTTTAGTTTGCAGCGTGTGCTAGGGAAAAAAAAAAAACAACCAAAAAAAACCCCAAAAAAACCCTGACATAAAAACCTTGGCCCTGGATCTTTTGCCTCCCAGCTCAGCCCTGGGAGCACGAGGTCATTTTTTGGTTGCTGTCCATGGAGGTGCATTGTGCCTTCAGACAGATGCCTGAGGAGAAGGTGAGGAGTTAACTCGCTGTTTAAAAGAGGCAACGAGGGTAAAATAGATCCGAATGAAGAGTTTGTATTTCAGCGCCACAGTCGGAGAGGGGTGGGGACAGCGTGATCTCCAGTGATGTGCAGAGTGGCAGAGAGGGTGGGCGGTTGGACTGTCAAACTGCCTTAATTTAATTGCAAACACATGCTGATGAGTCCCCTCCTCCTGGACCTCAGGGCTGGGAAACTTTTTTTGTCAGCTCCCTGCAGCTCAGAATTGAGGCAAATACGCTCCAGCAAACACCATGCTGATCAAACCTTCAGCTCTTGGAGGCTTTTTGTATTTTCTCCTCCTGCCTGGTTTCTCCTGCTCCTGCCCCAGCCGCTGCCTGTGCTTCAGGACCACAGTGAGATGCATGCATCTGATGTTGGAAACCATCCCCGAGATCCCGCCCCAGACAAACATTCTGTGAGTAACCGCTTCATTTTCCTGCCTCTCTTACCTGCTTGGTCTTTAGAAAGAAGGAAAAAAAAAAAAAAAAAAAGAGCCAAATGCATACTTTTATCCTCTTTTTTTCCCGCAAAATTATCAACCTCAAGAACAGTTTTGTACTTTTAAAACACTAAACAGAAACTGCTTCTTCTGGCATCAGTTAATTGCTAATGGGACAATCAAGGGAATTGAAAAATTTAATGAGAGTAATTCCAGGGCAAGCGCTGGAAGACAGTTTTGGGGAACCAAAGATCAAAAATGTTAAACTGAGCTTGTGGAAAGAAGCATAGTTTGCATTTTAGAAGGCTTTGTATATGGATGTAGGGGGGAGAGGAAATAGAGCAGCTCAGGCTTTTGTCTCCAGTGACACGAACACTTTCCTTATGTATACAACACCATTTCAGTACTGAATTTCTGAGTACTGGTTTTCACTTTCTACTTGATCTGTTCAAACCAAACTTGATGCTTATTTGGAAAGTAACAACTGTGGTAATTCAGAGATTCCTTGAGAAATACGGTGAGAGGGCTGGTGGCTGAGTCCATTCAAACAGGAAAGGTGAAGGAAAAGGACACTTGGAGATTCCTGAAGAGCTCTTACTGATAGTGCAGAAGTGCAGTTCCGTGTGACTCTAAACTAATCCTGAATTTAAAGGTGGCTTTCAGATGCAGTGACACGTGACAAAATCCTTCCCTTCGTGCTACTCTTATCTGATCCCTTGTCTTGGATGACCCTTTTTTTGTAAGTAGTTAGAAAGACTTGTCAAAAATGAATCTTCATACTCATCTTCTTAAACTGCTGCTGGTTTCAAAACTTTTCCAACATGAGTTTGAGCAGCTTTTCCCTTTGCTTACAGCAAACTCAACTTTATCTCAGCTGGCACATCCATACCAGCATTTCTCCCATGAACATCTCACTGGTCTTGGTTCTGCACTTTCTCTGCTGGCAGCCAGAGGAACATGCTGTGGGCAGGATGCTGGCATTGGGCTGCTTTGGTGGGTGGAGACCACAGAGGTTCTTGCACTGGTGGCCCACAGGATAAGATCTACACTTGCTACAGCTGCCAGAGCTTCCTCACTGCCTGGGCTGGTGCTGGAATGATTATTTTCAGTGTAACCCTGCTCAGTACTTGCTCACTGGGCAGTGCTTATGTGCTCTTACAGTAACTTGCAGCACCTTACCCTTCACACTCTTACCAAACTTTTTCTCCCCCTTATTCACCTGCATCTTGAAATATTAAAATATTTAAAATACCCTGACACTGATTTTAGCAAAGTAACTTGCTTCTCCTTGTTTAGACCTAGGTTTTATTGAGGGAAAGGTTTGTTCATTGGCTGAACTGAGGTATTTCTGAGATCATTGAAGCTTAATTCCCATTCTCTGTTTGAAATGAGGCAACATTTGCTGTCACAGTGGAGCCTGAATGTGTTTCTGCTAGAGATCCTTCGAGTGCAGAGGGAGGGAAGTTTACAGTGTCACCAACTCTTTCCAGTTCTGGAATGGTGTGGTTCCAAGCTCCCTCTGGCAGCAGCACCCTTCATTGTCTGCACCACCTTGAATGGGAAACTGGCTTTTAAAACATGAAAGAAATAGTATAGGTTTGAGAGATAAAAATTGCAATATTGCAAAGGAAGATGACTCTTCATTTTTAAAGTGATTTATCCATTTTATCCTCTTTTACATTGCATAATTATAAGCAAACCACATATTGGTGATCAGAGATCCTCATATGCACAAAGATAGATGAGCCTGGTGAGTGCTCAGTGTTGGCAGATCATGGGCCTTTGTGTGGCAAGGAAAAATCCTGACTGTCTGGCTATCTTGAAGATCTAATGTGTGCAAATGCATTTCCCAGCCAGCCTCCCATTTGTGTCTGTCATAAATAGCATTTGAATAATTAAACTTTTTTTGAATTGTGGAAGATCAAGGAATGCTTCTTAACCAAGCCCTGACTCCTCCAGCTTTTTGGTATGTCAGCGTTTCTCTTGGGAGAACCCTTGTGTCAGACCGAACATTTGGAATTATAGCAAGAATAGTCTTGATCACGGAGTTATTCTGAGCAGAAAATGTGGGATTGGGATATTTTCCAGAGTTAATCTTTGGTGTGAACAGGACTGAGTCTGTGACTGCAGCTCCAAACACCGATCCCAGGCTCCAGCTCGGTTCCTTCGAAGAACAGCTGCAGTTTCCAGATGGAGTTTCCTTTGAAGTTGGGAGTTTGGGACTTTCTGACCTCCATGACTCCGTGCCACCCTCTGTAAGAATCCTGGAAGAGTGGGGAAGTCTCCTAGCTGGCACAGGCTGTGCTTCACCATTGGCAGATGGCCCCTGGGGCTGCAGCCAGCTGGCGGCACTCGGAGCCGCCCATCGCCTTCTCCGAGCGATGCTGGGATTGGCGTGGAACCAGCTCCAGGATTGATGAGCTGTTACTGGCTCCTCTTGGGTCCCCATTTCCCTCCTCCCTTCCCAATCCCAGCTGGGTACAGCTGAGGATCTGGCCCAAAGTCTGGTTTTAGCAGTAGACTATTTATCTTTGGTAATGGAGACTGCTCGCTTTACCCCGAGCAGAGAATGGGGTGGCAGGAACGACTACACATGTACAGATAAGCCATAAAAATTCATGGTGTAGAACTGCAAACGTATTTTGGCTGGTGTCTGTTCAACTGAAACACGATTATCCAGATGTGATCTGCTGGTTACTGCTGGGATTCAGGCAGTTCTTCCAGCCAGCAGCCCAAGGAAGGGAGCAGCTGTGGAACATGCACTCTGAACATTTCAATAGGTCTTTAACCTTCGCAGCAATTTGTTCTGCAGTGAGACATTTAAAACAATAAACTTGGAAATGTGTGGACATGAGTAGAAGAAATCCATGGAAAGAAGTTCCCCTCTGGCTGGCAGCTAGTGGATTGCCATCCAATTATCCATGGGTTATTCTTCTTTCTGCATTATGCAGGGCACATAATGAATGAGTACTGCTGGAGAAACATAGCTGAGGGCACAGGGCAGGATCTGGGATCTGAACACGTCGCTGGCATGAACTGAAGGTGACCCAGTTGCTCACAGACCTGGTTGCTAATTGGGCAGTGTAAGCATGGCCAGCTTGACAAGTTTTGTTTCCCTTCCTTGTTGTGCTGCTTCTGGTGCCTGCTCTGTTCCTCTCTTCCTCCCGCAGGAGGAAGGCTGGAGTAGGACAGGGTGTAGCTCTCTTAGTCTATTAATGAGCACATTTTGAGAAGGAATTTTATCCATTTGTTGGGGAAAGGTTTACAGAGCAAACGAGTTCTTGGAAAGGCTGCTCTGTTTGTGGTCTCTGTCGTGTGTTTTGGGTTGAAGAAGGGATTACTCATTTCCTCTGTGTGTGATAATCTTACATGCAGCCATTAAATGCACACCCACACATTCCACATGTGCCAGGTAGAATCTCTTTCTAACTTCTTTCACTGTAGTATTTAATCCTTATTAAACCTCCTAGAGGTGACCAAGAACTTTATGTTCTATTTTTAGAAGTCTCTTCGTTGGCAGGAGAATGGAGAGGCAAGGTATTTCAAACATATTTTCCTTCTAGAAACATTGCAGCATCTTTTGATGGGATCATCCTAAATCTTGTGATCGTAGCTACCTTGAGTGTTTAAAATCCTGCTTTCACTGAACTTCCCAGTGCTTCAGCATCTGGTTCCTACTTAAGTATTTGTATTTTTGTTGCCCTCACCACATCCCTCTCTCCATAGGGATACCAGGACTCTTTCCTGTGCTCTTTAAGGAGAAGTCAGTATTTTTTGGTGAAAGAATGTTTGTGCATTCTGGGTAAAATCTTTATGGATCCTGCTCTTAAAAAGCAGAAGACTGACACTTAAGCTACTCAAGACCCAGTATTAAAGTGTTTATTTTACTTCTCCTGAATCAGGGTCGGAACACACTTCAGGAGGAGGGAAAGTTTTCTTCCTTTGATGTAGGCAGTATCTTGGATAGATGGTAGAAAGGAATTATGCATTAGGTTAAAAGAGTCATGCTGCCATGAATGCCCAAGAATAGACTCAGCTGTTTTGGGTAGGATCAGACCCTAATCTTCATCCCACTGCTAATAAATAATAGCTCAAATCATCTAACATTGATGAATTCAGCATCTTTTTATGTAATATTCCTACGTGAATACATGTTCAGGACCAAAACTATGTTTTGGGGGTGTTCCTTGTCCCTACCCTTCCTGGAAAGAGCTAAAGGGACGCCAGGGTGCTATTTGAAATTATTCCACCAGGAGTCAGGCACCAGCAGATCCCTCCTGCCCTGGCACTGCCTTTCAGGCATAGCAGAAAAAGTGAGATCAAACCAGCTTGGTACATTGGCTGCTGGATTATGGTCAAGTTCCTGCCCCAGCTGACGCAGAGGGAGCCCTTTTGAAAATCTGACTCCTGTTTGTGGGAGCTGAAATCTTAAAAAGCTGGGTTCAGGAATGCCTGTGGTAATTTCTTAATTAAAATCTAGTGTTCCTGAATCTTCAGAATAAGTGGGGTGGCAGTGCAGCAGGGAACCACAGCCTGAGTTCTGCAGAGTGAGGCTCCCTGCAGCTGCTCACTCTCCACTGTTCCAACCACGATCCCATCATTTCATTTCCTTGTATCTCCATGCTCAACATATTTTCCTTTCTCTTCACTCTTTGAACAGTAATATCTTGAAGTCTTAAGCTGGTAAGGCCCAAAATAGCCAGGACTTGGAAAATCCCCAGCCCTGAGCCTCCCTGTGGTCTCCTCATCTGCCTTTCAGGGTTGGCAGGGCTCAGCTGTCCATGTAAGGGGTTCTGGGATGAAGGCTGTCATTTATTAAAGCCATTTGGGGACTCGTGTGGGACAGGAACATTCCTGAGTTAGGGAGCTGATGACAGTGAGTCTGGAAGACTTCATTTCCATCTCAGCAAGGCGGTTTTCCCTTCCTGCCAGGACTGGGGTGGTTTGGCAGGACTGGGGAACCTGCAGAGCTGACTCTGATGTTGTGCAGATAAATGTGAGGAACGAGCATCTTTCTGATAAATGTCCTGGCTCTTCTTGTATATTGGAAACTTGACTTATAGGGTATTTTTAGGATCTGTTCAGGATGCCTTTCATGCCCTCCCTTCCCCAGGAGACACTGGGAGGAACTTCAACATCTTATCTCTGTAAAAGCACCTTTCCTCTGGTGTCATTGTTGGTAGTGATTGTGTGGCTGCCACTTTCCAACCAGTTCTGGGCAGAACCATCAGCATCACTGCTGTGCACAGCGTTGGGAACACAAAGGATTCTTCGATGGATTCTTACAAACCCAGTAATTTCCACGGAACTGCAGTAAAAGGCCTCTTGTAGCTAATTATCTGCTTAGTTAACATAGTAATACATGAGTCTGTGAAAGCCTAAATTGATTAAACAGAAGTGGAAGTTTCTTGTAAAAGCCATTGATTGCTTTATATGCTAATCACTGGTAATTATTTAACACAAGGCTTGCAGGGATGATTGTTCTGATAGCAGCTGAGAAGCTCACACAGATTCCAGTGCCATTCTGTAAAGACACATTTCCCCATCCACGTGCAAATTCTGGCATTCTTTGCAGTCTCTGTTATAATTAAAGTTAATAATTCCCAAATTCAGAGAAGGTGACTGATTTCTACAGCAGATCCTGCATTATCCACACATTCCAGGTCATTTTCCTGTCAGAGCATGAGGGTTTGGTGAGATTTTAAGCTGAGCCAGTCAAGCTGGCGTTGTCCAGAGGGATCTGTGTTGGGTGATGCTGCTGTCCCAGGCCTCCACTCTGTGAAGGTAGAAGAGGATCCAGAATCCTTTAGCAGCAGCTGTTCCTTGTGGTAAAGTCATTTGTAATCCCAGACTGCCATCCTTGAAATCATGGGGGAGAGTTAAATCACAAGGGATTATTTTTTCCCCCCATTTTTCAAATTCCCAGGTGGAAGGAAGGCGGCAGGAGGGAGAGAAGCCAGTTGCTGTGGCATGGGGCAGCTGGGAGTGGCTGGCCTGGGAGAGCTCCGTGGTGGGTCCCTGTAAAAAGCATATTTGTTCCTGAAATGTGAATTTCCAGAGTGAGTGCCCTGGGAATAGAGAGGAAGGAGTGTTTCTGTGTGAGAGGAGACAAACTGTGAGGAATATTCTCAATCAAACACAGGCAAGCCCAGGAATTCCCAGTGCAGCCCTGCACTGCCGGTGATGCTTTAGGCTAAGGCAAGGTCTGGAGTAAAATGCTAAGGATGAGCCAAAGTATTGGGGTTTTTACATGGCAAAGAGGAATATGCTTCATTGTGTGCTTTGGACAGAAACTTGCAGCAATCTCTGTCAGCCTTTTGTGATTTGTTACAATACACTGGGCCATGCAAGGTGCCAAATGGATGCACGCTCCCTGTAGAAGTGTTTCTCCTTGGTTAACCAGGTTAAACCACTTAGCTCTTATTCCATTATCCCAACAGCAATCCAAACCCCATGTTTTGGGTTCCAAGCTGATGTAGTTCCTTGGGCAGCCCTTGAAATTTGCCAGAATCCCCTGGACTCCAGTAATTCTAATTGCAGTTGGCACAGATTTGAAATGCAGGCAGTGATAAGCTGTTGTAAGTCTTGGAGCATTGCAGAGCAAAATGGGAAATTCTTATTATATGAGGTTATTTGAGCAGATTTAACCATTTTAAGGCACAGATAGTTTTAGCAGGGAGCTAAATTATGGGTCCACGTGATGATGTGTGTTCCTCTACAAATCAGGATGAGATGCAGGACTAATTGCATGTGAATTTGGGGTGTTTTACTGCAGACTCTTTTCTGGTGCTCATGGGAATGATCCCTTGAATCCTTTTAGTGTCTGGTTTTCTGTGGAATTAGAATAAAGAATTTTATCACTATAGGCTTGTCCCTGCTGCTGGCTGACTTTGCAGACAAGAGCAGACCCCAACCATTGTCCCCACTCCTTCTCCACTCCCTTCCCTGGTCTAATGACTTGTTTATATCCTCTGCTTTTAGAGATCTACGCTTCAACCACATCAAGGAGATACAACCTGGAGCTTTCAGAAGACTGAAGAATCTCAACACACTGTAAGTGGTACTCCAAGGAAATCCATTTATTACTTGTGTTAGTACTGTCCCCTAAAACGGCTTAAAGGTGGCCTTGGGCTTTTATTTATTTCAGTCAAGTTGTGCATATCCAAAGCTTTAAAATTCACTCTGTTCCACCCTGTGTCATGTTTCTTATCTTCTTTTATTTAAAAGTGGTGTTTAATAACTTTCATTTTTCACAATTAACCTCTCTGTTTAAAAATAAAATATGATGAGCTCTAGCACTGGTTGAGGATGTTTGAGCAGGTATGGGCTCAGAGTAACCCATAAAAGAAGTCCTCACCTGGGGTCAAGACAGTGGAGGGATGGATTAAAATAATTTTCCTTTCCATGGTCTCCTCTAATGCATGAACCACATCAGTTGCTCTGTGTGAGCTCAGCTGAGCATCCTTCAAATGCCTTCTTTCCCTATGCCTTGCCCTAAAAGAGGTGCCTACATCTACCCTACTCCAGGTAGGAATGGGGGTAAAAGCTGCCCCTCCAGCCTTGTATCCCACTCTCACATCACTGTACACACTGCTCCACTAACCAACTCCTCCCTCTTCCAAAGGAAATCCTGGGAGCTTCTACTCCTTCTGGCTGCTGCAGGGCTGAGGGCTTGGAGACAGATCTGAGTGCATCTGCACCCTGTGGCCAAGGAGCTGCAAACACAGCAGCTCCCAAACCAGAACAGAAGCTGTGTCAGCACAACACTGTGCTGGATGCACTCGGGCTGCTGAGACTCAGATCTAATTACTCGAGCTGTGACATGGTGCTAACAGCCACAGGATTTCCAGGTCCAAGCCAGAACTCCTCAGTGAGGCAAAGCAGCTCCTTTGGGAACCTGGCAGATGTTCCATCCATGATCCCAAATGGTAACAGAAAGTTCAGGTTGTCTTTTCCTGTCTGGCCTTGAGCGATCCCAAGTCCCTGACCCTGTGAAGGTGGCAGAGCTGGAGGAAGGCAAACCTGGGCAATGAGGCATTCAGTCAACTCCAAGTAGTTGTAGGAAAAGTGGGATTGCAGCAGGACTTTATTATTGAGACCTACTGAAGTGTTATCTTTGAAAAATCAGCATTTGCCAAAGATTGTTCCACTCTGTGTGGGACTGAGTGACCAAGCCATGGCTGCAGGATGCTCCAGAGTCCCCTGGCTGTGGCCCAGGACAGGTGGTCATCAAGTGGGCTGGTCAAAAACTTCATTGCCACTGATGCTGTTCATCCAGAGCAGCCCAGGTTAGTCTCTCAAACAGCACCATGTGGTACTTAATTGCCAAAAATAATAGGGAAGAGAGGATGCTTTGGGTGGATTTCTGTCATTTGAGATAGGGCCAAATGCAGTGAGAAATGAGAAAAAAACTATCTAGAGAGATAACAGAGTCCAAGTCTGTAGGGTTTTGTCTTATCACAAAGCTCTGCCGAGGTCTCTTGATCTGCAGCCCTGCTCTTCCACCCCTGGAGCTCTCCTGAGTGGAGGAAACAAAGGGTTCCAGATGATGTCATCTCAGTGTGATGCAGGCAGATGTTTGGCAGCAGCTCCCAGGACCACCAGGCGAGGTTCAGCAGAGCCCTGGGGAAAATGAGGATGCTGGCAGAGCTTCCCTGGGAGAGATGCTCCACCCAGCCTGCCCAGCTTTGTAAGGGGTCCCATTCCTGCCCTGCCAGCACCTTGGACTGGGCAGGTCTCTGACCTGTGCAGGACTTTTGCTTCTCTCTTCTGACTCCTCCACTCTATGTAGAAGCAGATACAGACACAGCCTGACTGAGGGGGAAGGACCTGTCTCTCTCTAACACCTCTTTGTGCTCCACAAATTTCTCCAGTTCATTTTTCCTTTCTGTCTCCACACTCTCCTGGACAGAGACCTCAAGGACAGCAAGTCCATGAACAGATACTAGAGGGAATAGGCAGGAATGCACCCCCTGGCATCCCTGATCTCATGATTTGGGGTGCCAGGGTAGTAAGAACAATGTGTTTTCACAGATTTCACTCCTGCTTTCCCTAAATAGTGTCCTGTGGCCATTGTCAGAGCTGGAATACAGGACCAGGTGGAACACTACCTTAACAAAATGCTGCATTTTAATGTTTGGATTCTGAAAATCAACCTGATTTCCCAAGGAAATCTTTCCATTTAGATAGTACTTCTTATGCTTAGCTGTATTTCCTGGTCTGGCCAGCAGACTGGGACACTCAGTGATTCTCACACTTGCAGTAGTTAACTCCCACGGCTGAAGAGCTTGGTAACTGACTGAGAGAACATTGGACCTCGCACTCCTGAAGCAAATTTCTCTCCAGGAACTTTGGTTGGTCCAATTCCCACATCAAAACTGACAAGAGTGGAAGAATTTCCTGATGTTTCATAGATGGTAAATTTTGCCTGAGGACTTAGATAGCTTTTCAAGTGATAAAGAGCATAAATCCTTTAAAATCCCTGAGAGACTTCCTGGGAAAATTTGTCCAGAAAATTTGAAATGAGAGGTTTGGAGGATAGAGCAGCTCAGGTTCCACGTGCAGAGCTCTGAGCTTGCAGCTTTCTGCCATTGAATTTAAATAAATCTTCCATAAGCAAATAAATGTTTTTTGAAGAGCTTTTCCCACTAGTGGCAGAGGAAGAGCAACAGATTCTGGTGAAGCTTCTGTTCTCCATCTCCTTTAGGGCAGGGTGGCTGTTCTGTGTCCAAGTTTGACAGTTTGTAAACCACCCTGAAAAGGAAACCTTTGTAGCCTGTGTTGAATGCAGGGAAATGGGTTGAGAGCCTGACAGGAAAGGAGCCTGTATGGATGTCCAGTGGGGCTGTTCAACAGTTCAAACCCTCCCCTGGCTCCTCTCTGCTTTCCTCTGGTGTGAGATATTTGATAAATCACAGAGCACTACTTTAGCACTAAAAACAGGAGCCCTGTTTGTGGAAGAGACACATTCATTGCTTGCTTCCAGCTGGGGACTCCTGGTACAGCACCACAGGTAATGAGCAATAATCCTAAATCCTGCACCACTGGGAACTTCCTTGTTGGCTGTGTGCAGATGGAGAAGTTCTCTTGGGTGAGCATCTCAGAGAGTTGTAAGATTTCCTCGTCCCCTCCTATTGGTTCTGCTCTGTTCCCATGTGTGCAGATGGTGCTGTGTATTTTTAAACTCTTAATACGTCCCCTTGGTACAGAAAAAAAAAAAAGGTATCAGGGAGAGTGAGGCAAAAAACCCTCTTGTATGCCCCCCACACCCCCCCAGCTCCAGGACAGCTGCTTTGCTGCAGTTTGCCATCCCTTGCTGCATGGCTGAGGCCAACATGAGCTCAGAGCAGGTGCTGGGCTGTGGGAGAGAGAGGAAACCCTGCGAGCCCATGGAGAGGCACAGCCTCCCAGTGCTTTCCAGTGTTTGCCTGTTTAAGTCATTTCTGGGTGGGGGTGGATGATGACACCCCTGTGAGGCTCCTCCTTACGTGTCCCACAGGAGTCAGCACTGCCCTGTCACCCCCTTTGGTTCATTGCTGTATTTTCAAACCACAGCCAGAGCATTGCTGCTCTTTGGGTCTCTCCAGCACCATCATTAGAAATGTGCAGCCCAGGGATCAAAGTTTCTCAACATCTCCAGTGTGTATTTTGTTCTTCCTGAGGCAAGAGCACCCTAGGGACTCCGTGGAGACCACATTGCTTGTGTCTCTGCCTGGCCCTTTGCCCTGTCACTGCTCACTTCACATTTCTCTTTCTGCTCAGGTGAGAGCAAAACAATTCTGGTGAGCCCTGCAGCTCTGCTTTAGGTGCTGCTGGTGAAGAGTCTCAGAGTGAACGGAGCAGTAACGTGGAGTTTGTGTCTTTTACCCTCCAGTAATTCCTGAGAGAATGTGTTCCTGCCTGCAAGGAGGGGATGTCAGAGCTTGCTTGGATCTCAGAATAAAAGCTGCTCCCTTAAATATGGGAAATGGCTATTCCAGATCACTCTGTCAACAAGGGGGAATGTGTGGCTGAACATAAAACTCACTTCTTCTCTCCCTCTAAATATGATGACTTCTATTAATGGCATGAGGAAAAAAAGAGCTGTTTTGTCATAATGACTGTAGCATGTGGATTGTCAAATGAAAAGAGGAAAGAGAACATGGTTTGAGTCTGAATTCTGTCCTGTCACATCATTTAATACATTCTTTTAAAACAGAAAACCACTCATTTAATGCAACTTAAGCCTGTGCCTGGCAACCTGGAGAGAGGGTGGGGAAGGAGAAAGGAGAGGCAATCAAGACATAAAAACTAGAGGAAACTGAATGCAAAATGTTCTCTTGGTGAATCTGGGCCAGATCTCATGGTGCTTGTATATCTCAAACGTCCCAGAAGACTTTTGCAGGAATAAAACCTGTGTGATTGAGTTATCCTGCTCATGTGGAGTCCAATTCATGGGGCATGAGGGGGAATGCCCCATCCTATTGCTGGGAAACGTGTTTCTGATACTTTTAATTTAGCCTGTTTTGCTACAGGGTGTGGTTAAGATAATGACAGTGATAATGATCTTCCCAGGCTCTGTCTGCCAGAGCATTTGTTCCCAGCAGGTCTGGGGTCCCAGCTTTCAGCCCTCTAAGGGTAGCAGGAATTTGGACATTTTTGCTATGGATGGCAGCTGGGACCCATAGCCAGGCCATGCCAGGATTTTTCACACTTCTCTGCCTGGCTGAATTGCACAGGAGTCAAGGAGCAGACAGCTGTGCAGGAGCCATCCAAAGTCTTTCTAGGAGCCAAATGTGCTGCCTTGTCCATGGATTTCTCTGAAAGCAAAGCAGCATTTTGGAATAAGTGGGCTATTATGGACTTCATCATTATCTCACTTTCGAATGTTTTCCAGGACTTATCCTTCCATTACAATGGGGAATCCTGAGACAGGAAGCAGAGATGGCTTCTTCCATGCACTTTTTATTCTTAAATCAGGCAATGAACAAATTTTTAAGTAACAGACGATGAGATAAGAGCCCTGTGTGCTGCTTGCCATCTGAACTTCCAGGATTCATCTTATTTGGCTGGGTCAGTGATTACACTCCCTTGAACTGTACAAAACAGCCAAGACAACAAAACAGACTGGGATAATGCTTTTAAATAGCCCCAAAACACAGCCAGACAACATAATGCAATTTGAAATCCCAGTGGAGATCAGTCCTGGTCTGAACTCTGAGCACTGAAGATAACAATCAGCAAAGGGCTCCAGAGCGTGCTGCTGTGGGGCTCCTCAGGCTGTTGATGTGACGCTGCTCACCTGGTCACTGTCACCTGTCCCCTGGGAGGCAAATGGCCAATGCCGGTTGTGTGGCAGGTGCTCACATCCATGGGAATGACGTCTGTCAGCCCAGTGTGTGCTCAGATGTGGGGCCAAGGATCAGAGAGCAGAGGAGGAGCTGCCTTGTCCTGCTCTGGCCGGAGATGAAAGGGGATGGGGCGGGGAGGGGAGCGCGGCTGGTGCCGGTGTTGTCTTTGTCCTGCGGGCGAATCGACAAAAGCCCTCTCCCACACTGCTCTCAGGCAGGCATTTCCAGCCCTCGGGTGTTCTGCCGTCAAACAGACTCTTGGGTCGATGCTCAGGGACTGTGTTTCCACTCAGCATAGCTGGCTGGCAAAGCGGGATCGCGTGTTCCAAGGACTTGACATCATTTGTGCATCCTTGTGAGTGAGCCCGGGCTGTTTGACCTCAGCCGTGGGTATGGAGCCATTGCTTCCAGCTGTGCAGGAGCTCTCCAGCTTTCTCTGCCTTAACCTCTCCAGGCTGCCTGTGCCCAGCCCTGGCATGTGCAATCACCCCAGTGGCACACACCCCGTGCTATCAGGGCAGCTAATCCAGGCAGGATAGTCAAATCCAGCACAATGAGGTTTTTCTCAAACCCTCATTACCTGACTTACCAAGTTGATTGCTCTTGAGTTTCTCACATTCTCTTTCTGACTCTCACTGTAATTTTCCACCTGAGAAGAAGCTGGTGGAAAGCTGGTGTGGCTCAGATGCCTGGAGAGAATTTGTGAAGCTGCCATCACACGTGTGTGCTTCTGACATCTTTTATCTCTTCTGTCATCCCTGAGGTGTTTGATTTTACCTTCATCTTCTTTTCCCACAAGTTTTTTACCATTTCTCCCTATCTCTTTGTCTTTTCTCTCCGTCCTTTACCTGCATAAACTGGTTTTGGCCAGTAAAAAACCTTGGCTTGTAAGGGCAGAGGCTGGCTGCTCTTTTTTGTCCAGAAAAGCAGGGCAGAAGATTGAGTTTTGCTGCGGGGAAAGTGCTGAACTGTCTTCTCACCTGCTGCCTGGTGGCAGATTCTTCCTGAGGAGCAGAGCTATGGCAAAAATCAACTTGTAAAATGCACATCCAGTGCATGTATTGAATGTGACCCAACATAGTAAGGTCTGGCACAGGGAATTGCTGTTTTCCCTACAACACCTGAAAAAGAAATCTTTGCAGCAGGCAGTCACAGATTCTTTCTCTGCCCACAACTCCATTTAGAAATTTTAAACATTAGTGGTGGCTGGTGAAATCCTTGCTCTGGGTTATTCAGCTCCAAAAACTGCACCAGCTCTGAGCTTTGCCAGACCTGAACATCAGTGGGATCCACAGCGGGAGACGCGCGGGCAGCCACGAGGAATAGCTAAACCTTGTGTGTTAGGGAGCTATTTAAAAGTGATTTATGGTGTTTTCTCGGTGTTGGGCTTGGCAGGGGCTGCAGCAGAGCTCTGCAGGGCTCAGCTGTGTGGTTCCACTGCTGCACAGCGTGGCTCTTGCAGGGTTGGGCTGTTTCTGGGCACTGGCACCAGCCATCAGTTGCACACACAGTCGTGGCAGCTGCACTCCCAAGGCACACACGGCTTTCCAGTGCCACATGGTCCAGAGGTTTTGTATTAAAATCTGGCACAAGGCTCCTGAGATCCAAAGAGGTTGTCTCTGAGCAGGCTCAGGAGTCAAAGCTGAATTTATTTCTTTCTCATTCGTGGGTATCAGTTACAAAGTGATTAGAACAAAGCTATTAGCATTTTATGGCTCCTGCAACTCCACTGGGAACTGGTGTTTTAAACTGCATTTGTACTTTTAAAATCTGGCTCTGCCAGAACTCCCCCACTCACTTGTTGAACACAGCCAGGCACCTCCAAAACCCATTGTGGTTGTACAAGAGTGGCAGCAATGATGTAATATCTCACTCCCCACTGCTTCTTTCTGCCTGTCTCCCATCCCCTCATCCCTTTCCTGGACAAAATTGTCACTTTGGGGTGAAAAATGTGGCAAAAAATAAATAAAATACTTTGAACACTGCAATATTGGCCCCTCTGGGTGAGAAACCTTCTCACTGCCTTGGCTGGTGTGAGGACCCAACCTTTGACTTGCTAACCCTGTTAAATCTTAAATTCTGTGACACCCGGGCTCAGAATTTTTCAGCGGGCATCCAAGAACAGAAATGCCACAAATCTCACACGTGCTGACTTCACCAGCTATGCTTTTATTTCTTGATTTGAACAGGCTGCTGAACAATAACCAGATAAAACAAATCGTGAGAAGATCCTTTGAAGACTTGGAGAACCTGAAATACCTGTGAGTTGATAGCTCAGTAATTTCTTACCCTCTTTAAAATATAACAACCCACTTTTAACATTTGCCAGTCAAGGACATCCTGTATGTGTTTGGAGATCAGTGTCAGAGGCATAAACCTTGCCCTGGAATCCAGGCAGCAAGTTCTGCTTTGGGTTCAGGGTCATTGCTGTTTCCTGTGACTTTTAGAACACAACTGCTGATCAGGTCACCTAATGCTGTTTCCTTTCTCTCCTTTTGAAAGCTACCTTTATAAAAATGAAATTCAGAGCATCCAGCAACATGCCTTCCACGGGCTCCGTTCCCTGGAGCAGCTGTAAGTACAGATGAGCCTTGTTTGCATGCTGTGTTCCCAGGCTGGGAGAGCAGCAGGCCCTTAGTGAGGGTAGGATGAAGCTTCTGCTCCTTTCTCATCCAGATTTGCCAGACTACACTGGATTCATTTGAAAACACCTGTTCTGAGTATTGGTTTTGGTTAGTTAGTACCGAGGTCTCTTCCCACTGGTGTTCCAAATGTTTTCTCCTGTCCCCAAACCTCTGGAGCATAGGAAGAACCCAGCTGTGCTTCTGATGGTTTTATTTCCAAGGACCTTGTGATGGGAGGAGAGAGGGGTCTGCAGGAAGGCTGGAAGCAGAAGGCAGCTGCTCTGCTGGGTTTGTGTCAGGGCATTCCTCGAGCAGAGAGTCAGATCTGACCCTTTACTTAAACTGGGGGTGCTGGTTGAATTTCTTTCTCATCCAAAGCTCTGCTGGGAATGAATGGATGAAGTGCAGGCTGGGAGCTGGGGCAGCCCTGGGAGCTACCAGGATGGTGGTGGTGCTCCCATTCTGCAAAGCATCTGGAAATTGCAGTGGGGGAAGATGATGGATCCAAACAAAGGCAGTAATGACCTTCCCTCAAGCTGTGGCACTCCGTGCTGAATCTGGGATGGAGGGAGCCTCGTGTTTTCCTGGCAGCTGGAGTCCATCACAGTGACACTCCAACAGTCCCCATTTGCTCCCCTTCTGTGTACAGCAAAACTCTGCTGTTTATTCAAAGTTTTGTTTTTTGACTCTTAGTGCGCCACTCTCGAGGTGAGATGGGCAGACTGAGCCCTGACCCTGCTGAAGCGCCTTCCTAAACTGGGACTGGGTTTTTCTTGCTTGGGACTGGTGGAGAGAGTGTGAGCTTGGATATTTGGATCATAGATATGTGGAGTGGTTTGGCTTGGAAGGGATCTTAGAGCTCATTTCATTCCACCCCCTGCCATGGCAGGGACACCTTCCACTGTCCCAGGTTGCTCCAAGCCCCCTCCAACCTGGCCTTGGACACTTCCAGGGATGGGGCAGCCACAGCTGCTCTGGGCACCCTGTGCCAGGGCCTCAGCACCCTCACAGGGAAGAATTTCTTCCTAATGATTTATTCTTCCTAAACAACTGAAAATATAGGAATTACTTGTGTCATTGGAGAACAGGGACCAAAGGTGAGACTGGTCTAATTCCTGGATTGTTCCCAGCTGCAGCATTTATAGGGCTGGAACATAACCAAGGATTTTGCTGTAAAAGGAATAGGATCCAGCTTGTTCTCCAAGTTGACAGCACAAGAGGACAAAACATAATTGGAAGTTTCAGGCAATCCTAACTACAGGTGTGCCACCAAGCATGTGTTCAATCTGGTTTTTCATCAGCCAACTCAGCAAGGATGCCTGGGAGAAAATTTAGGAAGCTGAAACTGGCTCTAAGCTTAGCTTAGAGAGCTGATGCTGCCCATGGGGATATTTCAGCAGTGAGCATTCCAGACTTGATGTCACGAATAAAACTAAAAAACAAACCCAACAAACCCACAAAACCAACAAACAACCCGCTGAAAGTCCCATCTGTTTTCAATCCCAGGCAGGCTTAACTCCAGAAGAAATAGCTCTGTTCAAATCCTGCCCCATTTTCCTGTCCCCACAAGCCAGCTTTTCAAGAAAAAGTAAAACCCGATTGATGGACAGGATCAGATGCTTTCCTCAAGGTCCAACGCAATCTCAGCAGACATCTGAGACTGATTAGAGCATGTCCCTGCCTTCCCCACTGTGATCCTTGAGTGCAGAATCTGAGTCACCCTCTCTGATACTGGACCATTTGTCATGAATCCTTCCATTACAAATCAAACAGCCATGTGGAGGCTTAGGCAATTATTTCTCAGTGCAGTCAGCTACAATAGCAGAATGAGTATTTGTAGATCTGTGATTAATCTCTGTGTCTGCTGCGAAAATAAAGGGGAACAGTTTAGGCAATTTGGGGGCTGTACAAAATCCATCTAAAGGTCAGGAATGTGTCAGTTGTGCTGGTGAATGTCACAGCTCGTGGCAACAGGGAGGCTCAGGTATTGTGGTGAGTTGCTCTGCAGGCACCACGTTTCTTTTCTTGATGGCAAGGGGTGACCTGGGACAGGCAGGAGGTCCCTTAGACCTCTGGTGTGGCAGGTCACACTTTGGATTTTAGTGGAATTGGAAATATTAGTCTGTATTAGCAGAAAAGCCATGTTGGCTGCTGTGTTTGCATGTGGAAATTTGAGACACTGACATGGATTCTGACTTCTCAACACCTGCCCTGAGATGAGCAGTGACCAGCTGGGGGACACTGGTGGATTGGTCTTCTGTCTCTTAAATTGCAATCTGTGTGTGATTTCTGTGTGATTTCTGTGTCACAGGTACCTGCATTTCAACAACCTGGAAAGTCTGGAGCTGGAGACTTTTAGTGACCTGCCTAAACTTGAAAGGCTGTGAGTAAAGATTGGATATTTCTTGGAACTAAGAGGGTGAGGAGAAGGGGAAAAAAACCCTTTATTTAGTGCAGCAGTTCTGGTAGCATAGAGTGTGATCTCCAAAATGCAAAAATAAACTTCTTTAAAGAAAGAGATTTTAATAATTACCGAATAGGAGGGTGACTGAGGACGGGAAGGGAATTTCCCATTTTATGTTATGTTCAGGTTTCCATCTAAATAGGAGTAAATCTGCAGAAAGTCCTATAGCTGGTCAAGCCAAGTGAAATTTTACTCTGAGCATAAGGTCAGCAACATTAGTCACTGTTGGGCAGAGTGAGCTAAAAAAAGGGGGTGGAAAAGGGATAAAGTCAGAAGAAAGTCTAACAAGAAAAGCACACATCCTTCTTGAAAGCAGCAAGGAAATGGAGTCTCCTGCTCCCCAGGATTGCTTCTAGCAGTAATGGAGCCACCAGCACAACTGTCCATATGTGGATCCCACTCCATGGAGAAACCAGCAGACTTTTCTGGGCTGTGTGGAAATGTGCCTTATATCCATACATGCCAAAGAAATAAAATTGTGGGATCCCACACCCTTAGGAAAATTCAGACCTGGATCAGTACATGGCTGATCTCAGTCACTGTATTGGATCCAACAAAAATTCTGGATTTAAATTTTAAAGGAAGGTTTTTCAGCCTCCAGGCTGGGCAACCAGGCTGAACTCTGGTGCACACGTGTGTGTGCAGACATTTGCACTCGAGCTGTGCTGCTTTTGTGTTTTCTCCTGTTCCACCACCTACTGAAATTGCTTCATCTCTTTTGTCAATGGTCTTTCATGAGTGTTAGATGTAACCAACACAAGTAAATTCCCCCACCATTATGGGAATGTGGAGTTAATTATCCCACTCTCTCCCTACTAAATTTGTGCATTTTAGCACAATCAGGGTTTCTCCCTAAGAACTGGAGAGTTTTATGTATGTTAAGATTCTGGAAGTGAGAATTTGCCTCAGCTTTGTTCAGAGATAAGCCCAGTTTAGGTGGCTGTTGTCTGAATTAGATTTGCTCATGGATTTGGGTTAATAACTACATGAATTCTAAGGCAGCAGTTGTCTAACACCAATGGCTGCCCTTGCAAAATTGTCACGTCATCTGCACAGGGGAAGGAAAAGGTCCCTTCAAAACTGGAGCTGACCCGGGCCCAGAAAACAGAAGGTGGGTCCAGTCTGAGAGGATTTTGTGCCCTTTCTCCTCCTTTTGCAGAACAACTGGAAGGGTCCAGTTTAAACCTGTTCCATCACATCCTGAGTCACTGTTTCCACCCACACCCGCTCTCAGCTTTGGCATATTACATCAGACCCACCAAGGGATGAAATCCCTCCAGCTCATGGAAACAAACATGGAATTTAAAAACTGAGCTCCCTTTTGATGAGTGGCCTTTGCAGTTAAACTGAGTTGTGACCTGGGGTGCTATCACCCTCACAGTGCAAATACTGAATAATGCTTTGGCATGGCTTCTCCCACTGCAGATTCTTGCACAACAACAAGATTTCCAGGATTCATCCAGGGACATTCTCTCAACTGGAATCCCTCAAACGGCTGTAAGTAAAAAACATTGCCTGTAAAGAGGACTTGTTTATCTTCTATCAGATGGGCAGGACCTGAGGTAAAATGTGCCTGGTTGGCAAAGCTTTTAGTTATTGCACTTCTAAGGCCACTGCTAAGTTTATGAAACAGTTTTGATTGGACCTGAAAGCTTATTTAAGCAGTTAGAAGTTTATTTATGCTAGTGGCTAATTATAATCAGTTTACAGCTTAATAATGCCACAGGAATGAACATTTCTGGAAAGTCTTCACAACAGTTTGAACCCATAAAACATCCTTGAAAAATGTAGAAAGTCCAGGTCATGGATATGACCTTGAACATGTCTGTAGATCAGTATCTAACATGGAAAGAAAAATCACAGTCATAAAAAAAAGGGCTTTTTTTCAAGATTGAAATTAGTCAGCGAAGTGCCAAGGGGCATGATTCTCTTTCCATGCAGGAATTCCCCAGGGTGCCATTCCCACACAACCTGTCTGTCTCTTAAGCTGACTCCTTTCTTGCTTTGGTTTTATGATCTCTGGAAATGAGTTCTATGATGTGTTTGGGAGGGAAAAAAAAAAAGCAAAAGGTAAAGAATTTTGGTGTTCTGCCAGGATTTTCAAGTACAATAAAGTGATGTATTTCTCACTGCTGCCCTCAGTGATTTCTGCAAGCAGGTAAAATGCTTCACTTCCCTTTAACAGGGAACATCTTGTGAAATGCTGTCTGTAGATGCCAGAGAAAAAGATGGGGTGCCTATAAAATACTCAGTCATGGTCCTGTGTGAAATCTCACATTCTCAAATATGTGACCCTGAAAGTGTTAGATTTTTCTTGTTTTCTTTCTTTTTTTTTTGTTTTGGTTTGGTTTTGGACGGCTGTGCTGGTTTTGAAAACCGTCACAATGGCCCAGACCCATGGACTGTAAAACTGTCAGTGGGGAAGGAGGCACAAAGTAATTCCCCTGTAGTCCTTATTTGTGCTCATGGATAGCACTGCTCGTGGGAGTGGGGTCAGTGCAGGGGAGAGCTGGGGGCACTGGGAGGTCACTGGAGCTCCCTTCGCTGTGGTTCAGGCTTGTGTTGCAGTAATAAAAGTTCTTCCAGTTGTGCAGAAATGCTGCAACCCCTCACAGCTGGTTACAGGAAGGGTCTGATCCCATCCACACATAAATAAAGGGGGAGGGATATTTTGGAGCTAAAAGAGAAAAGCTGTCACAGGGGTAGTTCTTACAGAATTCAGTAAAGGTTGAAATCTCCATCCCAGGGCAAAACCCAACATTTCAGTGTCTCAAGTAGTCAAAACTGCATAATCCAATTTAACTGAGTCATTTCTCTTTGAAACTGGAATGGTTAGTGGAAGTTTTTCAATTAAATCTTTCTAATTGGTTAAGCATCTTAGTTAACCATTGTGGCAATGAGATATCTCAAATTTTCACTCAAGATGATGCCTTTTGAAGGCTGACCTAGAACAGAAACTAGATGGAGCTAAGGAATAAAGTAGGTATTTGTTAGGAGGCCTCAACAGATCCACCCTGGGCAACACAAGAGCCCAGCCAGGGCTGCACCTCAGATAAACCCAAAATGGTCACAAAATGGATGACCGGTCACGAGGTGTCACACTTTTATAAGTTTTGGTCCATTTTCATAATGGAGTCAACCATCCATCTACAGTCCCAGCCTATGAAGTCCCATCCTTCTTGTTTTTCTCTCTTCAGTCCACGTTGTTTGTGCTCTTGGGCCTGAGATTTGTATCAGTTGTCCTTGGTCCCCAGCTAGAGAAGGAATTGTTTTGTCTCCCTACTCTGTGAAGAGAGCTCACCATGCCCTAATGTGAAGCTCAGAAGTACACACCAAAGCAGCACAGAATCTGAAAAATATAAAAGCCAAAACCCGGGGCATCAGGGATATAATCAAATGCAGGGCAAACCCCGGGTGCCCCTCACTCTGGAGGGCTGTTCCCCTCCCGCCCTGGAGAAGGAAGCTGGGCACCCAGCTGCCTTTTCCTGGCTGTTGCAGGCGGCTGGACTCCAACTCCCTGTTCTGTGACTGTGACCTGCTGTGGCTGGCGGAGCTGCTGAAGAAATACGCGGAGCAGGGCAGCATCCAGACCGCTGCCACCTGCGAGGCGCCGCGGGGCCTGCACGGCCGCTCCATCGCCACCCTCACGGCCCAGGAGTTCAACTGCGGTGAGCGAGCTCACGCCCCTCCATCGGCCACCCCCAGCCCCTGGAGCTGGGCTTTGCGCTGGGAATTGCTTCCTCCAGCCCTTTTCCTCCCTCTTCCCTCTGCTGGCACCCTGATTTCTCCCTCCTTCGCTGCCGAAATGGGAAAATCCCAGTGGGGCTGCAGGAGGAAGCTGGCGTTCCCAGAGGGGTTGGAGGCAGCTCTGTTTTGGCTGGTGGGTGTTGCCACAGCTTTTTGCATAGGGTAGGGCTGTAAAGATCTGAGGAAATGCCCCACATTAGGCTGAACAGAAGGGGAGCACTGAGAGAGCTGCTGTGGCTGGAAACCCAACTGGAAACCTGAGGGAGAGCATTGTAGATATGGAGCTGAGGGCTGTGTTTGACTGTGGTGTAACTGATGGCTTTTGTTAGGCTGTTATTCTTTAAATTTACAATGTAAAACTGGGGTTTGTTCTGAAAAATCTTAAAATTAGTTATTTCATATAGAAAAAGACAAATCTCTAATTTTTAAGTGGAGGTAAGACGAAACTCTGATTTTTAAGTGGAGGTTGGCACAAACATTGGCTGTAGTTCCATGGTGCTTTGCTGCTGGTAGAGTCAGTTTGAGAAATTCCCACCCACATGGGCTGGCTGTTAGCATCCCTCCTGGATATGCCAGTCCATCTGTGCATGGCCCTGCTGTGAGCCAAATGTGTGAGCTCAGCTGGGTTTTGAAGAGCTCTCCATTGAATTCAGCTTTTCTCTTATGATTTCATACTTTTTTTTTTTGAAAAATTTTGACCATTTCACAGCTTAATTTAGGGCACAGCCATGCAAAGAGTTGAGTTGGCACAAACAAGTCCATGACCTCAAGGGAGGGGGGATAGGAAGGGCCTAGGGAAAGCAGCTGGGGACACATGGAGTGGCTGTGCCACACAACAAGCTGTCCCCAAGGCAGTCCCAGTGCCACAGTACAGCTGTTAGTGCAAATTTGTTCTGGTTTAGGCATGAAAACACAGTGGGGTGTCTGTCAAATTACCAGAGCACCTGGTGGGAAGATTTTGCTGGCATTTGGCTTTCACTCTGGTGGTGTGCCAGCTGGGAAGACAAATGATAGAGAGTTCAGCACAGAGCTCTACCCATGCAGGTGGCTGATATTTGAGTCAGTCTGAAAGCTGCTGGTACCATTAACCCATGGCTTTGAGCAGCTGTGAGCCACAGGAACAAATCTGCCCTGGGTCAGTGCTCTGTGCTGTGGGGCTGTGCTGGGTTTGGGCTGTGCTGGGTTTGCCTTTGGGGATTTTTTCTGTCATTACTTGTGGTCTGAGAAGTGAGGACACTGGCCTTCCATTGGAGGAGGTGACAGGTTCTCAATTTTAGGAATAATCTGTCTGGTTTTACTGGATTACTGGTGAGCATGCAGATTGTGAAATGGGTAAGCTTTTTGCAGAATCAAGATCAAGCACTCCAGGGCTTGTCCATAAATTCCTCCCTGTTTTAGCACATCCTTTCAATGTTTAACTTGCTTGGTGCTTGAGTACATCTCAGAGTGAAGCACACAGTGAAAGGCTTGGCTGGATAGGGATAGGATGATGAATTAGGGCCATAATGAATAAAATCCTGTTGGGAATGAAGTGATGTGGTTTGCAGGGAGCTGGCTCTCTGTTCAGGTGCAACAGAAAGCTGCAGGCTGCCAAGGGCAGAAAAACAACCCAAGTGAGGATGCTACTGACTTCTTTGCTTCTTTGGGGGCAGACAGGGACCAGCTCTATAATGAACCACTGTACAGGCAGGTCTGTGGGAACTGATCCACTGCCCAACATGCTGGGAATAGGACCAGCAGCAATTCCCCAGGGCCTTTTCAGGTGAATGATGCTGTTCTTTCATGATATTTGCAGGTTTTAGTGAGTTTTGGGGTAGCTCTGAGAGGATGCTGCTGTGCCTGGGGCTGTGCCTAGTGCCTGTTTCTTGGGGGATGGGTGTTTTGTGCCCCACCATACCCCAGCTGGGCTGCAGGCAGTTTTGTGCTGCTTTGGACTGGGTTGTGTTCCAATGGTGTTTTTTGCAGAGAGGCCTCGAATAACCTCAGAACCCCACGACGTCGATGTGCTCTTGGGAAACACAGTTTATTTCACCTGCAGGGCAGAAGGCAACCCAAAGCCTGCCATTATTTGGCTGCACAACAAGTAAGTCACATGCAAGGAGCCCTGGGGTGGCAAAGGTTTTCAAGCACTGAGCTCTTCAGTGCCTGCCTGTAATTACAAAAGTTGTTTCACACAACGCTAAAAAAAAAAAAAAAAGAAAGAAGAAAAAAAGAAATGGTTATTTCATGGGTTATATTTACCTTCCTTTTAACAGCATTCTCTGGTGACCACGTAATCCAAGTGGTGTTTTCATCTGCATTTGAAATATTTCATCTGCGTTTGTAATGGATTCCAAGAGCTTGTAACTTTCCTATAAACATACTCTGCAGGCTGAAAGCAATTGTCTTTTGATCAGGAAAGAAATAAAATTAGAGTTTCATGTTGCTCTCAGCCACCATGCTTGCCATTTTTTAACTGCTGAAATGCTTCTCACTAAAGGCTGATCATGCTAGGTATCTTTCCGAAGGGAAAAATTGCTGTGCTCCACTGAAAGACAGAATTTGCAAATTCGTATAGATTATGTGCTAGATGCCAGAGTGTTCTGGGAAATGCTACACAATAAAATATTCTGTGCCCACTGTGGAAGTGTAGCTGCTTTGCTGCTTTATTGTCTGCTCCTTGTCTGGTGAAGCCTGAGCAGGGCTCAGTTATAAATAAAAAATGATCAATGTGTGCTTCTTCAGCAAACCCCCCACCAGGCAGAGTTTCAGCCCAGAGCAAAAGTTTATGGCTGAGTTAAGTCCCTTTGGAAGGAAGGTTTTGTTAGGGAAATGCTGGCAGGCTCCCAAAGACAGCATTGTAAGAAGGGTAATGATAGTAAATGTTCAACAAATGAGCTATGGCTGGAGTGAGGAGACACCAGGGGAATTAAATAAATGCCCAGCAAGCAGATTAGATTGTATAGTGGGTTCAGCCTTTGTCCTAGGGGGAGAGAGGTCCCTTCTTCCCTTTCCATCATCTGCAGCTATCCAAGATTCCTTCGTGCTGGGACAAATGGGATGCAGCACTGGGACCTTCTGCCGCTGGCTGGGATCCAGGAGTCGCAGGTCACTGCAGAAAGAAGGAAGATGTTTCACAGCTCTCGGGCTGGGTTGGAGTCCAAGCTGTGCTGGGGTCCCATGGCGACTTGTCAGAGCTTTTTGCTCCTCTGAGGCCTTTGAGCCTCGAGTTTGAATAGCAATGGCTGCACACAAGAACAATATTAATTCATGGTTAAATTTGCACTTAGTGAGTAAGGAGAACAGGCTTTCCGGGCCAGGACGCCCTGACAATGGCAGCGACGCTGTGACATGGGAACAGAGTGCTCTCCTGATGGGCTGTAAATGTCGTGTGTAATCAGTGGGGAGAGAAAAAGCAGCTCACCCAGGGAGCAAATCAGAGCTGGAGCGGCAGTTCAGTGCTGTGAATCAGAACTCTTGCTGCAGATTTCTCAGAAGTCTCAGAATAGCTCCAAGAAACACCAATTTACTGCAATGCAAAGCCCCCAGATCCCCCCAGGGGGAACCACCAGTCTTTATTCCTTTCAGATTTTGCCTGTTTGTGGCTGTTTTTTCAGTAATAAGATTGACATGAAAGATGACAACCGCCTGAACCTGTTGCAAGATGGTACCTTGATGATCCAGAACACCAAGGAGTCGGACAAAGGCGTCTACCAGTGCATGGCCAAGAACATTGCTGGGGAGGTCAAGACCCAGGAAGTCGTGCTGCGTTATTTTGGCACCCCATGTAATTGGGCTTTGTGCACCCCTTTACCACCCAGCTGGGATTGGGGATGGGAATGGAGCTAAATCAGAGTCAGTCCCAGCTTTGTATGGGCCAAGATGTTATTGGTGTGCTGGGGGAGAGAGTAGCAACAGCCAAGTGAGGGTGTGAGCTTAAGGGGAAGTGGGAAAAGGGGTACTTAGAGATTGAAGGTAAGTTGGGGCTGGGGAGGGAGTTTGAATTCTGGGATGAATTCTGCAGCACAAGAGTGAAGGGGACATGGGCGTGGGGATGCTCCAGCACTGAGTGAGTGGGTGTGAGGAGGTGGTAGGAAGATGCTGGGGGCAGTGCTCACAGCGAGGGTTGGATGTCAGGGAAGAGCCAGGGTGGGTTGCTGCGTTGCAGAGGAGTCCAAGCAACTTCTGCCCATCAGTGAGCAGGGTTGGTTCCTAAAGCTCTCCTTTCCTTCCAGCCAAGCCCACTTTTGTGATCCAGCCACAGAACACTGAAGTACTGATTGGGGAAAGTGTCACCCTGGAGTGTGGGGTCTCTGGGCACCCCCACCCCCGCATCAGCTGGACCCTTGGCACGGGCTCTCCTTTGCCACAGGATTCCCGTTTCACCATCACCAGCTCTGGAGGACTCTTCATTCAGAACGTCACCTTCTCGGACCAAGGGCAGTACAACTGCAATGCCAGCAACTCCGAGGGATCCATCCAGGCCACAGCAAGGATCATAGTGCAAGGTGAGGGCTCCCAGGCTGATCCTGTGAAGATTCCCTGACATTTCTGGGGCACAGTTTTTGGTCAGTAGGGTGTATTTGAGTCTTGTGACTGGTTCTGCTCCCATGAACTCCCTGAGTTTGCTGCCTGAGTGTTTCCTGCTGCTCAGTCATTGCTTTCTCTTCCAGATTCTCCCAGGTTTCTCGTCATTCCCACAGATCAGACAGTAACTGAGGGACAAAGTGTGGATTTCCCCTGCTCTGCTGAGGGTCACCCTCCCCCAGTGATTACCTGGACAAGGGCAGGTACTACCTTACTTGACTTGTGGCTTCTCTCTCCCATGCCATCATCCACAGGGTGTGGGTGGGAACAGCTGAGCAGCTGGTCCAGGGTGGTGGCTTGCAGAGGTGGCACAGGGCAAATTGTGACCAGCACAGGCCCTGTCCCACGAGGAAATGTGTTGTAGATCACCAAGGATGGTGTTAAGCACTGGGGAAGGAGCAGCTTGGGTCTCTGTCACAAGGAAGGAGTGTGATGGTTTTCATCAGCATGAAACCCATGGAAAACCTTACACTTCTTCCTGCAGTGGCTTCCAACCTCCTCTGAAAAGGCAAGGTCTGGACACTCCAAGTCCGTGGATATCAGTCACAGAATTGTTTGAGTGGGAAAAGACCTCTAAGGTCATGAATTCCAGCCTTTAACCCAACACTGCCATGTTCACCACAAAACCGTGTCCCTAAATGCCAAATCTACACTTTTTTTTAACACTTCGGGGGATGATGATTCCACCACTTCCTTTTGCAGTACCACCATGTGCCAGCTCCGTGTCATTGTCCTTGATTTGCTGCCCTTGGGGAGCACGTTGCAGAAGGGCACCATTCACTGGCACACCTCAGAGTTTTCTCTTAGCTTAGGAAAAAAGATTTTGGGACAACAGGTGGTGGTGAACTTTTAAAGTCTCAAATAATTGTTAATGCTGGCTCCACTGAACTGATCTCATCCAACACTTTCTGGGACAGAAGCCAATAATGCTTGGCCCAGAGGTCCTCCAACTTTTCCTTATGCTTCACAAGCCATAATTAATGGTTTAGGGCTGTGGAGAGTTTGTGGGTATTGTGTTCCAGCTTCCACAGCAATGGCCCTGACGTGGAGTCAAGAAGGACCGGCTGAAATTCTGCGTGTCCTCCATCTCCTTTAACCTGTTTTCCTCCACTTCCCAGAAAATATATCTTAGGCACGTGGAAAGGAGCACAGTGACAAGAAGTAAGGTTCATACTGCTTTGTAACCTGGTTTGCACTCAGCACTCCATATATAAAAATCAACCAAGATTTACAGTGCTTTCACATGCTGAAAGCAAGACAAGAGGAGGGGAAGTGGTACAGCACTGCTCACCTCAAAGCCACTTTTGAGAGCCTGGGGGGTTTTGGTATTTGGGATGAATAAGTAGAGGATGAATAAATGGAGTAAAATGGAGAATATATATAAAAAAAGTTGCTACCCTGACATTTTGATAATTTGTGTTTGTTAAAGCAGTTTAGTTTTCAGCTTTTTCTCCTGAAATAGAGAAAATATTGAAACAACTGTTTCCAAACAAAAAAATCAGACCAACAAATTTAGAAAGACAATGCCAAATGTTCCCATTTATTTGATGAAACAGAGAGTTTGGATAATTGAAGAGTGATTTGCTATCCATCAAGGGTCAAGAAAACTGCAGGTTGCACTAAGAAAGTACTTAGGAGGAAAGAAAAAAGGGTTCCTGCTCTTCCTAGCTGATCAGACAAGACAACTCAGTGTGTAAAGGTGGTGTTTCAGGGCAATTGATGCTGGGAAGGAAATGAAATGTGTGACTATCACACAGACCCCTCCAGTGATGGTGATGCCTTCAAAATCAAGAAACAGCACAAAACACTTTTGAGACAATATTAATATAGGAAGTAATTTAAAAGCAGGTCTTTAATTTGAGGCATCCAGGTGCAAATATGGCAGATTGCACACATAGGGCAAGTACAGTTTTATAAGTTCATCAAATTAGCATAACTGGCAAGAATCCCCAGTTAGAAACACAGGTAATGAAGTAATTCCCCCTCTTGTTTCAAACCCTGTTGCTGTTGTCTTTGCTCAAGGGGTCACCAGTTGTGGTGGTGTTTTCCCCCCAAGCATAAAGGGTTTGACTCCAGATATCAGAAGGTTTAAGATAATTTTATTATATTTGGCTCCTTGTTCGAGGCCCGAGGCTTAGTGCCTCGTATAGTGCAGCCTGGTACAATGCTCTGCTTCGTGCAGAATGCTTCTGTGTCCATGATACTAAAAGTGAGGAGCTGATAATCAGGCAGCTTCCTCTCCCATGTTATGGGAACAGAATAGAAAACGCGAGCTGTGTCCTTGAGCACAGGACACAACTTAGATTGTTTACAGAATCTCTGTTGCGAAAGCAACAGCTTTTCCTTACGAAGAAGACCTTAGCAGGCGTGCTGCTAGGAAATTCAGAAAACCCAAAATCACAATCACCACATCCCCCTTCTGAAGCCTCCCTCCTTGCTAGTTGTTTATGTCCAATACCTGAGGAAGTGTCTTGGGAAGGTGTCTTGTCCTTGATTCCCATAAGCAGCAAGTTTAGAACCGGCCCTCAGGAATTTGTTTCAGTGATAGGAAAAGCGCTGGAGTCAGGGAGCGATATAACGATACAACCACACAACAACATCCTCCAGAGCCACGAACGGACGCGAAGAGCGCGTGAAAGCAAAAACCATTTTGGCTTCGATGGGATGAGGAAGGTGACACGGCACTAACGAGCTGCTCGCTCCCCCAGGTGGGCCCTTGCCCAGCGACCGGCGGCACAGCGTGCTGTCCACGGGCACGCTGCGGGTGGGGCGGGTGGCCCTGCACGACCACGGGCAGTACGAGTGCCACGCCATCAGCGCCATCGGCGTCAGGACGCTCCCGGTGCAGCTCTCGGTCACCCCGCGAGGTGAGCGGGGGCCGGTGGAGGTGTGACGTTAATTTGGGTTTGTGGTAAAAAACCACCTGAGCGGGTGGGCAGGCAGCTGCCCCCTTTCCCGTGGGGTGGGATTTTGCTCTTCCCTAGGGACAGACATCCGGCTCCATCAGCTGGTGGGAAATGTTGGGGAGCCAAGGTTTGTAAATTGGGTTAAGCTGCTGCTGTTTGGGAGTTGTCATCGAGGAAATTGCTTTGGTGAAGGAAAAACTGCAAAAAAAGTGTATTAAGTACATTCTTACCAATATATTTTTTTTCAGTTTTAAAATTTTGTGTTTTCTACAGAGTTAATTGTAAAATTCTTTTTCAAAACATAGTGCTTCCTTCTAGCAAACATTTAACTCTGGCTCTGGATACACTTGTCTTAAACATTCCCTATCAAGTCATAGGTTCAATCTAAATTTAAGTTTTCTAAAATCAAGATTCTGTAAAACACAAGTCACACAGGGATGTTTTTGCTTAATTAAAACCTAATTTCTTTTTTTTTCCCTCAATTTTTGTAAATCTTTTGCTTAATCTTTTTTTTTTCCCCTTAAAATTTATTATTCTAAATAAACAAACTTCCCTTCTTGTTCACAAACAGGGCAGGGGTTTACTAATGGCAGGCTGAAGGGAAGGAAACTCTCTAGAAGCATGAAATTAGTGAAGCTTCAAGCACAGAATTCACAGAATGTAAGACCAGAAGATCAATATAATTACTTAATCTGGCCTGACTAACACTTCAAGAGAGCCTCATCCTATAATTCCTGAAGCAAGTAATGATCCCTGTTTCAGCTGGAGCATCTTTTCTAGAAAGCCTTTGAATTAAGGATTTGAAATGGCAGCACATTCCTGTGTAATTGACTCAAGTAGAGATGCAGAGGAGCAGAAAATAATGAATATAAATTACATAAGTTTATGACAGAGAGCACAGGGTGAGCTGCTGCCCCTCTGCAGAACCCTTGCAAGAGCAGCAGCTTTGCTCTTCCTGTGCTGAGATGTTGTTTTTCTTTTACACACAGATTTCTCTGTTTCCCTTGATGCATTTTTCACCCTGGTGACTTTTTTCCCTGTGTTGCTCAGTGATCCCGGTGTTCCTTCATCCCCCCCAAGACCTGGTGGCAGAGACAGGCCAGGACGTTTCCATCTCCTGCGCTGCCCAGGGAGACCCTCGGCCCACCATAACCTGGGTCAAGGTACGTGCTGATTCCACATCACTGGGGAGAGGGACAGCTCCTCTGGGGGAGAACTAAACAACTCTCTCCTTCAACCTCTCCCAGTTTCATTAGTTTTGCAGTACACGTGGATAAAGACCAACGTTTCCACTGATTTGGGGTTTTTAAGGGAACATTGCAGTTTCTCAGGCTCAAAGCCTTGCCGCAAGTATTGTCCTGTTCTTCCTTCCTTCCAGTCACTTGAAGCCAGTGGCATTCCAGGATGTTATAAATACTTGATTGACCATCCCTGGGAAAAGAAAAAAACAAACTGAAAATTGATTTTTTTTTCTAAGTAGTTTGTCCTCATATCCAGGATTCCTCCAGCTTTGATGGGGCAAAGCCACACTCCCTCAAAATCACATGGAAGCCTGGCTGCTCTTTCCAAGAATTCATTAGATTAAGTTCTTCTGACTTTTTTTTGCTATTCTGTAATACAACTCCTGGGACCTTCCTTGTTACCTGCCCTGCCTTTGAGCACAGTCAGGCACAAAAAATGCTTGAGCCACACTTACCCCACAAAAGTCTAGCAGAGGTGAACCAGCTTTTTTTCTTTGCAGCTTTCTGTGGGCTCAGCCAGCAGTGGGAGCAGAAGGAAAGGGCCTGAGAGAGCAGCAGAGCAAGCTTTAGGTTGTGACAGGGCAGCAATAAGATGTTAAGAAGCAGGAGAATAAAAAAGTAATACCTAAAGTCACATCTGCCACCAGCCAGTCTGAGAGGTGGGGTTTGAGTGATGCTGTCAGAGCCAGCAAAAGCTGGGATCTGCAGATCAAAGCCAGCAAAAATCCATCCGTTTCAGGTTGTCCTAAAACTGAAAACATTTCAATTTCTGTGCTATGAAACTTCTGTGAGGGCTGGGACTTGTTCCAGCCAGTGTGTCTGTGGGGGGTGTCTGTGTGGGGTGTCTGTGTGGGGCGTCTGTGGGAACAACCTGGACTGGGCCAGGGGAAAGAAGTGAGCAGGGACCTCCTCACCATCGGGTCCCATCAGGAACAGGTGTCCTTGGACGCTCTCTGCTTTCTCTGGAAGAGCAATGCTAACATCTGGTGGCCACATTTGTTCATCACAGCCACGCCTGGGTTTGCTGAGAAGGCTGTTTGGTGGGGAGCTTCCCGTGCTCTGACACAGCTTCTGTCTTTTGATGGTGCAACAGGAGGGCATCCAGATCACAGAGAGTGGCAAGTTCCACATCAGCCAGGATGGGACCCTCTCCATTCAGGACCTGGGTGTGGCTGACCAGGGCAGATACGAGTGCATAGCAAGGAACCCCTTTGGCTTCACCTCGAGTGCCATGCAGCTCACCATCACCGGTACCGTATCTCCCCCTGAGCCTTCCCTGCTCCCGTGTAAGGAGGTTCTGTGCTCTGTTGGCAGCTACACTTTGAGCAGATAATTATGTAAGAAATTATTTCTTCAGCTTCTTTGCTGACAGGTTCTTTGGGTTGGAGTCACCTCGTTGTGAAAGCCCACTCACCTCCCAGCTGCCCCTTGCTGTTTGCTCAGATTTTCATGAGCTGAGAGGGCCGATCAATATCAAAGCAAACTGAGGGTGTTTTGTTGTTTCTCTGTGCTTTGGGCAGCCACGGACGTGGGCCGGAGCGGGGACACGTTTGTGGCCACGTCGCTGCGCGAGGCCATCAGCAGCGTGGACCACGCCATCAACTCCACACGGACCGAGCTCTTCAGCAAGTAAGTGTGGGAGGTGCCTCGAGCTGGGGCCTGAAGCAGAAAAGTGATAAAAACCCACAAGGAATGAACCTTTCTCAAAGCTCATTTTATCACTGGCAACCCGCAAAGGAAAGCTGCGGGATTGTCTCGAGTGCTGGAGGCTGAAGCTGCACCTTGTAGGGTGTGATAGAGCTTCCCAACAGATTTGGGATTCTGGAAAAATGAGATACACGAGCATCGTCTCTTATGTCACTTCTATCTGCGTTTTGTCAGCTGGAGTTGGTTCTGGAGATAGTGAATGAAAAGGAAAATAATCAGAGTAGTCATTTTATGAATGCAGCTGACTTTGTGAAGGGTGAACAGAAATAATAATATAAAAATTCCAACCATTTCCTCAATAAAAAATAAATTCTCGAGTGAATATGATTCAATCCTTTTCTATCCCAATGTATGTTTTTATTGGAAGTATGGATAGTTTGTATTAAGCCAGAAACCCTCTGGGTTTCAGCTGTTGAAAAGTGAAAAAATAAATTGCCATCACAGAAAAAACCCAGAGAAACTGAGGGAATTAGATATGTGCATTTTCCTGGGGAAAAATATCCTTTCTTTAATCATCTGCAATGTGCAGGCAAGCCACGTTGGTCTTATGCACTAATCTGGGGGCCAAGCACTAAACCAGCTTAAAGCCTGACTCTTGCTGCTTGTAGGGTCTCACTGCCCTGAGCAGAGTTGATTAATTTTAATGATCCTGCATCACTTTTAATTCCTGGAAACAGGCGCCCCAAGACTCCCAATGACCTTCTGGCTCTGTTCCGCTACCCAAGGGACCCCTACACCATCGAGACAGCCAGGGCAGGGGAGATCTTTGAAAGGACCCTGCAGCTGATTCAGGAACACGTGCAGCAAGGGCTGATTGTGGACATGAATGTCACAGGTAGGAGAGAATTAATTTCCCTTCTTCATTTTGTGCACAGGATGAAATGAAAACAACGATGTGTAGACATCCAGGAAGTTTAAAATGTGCAGTGGTATATCAAAAATCCAGATGAATGTTGGGTATATAAAGAAATGTAATGTCTGGGTGGCAATTCTTTCTATATCTCATGGGGTTTTTTTAACAGCTGAGGTGCTGGTGTTTACTGAACCAGTTTGATACCCAGGAAAATGTTTTAATTCCCAGTTTTGGTAAAGGTTTCTTAGATGGCTATAAAAGTCCTATTTCTTAAAAAAATATTAGCCATCTAACTGATAAAGGAGTATCCTTGTGGGTCTGAAGTTCAGACCCTCAACAGCATGGTCTGAGATGTTTCCTGCCCTCCAAATGGCAACAAGAACAGTGCTGTGAACTCCGAGGTATTTGGGTGCTGTTACAGAGGAAGTGGGATATCCCTCTTCTGTCTCTACTACTTTGACTTCTTAGCTACAAACTCAGGTAAGTCCCAGCAACTCAGGTTCCTTCTGTTGAGGTAAGATAGCAAACAACAAAGCAATGTAACCCCAAAAATACCTAATGAGGTCCAATCATGCAGCAGCTGGACCACAAAACTTCCTACCTGGCACTTCCTTGATATACAACAAACATTCCCATACACTGTGTGCTTCTGCCTATATGTGTGATTCATCATGTAGCAGGCATGTGTGTTTGGGGCCTGTAAATATTTTTTCCTGCCTGGATGTATTCCAGGGTGCGAGGAGTCTCTCTCCAGGCAGCAGGTCTGGTCTGGGCTGGTTGGACTGCCAGCCTCTCCTCCTCATTGCCCTGTCAGCATCCACACAATGCAGCATCGTTCAGCACTTTCACACGGCGCAGCAGTGCCCTGGCAGTCACCCACGGCTTCCTGCTGCTGGTCACGTAGAGCTTGGGTGGGTGATGGAGCTCGTGGTGGCAGCAATAATCCAGGGAGCCATAAAATAAACCTAGAATAGGGACCAAGACCACCCCCAGTTTGCTCTGCCAGCCACAACATTTCTGGTTTCCAGCTCTGTGCAGTTAAACTCTTTTCCCTTTCTTTTTTGCTTTGTGGGGCTGATGTGATCCTGTGCTTCCTTTGCTTCCCATAAATTCCACGGCAACACCGCGCTCAGAAACCGGCCATCCCATGCCCATCCTGACAGGGGCTTTCACACAGAGCTGTTCCATGGGACAGTGGGAATCAGGAGGCTGCAGGTGATGCCTGACCTGGTGCTCTGCCCTTCCCTCTGCAGGCTATCGCTACAATGACCTGGTGTCCCCTCACTACCTGGCCATGATCGCCAACCTGTCGGGCTGCTCCGCGCACCGCCGCACGCCCAACTGCTCCGACATCTGCTTCCACCAGAAGTACAGGACCCACGACGGCTCTTGTAACAACCTCCAGCACCCCATGTGGGGTGCATCCCTCACAGCTTTCCAGAGGCTCCTCAAACCTGCCTACCAGAATGGATTTAACCTTCCCCGAGGGTTTTCCTTGGCAGAAGATGCCAGGGATCTGCCCCTTCCTCTACCTCGCCTTGTCTCCACTGCCATGATTGGGACCGAGACCATCACCCCCGATGATCAGTTCACTCACATGCTCATGCAGTGGGGCCAGTTCCTGGACCACGACATGGACCAGACAGTGGCAGCCATCAGCATGTCCCGTTTCTCGGACGGAGCCCCTTGCAGCGAGGTGTGCAGCAACGACCCTCCCTGCTTCTCCATCACTGTCCCTGCCAACGACCCCCGCGTGCGGAACGGGCGCTGCATGTTCTTCGTGCGCTCGAGCCCCGTGTGTGGCAGCGGGATGACCTCCCTGCTGATGAACTCTGTCTATGCCAGGGAGCAGATCAACCACCTGACATCCTACATCGACGCCTCCAATGTTTACGGCAGCACGGAGCAGGAATCACAGGAGCTGCGGGATCTGAGCGGCCAGAAAGGGCTGCTGAAGCGAGGGCAAGTTGTACCCAGCTCGGGGAAGCACCTCCTTCCCTTTGCCGTGGGGCCACCCACGGAGTGCATGAGGGATGAGAACGAGAGCCCTGTGCCGTGCTTCCTGGCAGGAGACCACCGCGCCAACGAGCAGCTGGGGCTCACGGCCATGCACACGCTGTGGTTCCGGGAGCACAACCGCGTTGCCACCGAGCTGGCTGCCCTCAACCCGCACTGGGACGGGGACCTCCTGTACCACGAGGCGCGGAAGATTGTGGGTGCCCAGATGCAGCACATCACCTATGCCCAGTGGCTGCCCAAGGTCCTCGGGGAGGCTGGGATGAAGATGCTGGGTGAGTACAAAGGCTACAACCCCAACGTCAACGCGGGGATTCTCAACGCCTTTGCCACGGCCGCTTTCCGCTTTGGGCACACCTTGATCAACCCCATCCTGTACCGGCTGAACGAGACCTTCCAGCCCATCCGACAAGGCCACATCCCCCTGCACAAGGCCTTCTTCTCCCCTTTCAGGATCATGCAGGAAGGGGGGATAGACCCCCTCCTCCGTGGGCTGTTTGGGGTTCCTGGGAAAATGCGGGTGCCCTCTGAACTCCTCAACATGGAGCTGACAGAGAAACTCTTCTCCATGGCACACTCTGTGTCACTGGACTTGGCTGCTATCAACATCCAGAGAGGGCGAGACCACGGCATCCCACCCTACAATGACTTCAGGGTCTTCTGCAACCTCTCCTCAGCACAGGAGTTTGAGGACCTCCGAAATGAGATAAAGAACTTGGAGATCAGAGAAAAGCTCAGGAGGTACTGTAGCCTGGATGTGGAAGGATCAAAATTACTGGAGACCAGTCAGTGAAAAGGTCCTGCTTCTTCCAGTACACCCATGGAATAACCTTCCCAGATATTGTCCCCCACAGATGTTAAGATAGGGTAATAACTGTGGTTTAACAATGGGGTAAGACAGATGAGGTTTCTCCAAGTGATCAGTCTGGTTCTGGATGGAATGTTGTCAGGCACTGCTGTGGTGTAGTTTGAGAGCAGATTGAGCCTTGGAGCTATTTTCCAGTCAGATTAAACTGCGTCCTATCTGCCTTGGCTGCCTCTTCCAAGGCAGGTCTTTATCCTATTGTCTTTTAGATAAAATAATTTAAAATATTGTCCAGATGAGTTCCTGACGTAGGAACTTCTATGTTGGTATTGGATTTATATTACCACTCTTTGAAAGCCTCTTAACTTTTTTTTTTAAATATCTGTTATTCCACAGCTTATATGGAACTACCAAAAATATTGACCTGTTTCCAGCACTTATGGTGGAGGATCTTGTCCCTGGGACCAGAGTGGGACCAACACTGATGTGCCTGTTAACGACTCAGTTCAGAAGGCTGAGGGATGGAGACAGGTATTGCTATATTGCCATTGGAATAATCCCAAATCCTTTGGAATTCTCTTTGGAGGTTTTTTTGCCTTACAGGAAGAAGCAGAATCTGTATTTTTTTATTATTTATTGTCTTATGATATGAGGAACAGTGTTCTCTGTCCGGTGTATTTGCAAAAACACTTGTCACTATTACTGTCAAGATGTCCTTTCTTGAATTAATGATTCTCATTTCACTGCAGAACACAGAGAATCATTGATGATGTTCCCAATATCTCATGAAAATCCTAGAAAATATCCACAGGAGCTTCTTTCTAATCCCTGTTTGCTGCTTGTGTGAGCAAGACGCCTTTGATGCACTTAGGGCAGGAGCATGGGGGTTTGTGGGTTCAGAAAAGCCATCTGTGTTTGCAGCCACCTGACACCAGAGCAGACACTCATTTTGAGGGGTGTGGGTGCTGCCACACAGATGTCAGGGAGCTCTTCTTCCTCTCCCAGCCTCACTCACTCACTCAGTTGCTCACTCACTCATTCATTCACTCACTCACTCCTCTCCCACTCCTGAGTCATGCTGTGATTACACCCCACTGCAGATTTTGGTATGAGAACCCCGGAGTCTTCACGCCGGCGCAGCTGACTCAGATCAGACAGGCGTCCCTGGCTCGTGTCATCTGTGACAACAGTGACCACATCCAGCAGCTGCAGAGAGACGTGTTCCAGGTGGCATCATACCTGCAGGGCATGGTCAGCTGTGAGGAGATTCCTGCTGTGGACCTCCGCCTGTGGCAGGACTGTTGTGAGGGTAAGGAGAGGGGTGCTCTGGCACTGACTGATGTGGGCACCACTCTGGGTGGCATTTGTCACATGCCACAGCAGCTTCTATGAAATTGTAGCTGATTTCTGGCTGCACCATGAGACCCTTGAGTCAGCAAATGGGTGCAAAGAGAATAGAATAGAATAGAATAGAATAGAATAGAATAGAATAGAATAGAATAGAATAGAATAGAATAGAATAGAATAGAATAGAATAGAATAGAATAGAATAGGAGACTAGACTAGACTAGACTAGACTAGAATAGAATAGAATAGAATAGAATAGAATAGAATAGAATAGAATAGAATAGAATAGAATAGAATAGAATAGAATAGAATAGAATAGAATAGAATAGAATAGAATAGAATATTTCAGCTGGAAAGGACCTGCAGCAATCACCCTGTCTAACCTCCTGACCAAATCAGGGCTGATCAAAAGTTAAAGCAAATTATTGATTATATGTTAATTTTTATTACATCCAAATGCTTTTTAAATGCTGAGAGGTTTGGGACATTGGCCACCTCTCTAGGAAGCCTGTTAACTCTGTTAGCTTCATTTAATCTGTCTGAAAGTCCACCTCACTGAGGGCTTTGGTCTCTGCCTGAGAGAGAGACTGAAACAGGACATGATCCCCACCAGGTGTCACTTCACAGATTCATTTGGCAGCCTAAATCTCTGCCGTTAAACATCAGATCCTGCCAGGGTCCCTGTGGGCTGCATTCTGGTTCAGACATCCATTGGAGACACGGTAATCCATGAGCGATGCACATCCTTTTCCATATCTTTGTTGCCTCCTTACCTCTGGCCCAAGAGATGTGTCCAGGGTGGATGGAGCAGGACGGCAGCGCTGCCTTGTGCTGCTGCAATTCACACAGTCCTGCTTTAAACACCAGTGCTCAGTGCAGACTTTCCCTTCCTTCCCCAGACTGCCGGACACGAGGCCAATTCCGGGCTCTTTCGCAGCGCTTCCGAAGCAAGAGATCTCCTGGCTTCAGCTACCCAGAGGAAAACCCTGCAAAGCACCAGCCTGCCTTGCCCAGGTGTGGTATCACCCCTTCTCCTCCAGCTTATGAAACAGAAGCTTTAATAACTCAGTCCATGCAGGCCTCTGAATCTGGAGCTTTGCAGAGGTCTGTGGTCAGGGTTGGATCAGTAGGGAGATGCTGAGCTCAGCCAGCCCTCCACACTTCAGTACAGAGCCCATCTCTGACGTGTAAATGCCTGGGCTGAGGGGCTCTTTAGCTGGCATCTCTTGGCAGATGAATCTGGCAGTTGGGCTCTTCCCTTTGATGCTCACTTGGAGGCTCATGTTGGAGAAGGCAAAATGATTCCCTCACTGAGGAAGCTGCTGTTTGCATAACCCCTTTCACTTTTTATCCTGACCCCAGAGATAAGGCACCTTCTCCAAGCTCTTCCTCCAGAGAGAATCTTGAGTCCCTTGTGGCTGAACTGGAGAAGACCGTCACTTCCCTACGGAAACAGGTAAAACTTGGTGCCCCAATGTTTGTCTTTCATGGAATCATGAACCTCAGAGAAGAAAACTTGAGCCAGCATTTTCTTCTTGCATTTGGGACAGGTTAAAGATTACCTGTGCAGTGGTGCAGACTGCTCTCAGAGCTGCTGCTTTCTTACCCCCAGGTGAATGCACTAGAGAGCCAGCTGAGGTGGCATCACAGGAGCACCAGCACACGTGGACAGGGCAAGAAGACTGGGGACAAATGGAGAAAAAGATGACCATGCTGCCTCCTTGTATAAGGTCAGTGTGTTTATTCTGGGCTGGGGCCCCACAGGGTCGGTGTGGGGGACACCTCAGCAGTGTTCCCATGCAGGGAGGGATGGAGCAATGAGGTGATGAATGGGACATGAGGTAATGGACTTACTGGAGCAGGTTAGACACTTGTTTCTGCTGGCGATGATTAGTGACTCACTGGAACGGGCTGTCTGGGGACGTGGTGGCATATCCATTCCTGGAGGTCCTTTAAGAACTGGTTTGGCAAAGATGGGGAAAGACATAAGTATAGGATGGACCAGGTGGTTTGGGTGAGGTCTCTCGGGCCTATTCTCCTGGGACTCTGGGTAGGTTTATTCTAACAACATTTAATGTCATAACCCCAAATCCAACAACCTCGGAAGGATCTTTGTGGGGAGGGATATTACAAAGCTGGGTGATGGAGTGGATGGTCTGGTTCCTCTCCAGGGGAACAAGGACATCTGGGCAGATGGAGCAATCCATCATTTGCTTACAAACTGGCAGAGATTTCCCCCTGCCCATCTGAGTCACTGTGCTCCTCACTCCTGAAGGCACCAGTCCTCTGTTGAGCCCAAGCCAGGGTAGCACAGCTGTGAGGTGCCTGAGTAAAGTCCCTGTCAGTCCCTGGGGACTCCCACTGCTTCTCAGCAGTGACACAGTCCTGGCCAGATCTCCAGTAGAGGTGTTCATGGGCATGGGGAGCACAGCCTGAGCTCCCTTCTCCTGCTTCCATGTTGATCCCTGGAGCCTTGACAGAGAGGCTGAACAGCTCCCTGGCACCTGCCAATCTGGAGAATGGGTTTTATGTGTTGTAAATGATTACTTCAGGGACAGGAGCAGAGGAGTTTTGAGAAGTGCAGTTCTGTCAGGCAGCCAGTCCTAGGAGGAGCATTCATACTCTGGAAGTTAGATTAAAGGATGGGGCCAGCGAGGGCTGGTCTGTGCTGATAAACAGCAGAAAGCAGACAGGGAAAGCCTGGAGGCTGGCCAGGCTGTTTACCAGCATGATTTGGTGTTTTGGTCTTTACAGATTTTCCACTCAAACAGTGACTCTGCTTCAGAAATGTGACAGAGTGCAGTGTGATATATGAATTGGCTTTTCCTTGCCATTGTTTCAGATCCTTGATGAGGCCTGGGTTTACAGGGTCCCTGAAAAGTATTACTGTGGGTTTAAAGGTTTTCCTGCCCCAGACCTGCCAGGCACTGTACAAACAGCTCACTCTGCCTCCAGCTGCTCCTACAGAGCTTTTCTGCTTTCTTGTGCCATTTCAGGTGCCCTGTGACCTGCACTCCTGCTCTCCACCAGCCAGTCCAACCCACCCCTACAGGGCTCAGGGAGCCACCATGAGACCCCCTGGTGCTGTGCCTGCTCTCACACCTCCTGTACCACGCCCTGTCCTAGGACCACTGTACTTTTTGCCTGTATTGAACCCTCTGCACTGACTGTCTACAGCCCCTCAGCCCCTGGACCCTTCCTGCCCTTGTCAGCCCCCCAGGGATGGGCTCTGCCCTCGATGGTGACAGCCCAGAGTCTGCCAAGGTGCCTTTTTCTTCCACAGCCCCCAGGAAACAGAGACAAATTGAAGCTGCTTTAATGCCACTGTTCTCCTCTGCTCCTCTTCCCACGCACTGCTGTCATCACCCACCAGCCCTTGTCTCCCGTGGACACCCATCCAAAACAATTCATTAAGAGGCTAAACCTTCCTCAAACGCACTGTGGTGCCAGGAAACATCTGGAGAAATCAGTAGAACAAAAAGATAAAGAAGCATGAAGCCCAGAAGAAACCCCAGCCATCTTCTGATGCCATCCAAAAGACCAAGAGGAACCTCAGGGTTGGGTGTTTCAGGTTGGGGTGCCAGGTACAGCGTGGCCAGCCTTGATCTCCAGCTGTGCTCTGCCAGTCGTTGGTGACAAGTGGCACAGCCCATGACCCCAGAGTCACCTGCCATTCCTCAAAACCATTTTCCTCAGCACGACCTGCATTCTCCAACTTTCTTCTCATTTAGGGGCTTAATTGGAATTATGCTCCTCTTCCTTTTTTCCCCTCCAAAACGGCTCTTTGCTGGAAGATGTATCTTGAGTTTAAACGTAACAGGACCTGGAACAGAACCTCAGCTAATTAGGTGTAATGGGCGCTCTCATTAGTGGAGGGGAGCTGCTGGTTTCTGTCAATTAGGCTGGGAGGCCACGCTGTGGTGTTTGGCAAAGTGCTGTTTGTGTTTATGGCTCCCTGGTGCTCTGCAGCCAAACCAGGGCTGTGCAGGCAGCTCTGCTGGTTTTGGTGCTCTTTGGAGGTGCTCCTTAGTGGTGCTAGAACTGAAGTCCCTGTGTACCCACCACAACCCCACATCTGTGGACAGATTGGTTTTTAATACATCCTTATAAGCTGGTCACAGGGACTGAAGAGGAAATACTTGATCCATCAGATATCTGTGCCTTCCTTATCTTTATCACTTTTACTGCATCTTCCCACTTTCTTTCCCACAGCACAAGGACCAGAAACTTCTGTGAACATGCTTTTTCTACTTTATTTTGTTTTAGGTGTTTTATAGTACAAAAAGGGATTCAAAGCAGCAGAGATGCTCCTGGAACTGATTAGGAAAATAATAATAAAAAAAAAAGATACTAGAAAAAGGTTGTGATTTATCATCTCTTTCCTGGCATGGGGCTGAGCTCTGTGTGTGTGTCCTGTGCAGACAGAGGTTTGCAGGGATGAGTTTGTGCTCTGCATGTCTGGTAGGCTCAGCTCAGAGGCAGTATTTAGTCCTCAGGGATGGCTGTCATTTGAAAGTACTCTTTCATTTAGGTGCAAATCAAGATCCAAAGCCTTGCGTGTCAGAAATCAGCTGCACTCGTCTATTGCTGGTACCACTGGAGGATTTAACCTGGCAAAGGTCAATAAAGGTAAATCAGTTCTCAGTCTCTTTTTGCAGATCAGAAGTTCAGGGAGACCTCAATCAAAACAGTGAGGCACAAACACTCTGTGCTCCATCTGATCAGATTTTTTTTCAGGACATAGCCAGGCAGGCCCTTTTGCTCCTGATGGAGTGTGACAGCGAGGAGCACTTGTCACAAGGGCTGCAGGAGGACAGCAGAGGGGCTGTCCCTTCCCTTCGGTTTGCAAACCCTTCTGTGCTCCATCCTCAGTTCCCCTCCTCATGCTGAAGTGAGAAAAATGCACAGAGACATTACATAGTGGGAAAAATGCATGGAGACTTTGCACATCCCTGTGGCACTGGGGGCGAGCTGTGAGCTGGGCAGGGAGCAGACCCTGGGGACTTACCCATATATTCAGGTGCTATTTGGGTAAGGAGGGAGCAGAATATTTATTAAAGACTCCCTTCCCAGTTCTCATCAGTTCAGGAATGCACAGGCCACACTGGGGAATGCTCAGTACTCCTGCCCTCTGCCCTCTGCCCTGGCATCTCTGCCTGGGAGAGGGTGAGGAAATTGCTGAGTCCATAACCCAGACAAGGAAATCCTTTTGCAATTTTTTTGGCCACCATGGGACACCCAGGATGTAGGACACAGCATGTCTAGAGCTGTTGACCCAAGGGTGGGTCCAGCTTGTTCCTCATACCCCACACAGTTGCAGTTGGCAGCCCAGACTCCCACAATTAATTTTTCATATTTCTTTTTAAGTAGCCTCTTTTCAAACACCCAAAAAGGAGCTACACAGACCAACTGCAAGCAGAGGAGAATCAAAATAATGGGCTCAAAGCCAGGAGTGGGGTTGCCAGGCACAAAACTCCCACTAATTAGATGGAACAGTTAAATGACAAAGTCCAGGTGGGGGCTGAGGGTTGGAGTTGGGATTTCTCACCAGAGCAATCTTCAGGTGGCTTAAAGTGCACATGGAAGATGTGAGGGGGTAATCTCTGCCTGATGGTTGTGTGTGGTGGGATTTCGGAGGGGGTTTGGAGCATATCAGTGTCTGAATGTGACCAGTGGGGAAGTGCTGACACCGTGGGAGCTGAGGGCTGCATTCCAGGGCTTGGCTGTGGATGCCATGAAAGCCCCTGAGGCTGATTCAGGCCCTGCATCAGGCAAAGATCTCCTGATTCTGAGGGGGAACCCATCTCTGGTGGAAGCTGAGTGAGCACCAGATCCCGGTGGATCTGGGATGTGAATTCCCTAGCAATCCTCTGCAACAGGGAATTAGTGTGAGGAGGAAAATGCTTTAGTGGGGTAACTCTGGGAGGTCATTGCAGACTGAAGGAAGAAAGGATCTTGTGTTATAAGCCCCACAATATCCAGCCAGGAAATATCCAAACACTTCAGATCTCTTCTAAGGTTATTTCCTTAATCCTGTTTTAACTCTCCCACATTTGTGGATGCAATTATTGTCCTATGGAAAAAAAAAAAATCCTCCCACACAAGTGAGATGAAGACTATTAGCTGGAGTCAGCCACTTGTGACAAGAGCTGCTCGAAGAAGAGAGAGCTGTATTTATGGTGCTCTGGTAAGAAGCAAAGAGCACACTTTAAAGTAATGATTAAATAAAACAACAGCCGTTCTCCTTCTTCTTCGAGAGCAGCAAGCCCGGCTCCAGCTGTGCCTGTCTCCCAGATGTGCCCGTGGGTCTGAGCGTGGGACTCCTGCCTGCAGACTCGTCCCGCCTGCAGACTCGTCTCACCAGACGAACCAGTTTCACTTTCAGAAATAGGAAGTTCGCCGGGAAGGGCCGGCGAGCGCCCAGACGCGTGCGGGTAACGCGGGCGGGCAGGATGCGCTTCCCGGCCGGCGGCAGCAGCCCCGCATCCCCCCTTCCCCCGGCGTCCCGGAGCGCATAGCCCACCGCACCCACCGCATCGCCGGGCATGGAGCAGTTCGTCAGGAAGCGCCTGACCTTCCTGACATCCTTCTGGAACAAGCTCCGTCCCCGCTCCGTGACGGAGAGCTGCTCGCTGGGGTATCTTGGCTCTGATTCCGTTTCGCTCAACTCGGAGGCGACTTCCATTTCCTTCATCCCCAAGTCCTCTCTCTGTATCGCTTTGTACGCTTTCACAGCCCGCAGCGCCGAGGAGCTGAGCATAAGCGCAGGGGACAAACTGCGTGTCCTCAGAGAGGAGGGCGAGTATGTCTTAGCCCGGCGGCTGCTGGGGGAGCCGGCCATGGGCTACGTCCCTGCTGCCTACGTGGCCAACCTCAGCCAGGGCACCTCTGCCCATCGCCCGTAAGTATCCCCTGCCCTGGATCCACGGGGGACGGAGGCTGGGCTGGGGTAGCGCATCCCCGCGCAGGGAAAGGCGCTGCTCGCCCTCCACAGCGGAGAGGGAGATCCTCGTCCCCTGCTTGGGCCATCAGCGGCGCTGGGACTGAGCGGGGACCTGCCCTCCCCTGGGCATCCCTGCCCTGCAGCCCCTGCAGCGGGGTGGAGGTGTTCGGCAGAGGAAACGAGATTTGGGGGATGCGCCAGAGGGAGAGATGCCGGTGTCCCCTCCTGGCTGCATCACCCTCGCACGGGGTGGGATGGCTCTGGGCTGGGTGCGGTGTGACGGTGGGCAGGGTTGCAAAGGCTCCTGCTTGCTCTGGATGCTTTCCTTCTTGTTAAAGGGGAACCAGCAGAAAGGGAGGGAGCTGCGGAACTTGTACCTGAGCCCTGCCAGCTCCGAAGGGCTTGGGAGCACGGGAAGAAGCATTTTGGGTTGGTACCCGCCAGGATGCCCAGAGCCCTGTAGGGCCAGCCGGGGGCTTCCTCCCGGGCGGTGCCTCTCCCAGCCGGCAGGGAGCTCGGGGCATGTCTCAGCCCTCTGGCAGCCGGGGAAAGCCCAGGCTCCTCGTTGCATAAGGCAGCCTGGTCCCGACACGTCGGGCAAAGCGCCCCAAGACACAGCTGTTCCCTCTGTACCCGGCCCTGAGTCACACCGAGCGCGGGGCTGGGCCGGGCGTGGCCCCCGGAGACCCCTCCGCGCTCGCCCTGTGCTGAGCGGGTAAAGGAGAGGGGCGGGAGAAACCCGAGGAGGGTCCCCGATGTGCATCCGTGGGATGGGACAGACCCTCCCGAAGCGCGTCCTTTGAGGAAGGCAAATCCAGTCCGGTTGGGCTGTGCTGGGACCACACCGGTGAGGACCGTGGGGTCGGCTCCCTGCCTTGTTCCCATGGCATGGGACAGTTGGACAGGCTACAGTGGAGCGTGTACACACCTGTGTGTGTGTGTCCTTGTGTGTGTGTGTGAAAATGTGTGTGTGTGTATGTGTACTTGTGTTTGTGTACCTGTTTGTGTACCTGTGTGTGCGTGTGTGTACCTGTGTGTGTGTGTCCTTGTGTGTGTNGTGTACCTGTGTGTGTGTACCTGTGTGTGTGAGTACGTGTTTGTGTGTACTTCTGTGTGTGTGTGTGTGTACCTGTGTGTGTGTACCTGTGTGTGTGTGTCCTTGTGTGTGTGTGTGAATATGTGTGTGTGTGTGTGTACTTGTGTTTGTGTACCTGTGTGTGTGAGTACGTGTTTGTGTGTACTTCTCTGTGTGTGTGTGTGTGTGTACCTGTGTGTGTGTACCTGTGTGTGCCTGTGTGAACACCAGCCGTGAGCTGGGGACAGGGACAAGGGCGATGTCACAGCGTGGAGGACAGACGGCAGGGACGTGCCACGGAGCGAGCCGTGAGCACACAGACTCCGCGGAGCCGCGGGTCGGAGCCGGGTGCTAATTTGTTCACCCATCACGTATAATTTTCTGCGCGGCTTCTCAGACGCTGGCGATCCCAGCTAATGATGAAACTTTTGGCTTCTCACGTCCTGGCTGCCCCAGGCTGGATGGAGCTGCGTCTTCCTGTGCCCCCCGCTGTGTCGGGACCCAGCCAGCCAACCTGCCTTTCCTTACAGGAATTTGGTGATGAATCCCAGTGATGTGACACAGAAAAGGGGTTTGCTGGGTCCTCCCCCGGCTTGGTGCTGTGAAGTTCTCAGCCAGCGCTGCCACAGCTGGAGCAGCAAAAGGCAATTGCCAGAGATGTTTTCATTGATGCCTTTTGCTCATGGGCCCAGAGCTGGTTCTGTCCATGAGCTGTAGTTTGAGAAGTGCAAAGGGATCCTGTGCCTGCAGATGTTGCTGTCACGGCAGGACACAGGGACAGCCTCACCAGAGCACCTTGCACACAGCACCACGTGGTTGGTGCTTCATTTACCACAGGCTGTCAGCCCAAGAGTATAAACCTCACGGATTTGGGATGGAGCTGAGACCTGGACAGCTTGATACAGCAGTGTCCAGACACCGGGGGAGGAAATGCCCCATCCCTGGCAGCGCTCAATACCAGGCTGGGTGGGGCTTTGAGTAGCCTGGGCTAGTGGAAGGAGGGGTTGAATGAAATGAGTTTTAGGGTCCCTCCCAACCCAAACCCTTCTGGGATTCTCTGATTCTGTGCAATGGTCTGCAGGCAGTGAGCTGCAATAAACTGCAGCAAGTGCAGCAAAGCCGACCCAATGGAACAGTCCTGGTGCAGGCAGCCACACCTGCAGGTTTTGAGATACAGACCAGCCACCGTGCCACTTGCTTGGTGGCTGTACGGGTGAGCAAACAGTGGGATCCCAGCAGCTGCTCCCCCCCCCCAGCTCAGAGGGTGCAGAATCCCCTGAAATGGATGCAGACCCACCTGGGCAGCATCCCCTTGCCCTGCTCTGACCCCTCTGCTCTGCTCCCCAGCTGGTACTTCAGCAAGATCAGTCGAAACGAGGCGGAGCAGCTCCTCCTGTCGCCTCCCAACCAGCACGGCTCCTTCCTCGTCCGGGACAGCGAGAGCAGCAAGGGCGAATACTCTCTCTCAGGTGACCTTGTGGCAATTATCCAAATTAAATTAGCACAGGGAAAGGAAGCAGGCTGTCCCTTAGGGGCAGCTCCTGGATTGCTTAGCATGGGGTAAAAATGGGAATAAGTTTAAAGCACTTTTCAGCACCTTGTTGAAGGGAATGGGCTGCTTTCTGAGGGCGAGGGGAAAGTTTACAGAGCAGGGATGGGTTGTTGAATCACTGTGGCAAAGGAAAGTGCGTGGCTCCTGTCTGGGGTATGAAAGCCATAAACATTTCACTGCAGCTTAATGATGGTTTCACGGACCAACTCCCAGGATTTCATTCCAGCAGCTTTTGTCATCTGAGGGTTGTTTAAAAATATGCTGCCACTCCAGATTACCAGGGCCTGGGCTGCTTCCACATCCTGAAATCTGAATTCTGGGGGTTTTGGACCGGGCAGTGCCATTAAGATCTCGTTTTATCCTCATAGAAGTAATCCTAGGAAAATTCATGGCAAACTCTACATCCCACCACTAGTCCCTGAACTGTGGGAGTCACTGCTGCCCCTGGTTTATCTTCATTGAGCAGCTCTGCTGTTCTCTGAGCAGTCCATGGTGGAATCATGCCTGACAATAAAGCTTATTAATTATCCCTGATAATAAAGTATCACCTCTGTGGTCCAAAGGAGCCTGGCCCACAATGGCCAGGAGTCCTCGGGGCCAGGAGGTGGGAGAAGAAGGGAGGTGGGGAGTGGGATGACGCAGTCCAGGGGGGAGTTGTGTTGCTTTAGCTTTATTAAAAACTCGGAATCTTTAAAGGAGAGAGGGTGGAGCCAGCAGGGAGGCGGGGAAGGACTGATCTTTGCATGAGTTGAGTTTTCCCCAACCTGGGCTTCCCCACAGTGCGCAACTACGCCAAGGTCAGCCACTTCCGAATCTGCAAGAGCCCCAGGGGCAGCCTCTACATCCAGAAGGGACATCCCTTTCCCAGCATGGAGGAGCTCCTCGCCTTCTACACGGAGCACTGGAAGGTCATCCAGAGCCCCCTGCTGCAGCCCTGCAGCCCTGCGGTGCGTACCCGGGCACAGCCGGGTGGGAAAAGGGACAGGGACACGAGGGAAACCAGAAATTATCACTGTCCACTTGGGTTTTGAGCTTCATTAAACTAAATTTAAAGCCCACCAATAGTATAGCTGCCAGCATCACCTTTGATCAGCCACGTTAAGGCTGGAAATGGCATTTATATGTGTTTTTGACCAGCCAAAATGCACAGAATTTTCTGAAACATGTTGTCCGTCTCAAAGACTGGAAACCAAGTTGTTACAGTCCCCTTCAATACAGATTCTGGAAATACTTACGTTTCCAATTTTTTCCTGAGAATATAAGACAAAACACATGGCTTTTATAAAGTTTTCACACCAATTAGTGCAGTACTCATAAGTCTAATTACAGTATTAATCCCAAATTGCCAACTCATTTCCTGATTAGAGTTCCATCCACTGATTATGACTTGGAAATAGCAATTAACCATGTGAATAATCCGAGAGTGAAATTGAAAGGTGTGGGATAAAAGAAATGCTTAATGAGCTGAGGTCTAAATCAGCCATAATATGCAATAATATTAATTTATGCATTTTTATTTATTGGTGGAGATGGGGAATAGCCACTTTTGAGGTCTGATGAGGAGCGGATTATGCCTTGAACTCCTGGTATTTCACGTAGTCTCCAAACTCTCCCCCTTGCACACGTGGGGTCCCAGCAGGGCTCATGCAGAGGACGCCCCGTGTGTTTTGTGGGAAGGGCTCAGCCCCTGGCTGGTGGAACACCATGTCCTGCTCCTCTGTGGGCACCAAGGGCTGGTGCAGGCTCCACCAGCAGGTCCTGGCTGGCTGGTCTGAGCGTGCCATTCTGTGTCCCTGTGTCAGACTCCCCCCGAGAGGGACGGCTGGGAGCGCCCGCGCTGGGAGTTCACCCTGCGGAGGAAGCTGGGAGAGGGCTACTTCGGAGAGGTGTGGGAAGGGCTCTGGAGGAACACGGTGCCAGTGGCCATCAAGATCATTAAAGGTACGTGGAGAATCAGATGTTAACAGCAGCCAGCCGAGTTCACTGCCATTATCACTGACCCTCCTTTATTTCCTCATCCTCTTGGCCACTGTGACTGTTTTATCATGCAAACTGCAGTATCATGCAAACTGCAGTCTACTGAGTAGTAGAACTCACCTTCCCTGGTGAGGAGCCACTGGAATATTTCTGTGCACAAACCTAAGCTTGGGCTGCAAAATGGCTCCAGCCAGTCGGTGTGTGACAAGTGACATCACATCAAATCAAATGGGTTTGTGATACATCAAGTCCTGATGGGACTGTGATCCTGAAAATGAGACCTAAAGCCCCATGGAAAACCTCTCCTTGGCTCTTAAACACAGGTTGTGCAGGCCTGAGCTTTGAGAGCATGGGTGGGCTGTGAGCAGGTAAAAAAGGTCCCCATCCCAGTTGGAGGCACTGAGGTCCCAACGTCTACGTGAGAAAGTGGCTCACCAGAGCTGTGTTGGCTTTCTCCCACAGCTGACATGAAAGCAGAAGACTTCACCAAGGAGATTCAGAACCTGAAGCGCCTGAGGCATGAGAAGCTGATCCAGCTGCACGCCGTGTGCTCCCTGGAGGAGCCTGTGTACATCATCACCGAGCTCATGCGCAAAGGCAACCTCCACAGCTACCTCAACAGTGAGTGCTGTGCTGGCCCCACAGGGTGGGCAATCCTGGGTCACTGCTTCCTGTGCCTCAGAGTGGCCCTGTGAATCGGAATGGGGACCCTAAGGGAGTGCCAGCCTGGTTTCTGTCCTGTTTGATCAGCGGTAACATAGAGCAATCCGTGGGCAGTTGGTGGAGATGGCCTTGGGATCACAAAGCCTGGCATGATCCTATGGGTGTCCATAGGGCTGGGTCTGTATCAACCCCTGGGAGCCCAAGCCCCCTGGTAGGGACCTTCATCCTTCCTCCACCTACCCATGGTCTGCCAGCTCCCACCAGTGCACAGAACCTCACTGCTGTGTTTGGGCAACTCCACCTTCTTTAGGAATGAAACAGCCACACCTGCCCCTGGGTTTGTTCGTGTGCAGAGCTCATAACATGCTGTGGACCACTCATCACCCAGTTTAATTTTCTTGGCCTTTCTTTTCCTGACCCAGCACAATTAGTCTTGGAAGGAAACCAAGCAAACCTCTCCCACCAAGGCCTGTTTTTCTACAGGGTACTCCCCCTCCCACCCACACTGACCTTGTCTCTGACTGGGGCTCCAGCAGCATTTGGTGCTGGAGGAGCTGGAGCTCACGGGTACAACAGGCTGAGAGGCCTGCAGGGAGATTTTCATGGCAGAAGGTCACCTTTGGCTTTGAACAAGCCATGGATATCTGTGACCTTAGTGCTCCTCAGAGCCCACCCTTGTCCCATGCCTGAGGAGCACATGGCTGTGCTGAACTTCTCACACAGCACAACCAGGACAGTTAGGCAGGAGCACAGATTTGAGGTTTTACATGTTCCCCATGTCCCACATTGCCAGCACAGGGTCTCCTTCCAAACCAAAACACCCAAAATAGATGTCGGTAGGTTGCCCCAATGCTTAGATTGTCTGAATGAACAGGTCCTGAAGGGAAGTCCCTGGGCACCTCCCACCTGCTCAACATCTCCTGCCAAGTGGCAGATGGGATGAGGTACCTGGAGGAGAAGCACATTGTCCACCGGGATCTGGCAGCCAGAAACATCCTGGTTGGAGAGGAACTCACCTGCAAAATCGCTGATTTCGGACTTGCCCGGCTCCTCAAGGTCAGTTCAGGGGATCTTGTGGTCCCTCCCTGCCACCACTCAAGCTCATAAAGCTGTCCCACGATGGAGGCATTCCCTGCCATCCCCAAAAGCCATGTCTGTGTTGTTCACCCCGTCCCTCATGTCCTGTCTCCCGTTGCTTTTCAGGATGACATTTATTCCACCAGCAGCAGCACTAAAATCCCAGTGAAGTGGACGGCCCCGGAGGCAGCCAACTACCGCACCTACTCCCTCAAGTCTGACGTCTGGTCCTATGGGATTCTGCTCTACGAGGTCTTCACGTATGGACAGATCCCATATGAAGGTAGGGCTGCTGCCCCCCACTCCTCTGCCCCCCATCCACCTGCTGGGCAGCTTGCCCATGGTCCCCAAAGCTAGAGGGTCATAAATTGTTATATTGTCCCTTCCCTAAGGGATGCAGCTCCCGGAGCACGAGCAGGTTATTGTCCATTTAGGGGATGGCTTAGAGGGATATTGGGTGGTTGCAGAGTGGGTGCAGGAGCTGGGGACAGGAAGTTGGTCTGGATCTCCCAGATCCTCTTTTCTACCACCCCTCTGGCAGAGAGACACTGATTCACAGCACCACCAGTGACACCTTGGCCACTGCAGGTGTACTTTCAGGCCATCCTTTGGGGACATCAGGCTCAGAGGCATCTTTCCCTTCCTTGCAGGAATGACAAACCAAGAAACCGTACGGCAAATCACCAGGGGCTACCGCCTCCCCCGGCCCAGCCCCTGCCCTCCCGAGATCTACAGCATCATGCTGGAGTGCTGGAGTGGCAACACGGAGGAGCGTCCCACCTTCCTGGCCCTGCGGGAGAAACTGGGCTTCATCTACAGGCGGCTGCTCAGCTCCCTCTCCTGAGGGACCCCTTCCCACCATCCTTCATGCACAAGCCCCTCCAGGCCAGCTCTTGCCAAGAAGTTCCTTCCTTCTGGTTTGCCCTCTGACAGGGCTACCAGGAAAGCACATCCCCCCAGAAAACAGTCTGTGGTCCCTCACAGCCAGGGTGCAGGGAGGTGGCCAAGGGAGAAAGCAACAAGTTGTGCAGAACTCGTTGCCAGCGCTCGGCTGTGTAACAGTTTGGAGAAGCCCCATGGAGGCATCACTCAAAGTTTACATCTCCCTTCACTCAGAAGGGTGGGAGGTCTCTGCTGCTCCCCACACAAACGTGAAGGTTTGCAGTTCATGTTCAGTTGTGGCTCTGCTTGATTTATCTTGTAGTGTGTGTTGGGTGTATTTATCAATAAATGCGTGTGCATCCACCCACAGGAGTCCTTGCAGGGCATTGCTGGATGCTCCTCCCTCAGCACGCTGCTCCACTCCCTCCCAAAATCATGGAGTGCCTTGGGTTGGAAGGGCCCTAAAGCTCTTCTTGTTCCAGGCCCCTGGCATGGACAGGGACACATTCCACATTCCCTGTCCAGCCTGGATGTGAACACTTGTAGGGATGGGTTCGAGGAACCCACCAAGGATAGGTTCAAGGAAGCACTGATTTGCAACCAGTCCCACTCTTGGAACCACAGATAAAACCATTCTTGTGTCTTTTTGGACTCTATTCACCCAAGTACTGCTGTGTGCCTCTGCCACCCCTTTTCCATGCAGCAGCCCCACATGCCCCAAGGACTCTGCCCAGTCAGACTGGGCTGCTCCACTCTGGATCCTTGCCTCACTCACCACCATGTGGTTATTCCAAGAAAAATGAATGTCTGTGTTTTAATATTGAATGCCTCCTTATCCCAGGTGCAGGCAGCAAATAAAACCCTGCATTCACCCTGATTTGCTCTTTATCCCATGGAGCAAGAGATACTCCCACCACCCCCAGCTCCTTCTTAATCCCAGGATATGGCACTGCAGGGGGACCTTGAGCCTCTGGTCCCTCCCTAGCTGGGGGAGAATTTGCTCCAGGCAAGTCCCTGTTGCCCCGTGCCCATGAACACTCCCAGAGGCCAGACTGTCCCTGGGAGCAGTGGAAGGACACGTGGAAAAGCAGGAATTGGAGCAATGTCAAGGCTCCAGGCTGGTGCAGGCAGGGGCAGCCCGAGTGGGGCTGTTATAGCTCTAACACAGTTGTGACACTGGTGGCAGGAGCAGACAGGCTGTGGGTGAAAGGCAGCTGGCAGAAGTTTAGAATTCCTTCTAAAGCCCATTTTGCCCCTTTGCAGGTGACCAGTGGGACTGAGCCAACAGCAACGTCAGAATTTATAAAGTTAATAAAGTTTATGTAGCATTTCCAGTGCCTGGGCAGCGTCCATGCTGTGCAGAACAGCAGAAACAAGTCTGGCTGTTGGCTGAGCAAGTCTCCAAGCACGAGGGGCCTGGAAAGGGGAGGCAGGAGTGTGGTTTAGGGGGGGATGAAGCTTGCTCTGTTCATGTCCACAGAGCTGCAGCCCTGTCCTGGGAAGGCAGCAGCTCTTGGTTGGAGTGTTCCCAGATGGAAAAAGCAACAGGTTGGGTTTGCACATGGTTGCAAGAGGAAATCCTCTCCTTGCACAAACATTTTGCAGCCTGATCAAACACCTGAGCAGAGAGCACACCTATGTACAGCCCAGATCCTCTCCTGCAGGAAGGTGAAGACTGAAGCCACATCCAGCAGGTGAAGGGTCATGGCACACTAAGGAAGAGCAGGGACATGGCGGGGCTGCTGCCCCACAGATCACAGAATGGGTTGGAAGGGACCTTCAACATCACCTGGTTCCAGCCCCCTGCCACGGGCAGGACGCTTCCACTAGACCAGGCTGCTCAAATAGCAATAGAGACAGTAAATTTGCAGGTCTCGCTGCCACCAGATGGAGCTCAAAAATCAGCAGGAGGAGAAGGGTGTGCGTGGGGTGATGGGGCTGGTGTGGGGCACAGCCGTCCATGGTGGGCTACCTGGAGACGCCAGGAGGGCTGGCCCGTCACATGGCCCAAAACCAGCGCACTCAGCAGCCACAGAGACTTCCTGGGCATGTGGAGGGGGAATACGGGTACGTGATGACACGGGGCTGCCCACAGTAGTTTTCCTTCCTCCTCCTCCTCCTCCTCCTCCTCCGCTGCATGAAAAGCCAACCCACAGCCTGGGTTTGCCCTCCGGCACAGTCTGCTGGGTTTTGGCATTTCTCAGAATCACTACTTGTTTTCTAAAAATAGATAAACCTGGGGAGGGAGTGGGGAGGGGAACCCAAATTTTCCTATCTGCTCCCAGGATGTCAGCCTGAACTGGGAACCTCCCCCAAAAACCGGACCAGGCTTTTCCTTAAGTCCACTCCACAAAGGCAAGAATACTGGGGTCTCAGTCCCTCTGGAACTGCTCCGGAGTGGGCATTGCAAACCCTGTTGTTACAGATATCCCCGGCTCCATTTGCAGCCTGCGTGTGCCCGTTTGTGGATTCAAGGATCCGACTTGACCCAGTGGCATTTGGAAGCAGCCTCAGGCTGATGCGATGTATTTCAGCTGCACAGCTCATTTCTATTTTTAAGGTCCCACATCAGCGTTTGAAGGGTGAGGGGGAAGCGAAGCTGCTGGAGGGAAATAAACCAAACCAAAACAACCCCCAGCAGCAAGAGGCAGGGAATGAAAATAAATAGTTCTCACTGGAGGTGGCGGGATGGCACGAGGGCTGCTGCGAGGGACGAGTGGGCAGAAAACACCAGCGAGTTTTTAGCAAATATGTGAATTAATCAACAGTTAAAACTCCATCGAGGGAGCAGAGGGGGGACATCAGTCCCTGTGCAGTTGATGCCATGGGAGGTGGCTGCTTGCCCCTCCAATATCAAGCCCTACAGGAAGAAGGGGATTGGTTAGGGAGGTATGCAGTGCATGGGGAACCCCTCTCATTATCTTGCTTCTACTGCACAATGTTTCCCTTGGTATCCCACCACAGCAGCAACATGAGGACACAGGAAATCAGCTGGAATCATAGAATCACTTAGGTTGGAAAAGCCCTCTATGATCATTGAGTCCAACTGTTCCCCCAGCACTGCCAAGCTCGCCACTATCCATGTCCCCAGTGCCACATCCACAGGTCTGTTAAACCCCTCCAGGGATGGGGACTCCCATGCTTGGTAACTCTTTCAGTGTGGAAATTTGTGCTGATATCCAACCTAAACCTCTCCTGGCACAATTTGAGGCTGTGAATTGTGAAATGAGAGTTTTCTCTCATCACTTGTTACTTGAGAAGAGAGACACCCACAGCAGTGGAGACAGAAACAGAACAAAAATAAATGTGCTTGGCTGTCAGATGCTTTTCAAAAACACTGCAGGCTGTGAAAGGGCAAGAAAGGCCCTAAAGCCTTTCAATCCCAAGCAAAAAAGGCAGTGCCAAGGCCTTTGCTCTCAGAAATGCCTGGGAGCACATCTGGGGGGATCTGGACTCCCTGTATCTTCACTCCCAGCAGAGGAGGAGTCTGAGTCTGTGACATTTCACAGACTCAGAAAAACATTCAGAAAAACAGCCCTTAACTGCGCAGGGTTTTTCCAGGCAGTTTTGCTTCACTGGACAGGGAGCCATGGGCAGAAGGGAACCATGGGCATTAGGGCAGCCACTGACAGGTGTTGCAGTCCCTGCTTAAATCCAACCCACCCTGGAGCAACGTGGGAATGAACTTAACCTCCATCCAGCACCCAAAAGTTGGATAGGGGAGCATCCATGTGCTCATGGCATCAGAGAGCAGCTCACTTAGAGCTGGATCAGGCTGAGGAATGTGCCCAGATGAAAGCCAGGGATGTAGGATTGGTGCCTTTGCTCTGTCATTGCCTCTCCTGGGTGCCTGGGGACAGTTGCTGGGTTTGTCCCTCCACGATCACAAGACCAACAAGCAAATACAGTAATATTGACTTTACCTTTGTGCATCCACAATGATTTCTAGGCTTAGAAAAAAAAATATTTGTCTCTCAAAAATATGTGGCTTTTGCTGGCAACCAGCAGTGGAAGAGATCCCTGAGGCATCCTGGGGTTGAGCAGCACCCAAAGGGCTTTGCTGGGGCCTGGGGAGACCCTGGAGCAGTGCCACAACCACACATCCCAGCCAGCCAGCACACCTTGCCTTGTCTTACTCAGAAAGGATTTATTTTATCTTGATTTTCCTGTGTTTGGTGACATTTAAAGGCTGCCACGTGCCTTCTGGGGTGTGCAGCCCCACAACAACAGCAGTTTGCTGCCCAGCTGAAGTCACATCAGATCAGTTGCTGCCATGGACATGGGGGGTCACCTTCAGGGTGCTGGCAGTGCCCAGACTGCTGGAACACCCCTAAAGCCATTCCCTTTGGATGCACACACTGGCACAGGGGGAGCAGAGGTGCCAGTGCTGCCCTGGCCCCTCGCAGGGACAGGGGACACAGACTCTGCCCCAAAGACAAGGACCAGTGCCTGGGCAAGCAGAGCTCAGTGAAAAGCTCACTCAGCACTTTCCACTGTAGAAACAACAGAGCTGGAAGTGACCCTGGATGCCCCTGCAGAGCAGCCACAAAGCAGAGCAGCCACAAAGCAGAGCAGCCACTCGCCCCCAGCTGCTCCCTGCCCTTTGCCCTACCAGGAGCCAAAGTCACAGCTCAGGGGTCCCATGGCCTCAGCTGCCACCAGGGCTGCAGCACCTGGTGCACACAGGGACAGCCCTGCACCTCATGCTGTGGCTGGAAGCAGAGCAGGAAGATTTGGCACTTTTAAATCAACCTCTTCAAGTTTTTTTCTTTTGCCTCCAGCAGGAACAAAGGCGCTCCCTTCATGCCGGTTCTTGTTTTCCCAGCTATTGGGCTGGTCACAAAAGGATCAAACAGCCAAACTGAATAACTGAAGGCAATAAAAATCAGGCAAAACAGCACTTGGGGAAGAGCAGCACATGGGCCAGCTGGGATCCAGGGCTGCAAACTCAGTGCAGCCTCTGAGCTGCCATCCACATGATAAGCTCCAGCCTGATATCCAGATCCATAAAATGCATGGCTTGAGCAAGTTTTATCTCTCTCCTCATTATGGAGGGGTCACTGTGCACCCAAATCCTTCCCCCAGCCTGCTCAGACCCCGGCACTCGCTCCTACCCCTGGAGCTACCAAAGCAGCGCAGAGCAGCCGTGTGCTCAGGGAGCAAAACAAGTTCAGTGCCAGCAGGGACAGGCTGTGTAGCCAAGTAAGGAGAGAAGAGGGTGAGGGAAGGCGTTTGCAGCACCACCACAGCCCAGCCAGATCCTGCTCATGTGCAAAGCACACACAGGCCCCAGTGAGTCAGGCTGGCACGTGGTATCTGCCACCGCCACGTCCTGCTGCTGCGGCCAGGAGCTGTGCTGGGCCCTGGGCCAGCCCCACCAACACCCCAGCACCGCTCTGCTCTCCCCCTCCACGCAAAAAAAAACCTCACAGCGTTTTAAAAGGCTGCTCAAGTTTATTCATTGCCATTGCACGAGTTTAAGGTAATAAAAGTGCGTTACCACATCTGCTTTGAGGGGGCTTAGTTGCACTGGGAGAGAGTAAAAAAGGCTGGAGTGGAATCGTCGGGGGTCGCTGCAATTTTCCATGAGAAAGCAGCACCTTTTGCTTGGAGCAGCCAGCTGTTCTAAGGGGAGGGGCTGTGCCCGCCGGGCTGGGAGGGAGCCGCTCACACCGCCGGCCCCGCGCTGGACTCGCTGCCGTGGCGCCTCCGTCCCGCGCCCGGGGCTGCCACCAGCCCACAGGCTACCGCTCCTGGGGCCACCCGCAGAGCTCCAAAGCTGCAACACACAGCGGAGAGACAGTCAGCCATCCTGCCGACCCCAAATGTGGCACTGCTGCTCTGCGTTTATTTCTGCAGCAAAGGTGTGGGAGACTGGGCATGGCCCTGGGGATGCAGCAGGGACAGCCCCACGTGCCCTGGGTGCTGCACTGTGCTCCCCCCTGTCACCTCAAAGCACTCACCTCTCCTGGGACTCTGACACCGTTGTCATGGCTGGGTGAGTTGTCTTCCCAAAGAAGAAGCTGGCCCACCACTGGCCGGGGTCAGACTTGGGCAGATCTGAGGAAGGTGCATGACAGGGACAGTCCAGGTGAGTGCGACCCCATGGCTCATCCCACAGGAGAGGCTGGCTCACCTGCAGTAACATTTCCCAAGGGGGGACGGGAGCAGAGTCCCCATGAGCCAGGACAGGTGACACTTACCTGGGCCATGGGGGATGACCTCCCCAGAGTACTCTGAGCTGCAGGAGCTGGTGCTGGATGTGGAGCTCAGGCGCCCTGTGGAAAAACCATGGCCATCAGAACCATTTCTGACCCGGGGTCGTGCCATGAGAAGGAAAACAGAGCCTTGGTGAGGCTGTGCCTGGGTGATACAGCTCATCTCATAACTAACTCACTCTACTGCTTGCCCAGTTAGTGCCAGGCCAGTAAAAACCACTAGGAAGGCAATACTGGAGAGATTCCAACTGCAGGGAGCAGGAAAACACCTGAACACCTCCGTAGGAATAAACCTGCAACGCCAAGGACAAAATTTAGTGGCTTTGAGAGGCCTCTGCAGATGACTTGAGGCCAAGAGGATGCAAATTCCTGTGTATAATCCATCTGCTTTTAGTACAACAGCTACAAGCCTGCTGCTTGTTTCATCTCGGGGGAATCCTTTTATTCCCTCTGGTTTAAACAATCCATTAAACCAGAAACTCTCTCCTGGGTGAGGTACCAGGAACAACCATTGCCCAGACTGGTTTTTCAGCCCGTTTCTGAAGCAACAGTGCAAGGTGAAACTGTCCACTCCGTTCCCTACAACCTTAGTAAGAAGTGAAGGAGGTTTGAGCCCCCTCACCAGCTGGCACAGCCGGGCTGGGGGCCTGCAGGAGGGTCTGGGCAGCAGCAGGGACACTGCTGGCTGTCCCCTTTTCTCACCAAATGCTCACATGGGGCTGCAGCCGACAGCACAGACCTGAGCTCAGCTCCATCTCTGCAGGACCCACATCCCCCCACAGCTGGCAGAGACCCCCATGTGCTCACCCACCCCCCAAGCCCACCCTGGCCCCCAGCCTGCCCTTACTTCTGCGATAGTTGTGCGTGGCCATGAGCGAGCCGCTGGATGGGATGGATGCCATGGTTCCTGATCTTGGTTCTTGTGCAGATCTGAACCTGGGAGCACAGAGGGAGCCGTCAGAACCACCCTGACCCACCCCTGCACCCCCGAAAGCTGCAGGGGTGTAAATGGAACCAGTGTGACCACTGGACGTGCACCCTGCACTGGGAGCGGTGGCTGGAGCTCGCTGCACATGGATTAAACCCACAGAGCTCCAAGAGCTACGTGCAAAGACAAAATAATTCCATCATACACGACTGCCTGCGCGGAGCACAGCCTGGCACAGCCCCTTCCCGACCCCCCCTCCCCGGCTGCTTTTCTTGCAGGAATCCAGCTCCCCTCCTCGGATCAACATCTGGAGTTACAAAATCCCAGGCGGATGTTGCATAAGAAGCAAAGAAATGTTGAGCAGGGGCACACACCGAGGATGTTCCTGCGAGAAGTTCCAGCCCCAGCCTGTCCTCAGCAGCCTCCCCATCACCCACAGCCGGGACAAACCTGCCCGCCCTTCCCCTTCCGAGTGGTTCAGCTCCAGTTCTGAACTGGAGAACTTCTTTCCCTCTTCCGGGTACAAAACACCTCCCTGCCAGCAGCTGACTCTTCCCACAGTCTGACCCCTTATTCTCTAAGAAAGCTCTAAAAAAGGCTCAGAGGGTCAAACGCGCCAGCTGCCAACAGCTGGCGGCCACCGAGCGCCATCGCGGAGCATCAGCGAGCGAACCGAGGCACGGCGAGTTCCGACCCCGCGCAGCCCCCGCGGCCCGGCCTCCCCCCAGCAGCGCACCTGGGCTGTGTGCGGGCTGTGTGCGGGCTGTGTGCGGGCTCCGGCGGGCCGGGCAGGGCAGGGCAGGGCAGGGGGATCGGGCGGGGGCCGCGGGTCGCTCGCACCGCACGGCCTGAGCCGCGGCGCTGCCGAGCCGCCCCCGCTCCGCGCTTTTATCGGGCCGGACCCGCCCGCCCCGGCACCGCCAATGGCAGCGGGGACGGCCCCGACACGCCCCTGCCAGGGAATGTCGCGATTGTCGCGGCGGGGACAGGGGACACCCGCCAAGGGCAGGCGGAGCCGCGCAGCCCGGAGAGAGGGGATTTAAAATTCTGCCCGCCCCTCGCCTCCGAGTGGTTCGGCTCCAGTTCCGAACTGGAGAAGTTTCTTTCTCCTTACAGGCAGCGCTGCGTTTAAAATGAGGGTAAAGATGAAGGATCGATAAATAGGGATTCGAGGGATTCTGAGCTGGCTGGGTTTTATCAGTTTTGGGAGAGAAGACTTTATTTCGGAGGAAAAGCTTGCAGCGAGGCCAAAGTACAGCCCAGAGCAGAGACCAGCTCCTCCGTCTGGGTTCCAGGGCAGCACCTCCTGTGCAGGTGCTACTCCATAAACCACAGGGTCTGTGGGATGTGAGTCCGGGAGAGCCAAGGCAATGGATGCGTGTACGAGGAAGCAGATCTGTTGAAGAGGAACAGAAACTTCATAGAAAATTTCTTTCTGTTTGGAATGGAAATGGGGTTGAGAACAAAACACTTACGGTAGCTCCACAAAGGCAGTTTGGTAGTTGGTATACCTAAAATGTTGCTGATTTTTCTCCCCTAAAGTTCAGTAATGCTCCAGAGCAGAGCTTTGCAGCCCAGCACGCTGAGGGCTGCAGTAAAACCTTGCAGTTTGGGTGCAGCTGTGGGAAAGAACATTTTTGGGGGCTGATGCTTCTTAGGGATTGAAAGGGAGCCCACATCCCAGCCTGGAGTGGTTCTGTCACAAACTCCCCATGCAACGAGGTTCACTCCTCCCCAGTCTGTTTTGTTCCTCATTAATCTGGAGTTATTCTTTAACCACCAGGATGAGGAACCAGTGCCAGGGGAGGTTACCCTGCGTTGCTCCAGGACATCGATCTCCCTGCACAGACCATGGAGCAGGAAAAGGGCTGAGCTGCCCTCAGGGGTGTGTTTCTCAGTGGGGTGTGACCACCCCAGCCTGGGGACACTCCATGTGAGCCATGTCCCTAGCTGACCCAAGAAGAAGGCCACTCTGCCCCCTGCCATGGCCTCTGGCATGGACACTGTATGCACCCTCCCAGGAAAGCAGCCAGGACAGCTTCCAGGGATAGCCTCGGCACCACAGGTCTCTAAATAAATACATTACTTCCAAAATTTACCCCAGAGGTTTAAAGGCCAACACAAGCACATGTGTGGTCCAGCTGAGGACTGAGTTCCTCCAGCCATGCCTCAGTTTCCCTGCTGACAATACTGACTCAGAGCTTTCCAATGGAGGATTTGGCTAAAGGTTGTGATGGACTTTGAATACACGAATTCCAACAGGCAGTTTAAGCAGCCACGTGGTTGTTTTCATGCCCAGAATAAGGCTTTGCTTTTGTGCTGCGTGACTGGGTTTCATCACAGGTTTGATTTCAGGGTCCTGACACTCCCAGCCCATTTGCTCCCAGCCCGGCCTGGCTACACAGCATGGAGAGTTCCAGGGCACAGGCTTGGGAGATTTTTCTGGCCTGGAAAGGAATGATAGAAGGCTAAAAATTCAGTGCTTCAGACATGAAAAGTCACTTTTGTTTTAGTGTAGCCTGTGTCAGCTCTCAGGCTCCTCCTCAACTCCCTAGAGAGGTATTCCTGCATCCTCCATCCCCCAAAAAATGTTCGGAGCAATTAGAGTGTATTGATGGAAAGATTATATTCTATAATGTATTATATTCTCCCCAGCAGATACAGGATGGCTGTGTACCCCACCGAGCCTGAGCAGGCTAATTGCTTTAATTAATGGTAGAGCAGAAATGAACAAACCTGCCCCAGTCCCTTTGTGCACTTACACCCACATTTGGGGCTGCTTTTAAAGGATCACCTCATTAAGCAGATAACACTGGGGGTGTGATGCTGCCCCCACAGCCATGAGGGGTGAACTGGGGCTTTGCTACTTCAGAGGGATTAGTCTCCAGCAAATCGTGCCTTGTTCTGCTTTTCCTCACAAAATCAATTCCATTTTGCTTTAATGATGCAGCAGGAGCAGCATGGGTAGGACAGAGCAGCCAGGGGAGATTGATGGAGCAGCCAGTCTGGTTTCCCAGGACAAAGCCTGTTCATATCAGGTGTGTTGAAAAGAGGAAGATACATTTCATTTATATTGATCAAGAAATGGCACTTTTAAAATGAGCAGATGACAAGATTTGGATAGATTTTTCTCTTTGGTTTTCCTGTCATTAGGGCCTCTAGGCTGGAGCCTGGGACTGCTCCAGCAAGGTTTCTGTGTTTTACTTTTTTTCTTTTAGCTTCTGACAACTGGCTTTTGTTATCTGCCATTTGTGTGGGCCGTTGAGGAAGAGCCTTTTGTGTCATTTTGAACTTGGCAGAAATTTCTGGAAGATGGCAAAAGCTGCAGAGCTGAAGGAGCTGCTGCCTCTGGACTCCACCAGCACTCGTGGGCCAGCATCAGTGGGTGTTTGGGGTACCCAGTGCTGTTACCAGATTCCTCCTAGGGATGTGACATCCCAGTGGCTTCAGGAATTTGGACAAGAGAAGGTTGCCCAGCAGCCCCTTCCCCACCAGAGTATGCAGCAATTTTCTTCCTGGGTAAGAAGGCAGCACTCAGTCCTGGCACAGCAGTGGAATCACAGAATGGTTTGGGTTGGAAGGGACCTTAAAGATCATCTCATTATTCCGTCCCCCTGCCATGAGCAGGGACACCTTCCACTGCCCCAGGCTGCTCCAAGCCCCGTCCAGCCTGGCCTTGGACACGTCCAGGGATGGGGCAGCCACAGCTGCTCTGGACACCCCGTTCAGTAACAGATTTGAGCTCTCCACAGCGCTACAAAGCCTGATCCCGCCCCACGGAGGCGTTTCCCCAATTCTCTCTCTGTTGAGGACCTCCTGCTGCAGAGCAGGGAGCAGGCAGGACCTGTGTTCAGGCTTGTCCTTCTTTCCCCCTCCTCCCTCCCTCGCTCCTCCTCCTCCTCCTCCTCCCCCGCCTTTTCCCGGCTCTGTTACTCATTGCCAGGTTTGGGATTAGGGCAGCGTCCGCCCGGCACAGGCAGCTGCTGCCACCTATGGATAATAAATACCCAAAATATTCACCCCAGGTGCCACTTTAGGGCCATCTCTGGTCAGAGCCAGAGCAGCTGTGACACCAAGTCTATGCTCAGGTTGTGGCCTGATAGAAATTTCTGGACATCTTCCCCTGCCTACATGGGTTTAAATGGGAAAAGGGAATGTCCTGGAAATGCAGGGAAAGACTTTCCTTAAGGACAGTGCTTGAGCAGTGTATTTTACCTGTCATCTGGAAATCGTGCTCTGCCTTTCTGGAACACGTGCAATAGTGACCCCAGTGCCTCCTTGGCAGGAGAATAAACCAAAGTCAGATCAGGGCATGGACCATTGTCCCCGTGGTGATGGGAGCAGCTCTGCTGGCCTCACCTGCAGTCACATTTCCCAAAGGGCACAGGGAATTGGCATCAGGACCCCCAGAATTCTGAGTCTGATCTGGAAATACTCACATTGTGGAGAGAGTTAGACAGAGAATCACAAACTGACTGGTTTGCCTGTGCAAAAGTGATGTCTCCAATCTGGAAAAGCCAGTGAAGAGAGGTGACAGCTGCTTGCTGTAATCCAGAGGCTTGTGGTGAACTTGCTTCCACAAGTTCCTGACTTATGGTTCATCTGTTCCTCTCTAAAAGCTGGAAAATCATCTTGCAGAAACCATCAGCAGCAACCCTGAGCAGGATCCATGTCTGCAGAAAACTCCCAGACCAGCAACTCCTCTGTGGGATCAGGGGAGATGCCACTACCAGTCACTACCACCACATGAAAACAAATTATTCAACAATATAAACCCTAGGGCTTGGATGGGGGTTGGTTCAGCAAAAAATTTCTCATTAAGTTCTCTGATCCTCTTTTCACCCTCTGGATGCATCCAAGGCTGTTATACAGGTATCTCCTTTAACACTTCACTAAAGCCACCAGAAGATGTGGGCAGCCAGGGCTCTTTCCACTCAGTGGCTGTGGTTTGATGGGAAAAGCCATCCCTGGGATTAATCAGGCTTTTCCTAACTGGGAGATGTGCACAGCTGCCAGAACAAACACATCAATCTGGTTTAGCTTGACACAGCACCAGACATCTTTGCTGAAACCCAGCATGGTCCTGGGGCAAGGCAGCATCCTGAAAACAGCACTAAACCAGGGGGCAGAGGTGCTTTATCTCATTTGGACTTGACCTAGATTGAGCTCTGCCCCGTCCTCAGCTCGTGGGGAGATTTAAGGGATCGGTGTCTTGCAGCCCCCACAGATGCTGCATCCAGGTGCCAGAAATGTCACAGTGTCCCTGATGAGATGTGGATGAAATGGTGTTTGTCTCCTTCCCTGGTGCTAAAAGACATTTCAGGGCATGGAAATGTTCACTCTGGCTGCTTCCCAGATGGACAACAGCTCAGGCTGAGCAGTTTCATCCTCCACAGCCTCAGATATCAACCCCATAACTCAGATATCTGGTGGCAAAGGGGTTCCTGGAAGAGCATCCCCTGGAGCTGTGTGCTACCACTGACACCCAGGATGAATGGGGACAGTTTTCAAGGCCTTAGGCATTGTCCCTCCAGGATTGCTACCTCAGATCACCCTGGGCCCCCAATAGCTGTGACTAAACCCCATGGGCAGGTCCCAGTGGTGTGAGCACCATGGTGGGTCCTAAGGAGCAGCCCACCCTGCACTAGGTACTCTTCTGTCCCATCAGGGATAACACCAGACTCTTTCCCCAGCTGGCCAAGTGGCTGGAGGACTTGGATGTCTTGTTATCACTTCCAAAGTTTATTTTTAAATCTCTGGCTCCAATTTAAAGGTATCAGCAGCATGAGCCGAGTGCAGGACCTCAAAATACTCCCTTTCTCCTCCTTCCCCTGCCTTTCTGTCCCATAAATCCTGTCTTTATCTCTCCTCTCCAGGTCTACAACAAAAGCATGAGCTGAAAAACCTGCTCATGTTAAAAGTCCATGAAATCTACTCCATCCCTGGAAGTGTTCAAGGCCAGTTTGATGAGGCTTTGAACAAATTGGTCTAATGGAAAGTGCCTCTGCCTATGGCAGTGGGCTTGGAATGAGATGATGTTTAAGATCCCTTCCATCCCAAACCAGTCTGGATTCTATAATTCTGTGATCTCTTCCTATTTGGTGCCTTGGGCCAGGAGTGTTGCCAGGCAAACCCACTGGGAGGGTCATGGCATGTAAACACAGGGACCTGGAACGTTTGACCTCAAAGGCAGCCCCAGCTAAACATGCTCTAGAAACCCCTGGATGTACAGCAGGGAATCCCATCCTGGTTTAACACCAGTTAATCTGGGTTTAGCTGCAATGTGAATGCCTGTTTTGTGTGCACCAGCAGTCAGGATTGCCACGGGATGCAGGATGTGTACACGAGCAGAGGATGGGCAGTACCTCAGTGTTCTGAGCTTGTCCACTCCCAGCAGATGGTAAATGCTGAAATATCGGGTTGCAAAGCCCTGGCAAAGCCTCCAAAGCTGGTGTGGAAGGAGCTGAAAGCCTGAATATGGGAAGAAGGAAATGTAACAGCCTCCACTCTGTCCCCAAACTGCCTTTTGGAGGACAACCACTGCCCTACCCACCCTGGATCTGCTTTTCCCATGGCTCTGCATGAGTCCAGGCTGCACTTCTTCCTTTCAAGGACTCTATTTCTTTGCATAGAAAGATAATTGCAATTTACAGCCATCCCTCTGCCCAGCCCCAACTTCTCCCTTGTGAGACCAGATCTTCTCGAGCGACATCGGGGCTGGCATTCCTCGTGGCTGCCATCTGCCCTGCCCAAACCCCTCCTTCAGAGGAGACCTGCTGCATTTTGGAACCACAAACACACAATTGCTCACTGAGCTGAACACTCATGGGCAGGAACACCCCCAGAGCCAGGCAAATCCAGGCAGGCAGCCTGGAGTGTTCACATCCCAGATCCATACAAATTACCAGCACTGCAGATTATTCCCTCTCCCAGTCACACTGTGCAGGCCTCTTGGGGGAAAAAAATAAATTCCAGTTGTTATGTCTGGGCAAATGGAAATTTTAGCCTAGTTTAAACCACCAAATCTCAACCCAGGGACTGTGGGGCTGGATGGGGTGGAGGTGATGATGATGAAAGGAGTAAGAGGTCCCTGCCATGTTCGTGTGCAGCCTGCCCATCCCTTCTGGGGAAGGGGGTTTCTGTTTTTTCGAGTCATCCTAAATCATTTGGTGATGACTTATGGGGAGGGTGAATCAAGCCTCAATATGCTGTAGGGGGATTGTTTCAGCTGGGCCCTGGATCTGACTCCAGATGGAGGGAGACGAGGCGCTAAACCTCGGCCGCCCTCGGATTCCACCTGCTCGGGTCTCTGTTACTTTACAAGGCTGAACATTTGAGGGCAAATTTACATTGGTTTTTTTTGTGAGGGAAAATGATTCCACTCAGGCATGGCAATAGAGCTTGATGGTCCCTGGGACCACGTGTGTTCAGTGAAGCCCTCTGCCCCGGGTGCCAGCCAAACCTGGGCACACAGCTGTGGCTTTAAGCCTCTCGAGGCTGGGGTAAAGTGGCTTAAGGGAGCTGGGATTAGCCAGGTCTGCCAGCCCTCTCTCCTGCTCAGGTCCTGGACTATTTATAGGCTGATGGGCTGTCAGGCTCTATTTCAGTGCAGAACAGGGCACTGCCCAGTTCCCTTCTTCCTGCCTGGGAAAAGGGGTGGAAACTAAAATTCTTTTTACTGGAGAAGGAAAGGAGGCAGGAGAGGCCCATCCCATGCTCACCTGGCAGAGATGACCAGGATTACTCCATCCCCATCTTCATTATTAAACTCAGCCATTGCCCCACTGAGGGCAGTTCCCAGGCTGCCTCAGCCCTTGTGTAAAAAAAGGGCAAAGCACCGAAATATGGATAGGAAGAATAAGGGGTTTATAAACCTCTCCCTCCTTTACGTTATCACACTTGCTGTCCATCTCCAGCCCATCCAAACCTGTGGGAAAGCTTCTACCCCTGTCCCAAAACAAGGCTGGGGTAATCTCTTTAAATCCTCTTAGAGCCTTCTCCTTGGAAGTTTCTTTTTATTTTTCCTGGCACTCAGTGGATTTTATGTTGTGCAAGGAATGCTTCATAAAAACAAAAGATAGCTTGACTATCATATTTCTAAGAAAATACCAGTAAGCTATAATATTCATTTAAAAAAGGCCTCCCTTTAAGCACTAATGAGAAGTTAGGAACATTTTTATCCACATGGTGAGTTTTTAACCATTAGTCTAGGAAGGTAAGAGTATCTTCATAAAGGTATCTAATTTAGCTGTTAAATTCGCTGGAAGGATGGTCTGGGCCATAAAATTGTTCTGGGTTATTTCATGGCTTTATTCAAAATTAGCTTTCTTTTTGACCTATATTTGGCTTTGGAACACAGAAAATTTTGGATTGGCCTTGGAAATGCACAGATGACACAGACATAAATATTCTGACCACTACATATTTTTTTTTTATGCAAAGAAAATGTCATTACGTTACTGAAGATTTATGGTTGCCTTGTCCTCCTAGGACTCGAACCCCACTTCCCATTAAAAATGAGATGATGCTGTTAAATCACGAATTCTTGAGCAGCCGGTGCAGAAATCTGTTTTGCTCTGTTTGTCCCTTGCTTTGTCACTTGCCCTGGACTGGTGCATTCCCAGCGAGGCAGAGCTCTGGGGCAGTGGTGTTTGTGCCCTGCAGGGACCCCTCTCCCCCCAGCCCCTCTTGAGCACAGCCCTCCGGCTCCACGGGGGGCAGAGCAGGGGATGTGGGATTTGGTGGCCCCCTCCAGCCCTGTCCCTTCACTCCCAGGCTGCCACAGGCAGTCCAAGTCCCCCAAGGCCAGCACTTCTATTACTTCCCTTCTCTTCCAAAAAGCCCTTCCCTCCCACAACCTGTCTTCCTCCCATCCCTCTGTCTCTAGTCTCTCCATCTCCTCCATCCTTCACCTCCCTCTCATGTCTTCATCTTCCATCTCTCCTGTTTCTCTGTCTTTTATCCTCCCATCTTTTCCCCATCCCTCTATCTTCCATCTTGCAGTTTCCCTCTGATTCCAGTCTTCCATCTCTCCATCTTCCCATCCCTCCATTTTCCACCCCTCCACCTCTCCATTTCTCCTCCATTTTCCCCATCCTTCCATCCTTCTGCCTCCAATCTCTCCATCTCCCTCTCATGCCTTCATCTTCCATGTCTCCTGTCTCTCCATCTTTTATCCTTCCACCTTCCTCCCATCTCTCCATCTTCCATCTTGACGTCTCCCTCTGATTTCACCCTTCCATCTTCCCATCCCTCTATCTCCCACCCCTCCATCTCTCCCCACCTCTCCATTTTTCCCATCCCTCCATCTTCCTCCCATCCCTTTATCTCCAATCCTTCCACATCCTTCCCATCCTCACGCATTCCCTCCCAGTCCCCCGTCTCTCCCGCCTCTCCCTCCTCNNNTGGGGGGGACAGCGGGGATGCGGGGGGGTGTCCTGCCCCAGGGGCTGCGGGGGATCAGTGCTCCCCCCGTGTGTGGGTGCTGTCAGCCCCTGGCGCGGGGGGTACCCCGAGGAGGGAAAGGATGGGGCTGGACCATTCCTTCATCCCGCAGGTGCGCCTTCCCGCAGGTGGGAGATAACACGCAAGCCGTGGTGCTTCAGGACGTGAAAATCCTTCTGAATGTTGTGCATGAGGAGGAAAACCTGATAATCCCCCCTCCCCTCCCCCTACCCTGCCTTTACAATCATAGAACCCTCGAATGATTTGGGTTAAGGACCTTAAAGATCATCTGGTTCCAACCCCCCTGCCATAGGCAGGGATGTCTTTAGCTCCTTGGGGAAGGAATTAAAAAAATTCCTCAATTCCCAAAGCGATCCTGCATCTCCCGCCGTGTGCCAGGGGTCTGCAGGGGAGAGAGGGACCCGCACCCAGGACTGGGAGCTCCGGGACCGAGCATCTCAGTGGAGCCGCAAAATGGCCAGATCCGGGCTGGCTGGGCTCAAGGGCAGGAGGGACGGGACAGCCGCGGCTCCTGCTGCCCAGGGAAGCTTCTCGCTGGGAATGTTACCACCCGCATGACTGAATCGCTATTAGAGCAGCAAACTCCTCCTGACCTCCTTTACTTCTACGGGCAGATTCGTGAAATTGGATTTTATTAGACGTCAGATTAAAGCTCCTAATTGTGCCCGGTTTGTGTGCAGCTGCAGAGCCATGGCAACGCCGGGAGATGCCAGGACAGCTCCCCGAATTTATCCGTTTGCGTTTTTAGTCTCTGCCCTCAGTTTCATGGCAGCAAAATATAATAAACGCCCCAAGCGCAGGCTCGGAGGAGCCCTCGGCAGCCCCGCTGTTCGCAGCCCTGCTTGGGGGAGCAGGCGAGGGCTATTTTTGTCCGCCCCATTTTGCAGACACTCTGTTGTCACCTGAACTGTGCCCAGCTGGGGAGTGGCGAGGCCAGCCCGGGAGGACGGGCACCCTCGGCTCCTCCCAGGGTCCCCACGACACGGAGGAGATGCCCTCGGGTTTGGAAAGAGCGAGAAGGCAGCGCCCTGAGTCGAGGGAAGGTTTTCCAGGGAGGAAGGGCACCTTCGAAGCGTCCATGACGTAGCCCTGGGAACCGGGGGTCTCCGCGAGGGCGGTGGAGGGCAAGATGCCCAAAAACACGGCGTCTTGCCGAGACTTGGAGGCTGGACGTGGCAACCCGAAATAGCCCGGCTGGCCTCCTCCGGGGCCGGGCTGGCGGTGACCCAGCGCGGGCAGAGCTGCCAGACGAGGCCGGGCACCCTCGGGCGCGTGGTCCAGCGGGAAGGTGGGGCGACGGGAGGCCAGCCTTCCCCCGAGGGTGGGAGGGGGCTGGCACAAGGGGGGCTCTTTTGACGCTCCTGACTGTTCCCCCGCAGCCTCCCCCGAAAGGCAGCTGCGTTCCCAGCGCCCTCCCCAGCGCCGCCCGCCCCGGCCAGCCCCGCGTAGCCCAGCAGCATGGGGAAGGAGAAGACGCACATCAACATCGTCGTCATCGGGCATGTGGACTCTGGGAAATCCACCACCACCGGGCACCTCATCTACAAATGCGGGGGCATCGACAAACGGACCATTGAGAAATTTGAGAAGGAGGCTGCCGAGGTGAGGAGCCCGCCCCTCAGCCTGCCCCCTCCCCGCATTCCCACCCGCGGGATGCTCCGCGCTGATCCCCACGAGCATCCCGCAGGCAATATCCCCCTTTTGCTGGTGCTGCCCTTCTCTTACCTTCCGTTTCTCCCTTTGTTCCCATCTATTTTTCTCCCTCTGCACCCCTGGGTCTTCCCGACTTCTCCGGCCTTGGGAAAATAGGCCATTTGGGCGCTTGCCACCCTCTTTTCCGGAGCGGGGGAACTCCCTGCTGCCGGCTGGTAATGAGGGCAGGGGCACGGCGAGGTCTGCAGGATGGGTTAGGGAACCAGCACTAATCACTAGGATTCTGGAAAAGCACAAACCATGGTGCTTCCAGGCATGAAATTCCTTCTAAATATGGTGCATGAGGGGGAAAACCTGATCATCCCTCACTGCATAGATCAGGGCTGCCTGAATTTCACTCTGAAGCATCAGTTTCCAGTGCCTGCTGGGGACAAGGTGCAGCATCAGCTGGACCACTCACTTGATCCAGTTGAAAAACCTCATTCCTGTTTTCCTCAGGCAGGTGGTCTGGTGTGCAGTGTGATTGGCAGCCTATGATACAGAAAACTGGCTGGAAATCTGAGCATTTAAGTTAAATTCTTTTGTTTGACCCTTGCAACGGTGGCATTTATAATAATTTTATCGTGCATGCATTTAGAAGCTGTCACACAGCAAAGCCAAGCAAAGACCACCCGATACCTGTAACGTGGCAAATCCCAAGATAAAAGAGGAAGAAATGGTCTTGGGAAGAAAAATGTCAGTTGGGAGTCCTGAGAAATTAATGATGGTAAATTCTAGAGAGGTGGGTGAGCCAGGAACAGCCTGGCTGTGTTATCCATAGGGCAGTTCCTGTCACTCAGAAGATGGCTTGTCGTCATCACTCTGGGAATGCAGATATCCCTCCTTTTTTTTTTCCTCTTTTTTTTTTTTTTTTTTTTTTTTTTTTTTTTTTTTGTTGGTCAAGATCTCACATTGCATTGACAGAAATAAATATTTACAGAGCTGCCACTTTTGATTTCACATTTTGCTGTCTGTCTATCTTAACCTTTTTAATTTGCTGATAGCATCTGAGCTAAATCCCTTATTTTCCTGTCTCATTTTCAGCCTTTTTTTTTGCATCCTTAAGCCAAAGAGCCTTTTCCTTCATACAAAACGATCCCTCTCCCCTGGTTTAAAACGATTGCTGATAACCTTCCATAAATTCCCCCTCTTTACCTGTGAGATCAGATAAGGCATGATGAGGTTATCGTCGATGTGATTGCAGTGGTTTTAATTGAACAGACACTTTCACTGACTTGCCAGGATCCGCGGGCACCGGAGGCTGCTATTAATAGCCTATTGACTGAGCTTACAGACTCCATTTTCTGATGCAGGGCTGGGGAAGGCTTTGCTTCCATTAGGTGGCATTCACAGGAAATGGAGGCCTGCGTGCACCCAAAAGGCCAACAAAAAAACCCCAAGGTCTGTTATTTTATTTAAGAGAAAAGAGCGAGGATTTCTCCCTTTTTTTTTTCTTTTGATTCAAGGGCAGAGGTAACAGTATCTCTGAAAGAAGAGTTGTTCTGTTTAAAAAAAAAAAAATTAAATAACCAGTATTTGAGGCCTCCGAATAGAAAGCTGTCCCTCTGCTGGGGTTCGATCAGGGAAATTCAGGCTATTTCTGGCACCAAACAGGGAAGGTATTGTGCAGAGCTAGATAATACCCTGGGTTTTTCAACACCAGCTCTGGGTAACTGAATACACCCCGTGAAAGGAGGGAAACTGTTTGCTAAATAAAGGATCTCGTTTGTCTTCACGTTACGTGTGATGCTGAGCTCTGGGGGGGTCTCACCCGTGATGAGCAGCTGGTGGTGTGTGTGGACATGGCTGATGGAAAGAAGGTGCTGATTCCCACTCAGAGCCAGGGGTCTATTCCATGCCTCAGTTTCCCCATCCAGAAGGGAGGGAGTAGGCTGCTGATGGGGGAAAGGCTGTGGGATGTGCTGATTGACCTCCTGCCTGAGAAGAGCCCATTATTAATGCAGTGCACAAATGCACCATTCCCTGCTGTGTCTCCATTTCCAGCAGTAAATGAGCTCACTCTGATGGCTCCTCCCTGTTCCCTGGGAAGGGGGAGCTTGATCTGCGTGCTGGAAAGGGTTAACCTGGCCCCATCCCTGGAAGTGTTCAAGGCCAAGTTGGATGGAATTTGGAGCAGCCTGGTCTAGTAGAAGGTGCCCCTGTCTGTGGCAGAGGGGTTGGAATGAGATGATCTTTGAGGTCTTTTCCAACCCAAACCATTTTGTGATTCTAAAAGCCTCCAAGCTCCTGCTCTACTCCCTCGCTAAATCCAGTGTCAGGAAGATGCTCAGGAGCAGAGACTTGATTCTGGATTTTTCCATCCCAGTGAGAGCTCACAGCCTCCCAGCAGGGATGGGCCATCACCTCCTCCACCTGGCATCCCCTCTGGGGAGGGGAAATCTTGCCCCTGGCTTTAGGATTTTGCCCATAATCCTCCAGAGCAAGCTGCAAAGTCATCGCAGCACTCAGCTGTTACGAAACAGGCTGTCACCATTAATTCCTTGTGCTGGCTGGGAACAGGGCTGGAGTGTGGGAGATGGAGCAGACCAGCCCCCAGGCACGGTGTGGGCAGGGCAGGTTTGTGATGCTGTGCTCTCTTTCCTGGGGGGCTCATCACTGGAACATTCTGTGCCTGCCATCGGGAAGCGCTTCCCTCCGACCCGTGATTGATAGTGAGCCAGAAGAAACTGTGATTGCAGGGAACAGAGGGATGGATGGATGGATGGATGGATGGATGGATGGATGGATGGATGGATGGATGGATGGATGGATGGATGGATGGATGGAAGCAGGGTATCACAGCTTTGACCTTGCATAGCAATCGGAGACCATTAAATCCTCTGCAAATGACCTAAATTCCTTTCTCTACCTTAAAACCTCCTTGTGTCTGAGGCCAAGAGCTGATGGCTGCAGCCCATTTTAACCTTTGCTTTGGCCAGGCTCCCCTGACTGCCCCAGCACACAGCGTGGTCAGCAAGAGTGGGCTTGTCCTGCCCCATCTCCACCTTGGCAGGATCCCAGCTCAGACTGGGAGCCCGACTTCCATGCTGGAGGGAAATCCAGCTCTCCCTGGTGCCATGACGTCAAAGGGCTCCAACCCAAAGGAGAAGGCCCCTCAGAAGTGCCACTGTGGTTTTACCAGGGAATGTGCTTTATCACAGGGCAGGAAGATTTACTGGAGCTAATCTCCCCCAGCGTGATTTCCTGCATTACAATGTTGGCTGAGATTTTGGCCATTTGGCAACGACAGTTGGTCTGGCTGCAGCTCACTGTAGATTTTCCTGTGAATTTGCACACTCTGTGGCAAAAATCAATCACATTTCTATTCTGCTCATAGCAACCATCTCATTTAATTTTAACCCATTCCACCCCTGCCAGTTTTGGGCTCACTCATGTGGCAATGCCCTTTCCCACTAACCAGCTGCGTCACAGGTCTGAGTCATGGATTAAAATCACAGAATCAGAGAATCATTTAGGCTGGAAAAGCCAGCTAAGATCATCGAGTCCAAGCAGCACTGGCAAGCCCACCACTAGACCACGTCCCTGTGTGTGCATCTCTGTGAAACCATGGGAAATAAAACAAAATTAATCTCATAAACCGACATTTTTCAATAACTCCATTGGCATTAGGAAATGGGATAAGTATATAAATATCCTCTCAGAGACATTTAGCCTGACAAGAAGCAGCTTTACGTGTTTCTGTACAGGATTTCCCAGCAGGGCAGGACCATGGTGCTTCATGGAGGAGGCCTCATGGGTTGCTGCCTCCAGGTCCTGCCCACCCAGCCCCACTCACAAATTCACTTCATGGCTCTTCTTCCAGCCTCTCCTGCATCCTGCTGAGGACCATGTTGAGAACAATATCTCCTTTCACCTGTATTTACTAGTAAATAGGCCAGAGCTCTCACTGAATTTAGGGAATTTTACCTTTAAATGTTTTCAGTGTGATACCGTGTGAGCTTGGGAATTGCCCTGGAGGGTGGGAGGCCATCACCAGTGCTGTGGGCTTGGGTTTCTCACTAGTTCTTACCTCTGTGTTGGCCAGATGGGGAAGGGGTCCTTCAAATACGCCTGGGTGCTGGACAAGCTGAAGGCCGAGCGCGAGCGTGGCATCACCATTGACATCTCGCTGTGGAAGTTTGAGACCACCAAGTACTACATCACCATCATTGACGCCCCTGGCCACAGGGACTTCATCAAGAACATGATCACCGGGACCTCCCAGGTGAGAGGTGGGGCCCAGGGGCTGGGGGGCTGCTGGAGGGGGGAGGCTGAGGCTTGTTCACAAGCTCAGGGTGGTGCACGAGCTGTTGGAGGCGTTTTGGAGGTGGGGAGTTGAGAGAGCAGACATGGAGGAGAGTTCAGCAGGGTCCACACAAGAGACTGGGTGGCTCCAGGGGACCCAGCACGCCATGGTCCTGCACCTCCCTGGGTGTCTGGGAGAAAGGGTGGCTTTGAGCACAAAGAGGTTGTTTCTTCCCCCAGTTTCCACCCACATGAAAAGATAGGATGAATGTGGTCTGCCTGGGAGCTGGGATGCTGCAAGCTACAGGCTTTGTGTGAGGGCATCTCCACACTGTTTTAGCCTCAGCCAAATGAGATACACAAGAAACTTCCAACAATCTGCTAGGTTTTATTTGATAAAGGAGGCTCCACAGATCTTTTCTCCTTCCTTTTCCTCAAAACAGCCATCCTTGTCCCACACTATAATGCCAAACCCAATGGCCTACCTGTCGTGAGTAGGGTGGTTTGCCCTCATTGCACTGTGATCATTCCTGCCTCTCCCTGTGACTGATGGGTGCTGGGTTAACCCCACTACGTGCCCAGTGAGATTTCCATTGAGGTACCAGCTGGACTGGGCATGGCTTTCTGCCAAACCCAGGCAGCTTCTGCTGTGTGTTTTGGTACAAAGTTTCCATGGTTGGAGTCACACCCATCACCCAGGGAGGTTTTTTGCAAGACCTCAGTAGGGTTTTAAATAAAACCTTGTCTGTAGATGATCAAGATGAGGTCCTGGTCGAAGTCCTGCATCCAGGAGGGATCCACACTGGTTTCCCACCCACGGTGCAGAACCATGTGGGGTTGGCAAGTATGAAACAGCACAGCTGGGTCAGTTTTAAGGCAGATTAGCAGGGGTAGCAGCCGGCAGGGAGTCCTCTGTGACTGCCTCAAAGCCCTCAGGGGTATCACCAGGGCCGTGCAGCAATTCCTTTGCTCTGTCCCCCCAGGCCGACTGCGCTGTCCTGATCGTCGCTGCCGGCGTGGGTGAATTTGAAGCCGGCATCTCCAAGAACGGGCAGACCCGTGAGCACGCCCTGCTGGCTTACACCCTGGGCGTGAAGCAGCTCATCGTGGGCATCAACAAGATGGATTCCACAGAGCCCCCCTACAGCGAGAAACGCTACGACGAGATCGTCAAGGAGGTCAGCGCCTACATCAAGAAGATCGGCTACAACCCGGCCACAGTTCCCTTCGTGCCCATCTCGGGCTGGCATGGAGACAACATGCTGGAGCCCTCTCCCAATGTAAGTGTGCCTTGTGTTGCACTTCTCCCCCCACCCTGAGGGTCCTGACCCGGGCTGAAGATGAACTCCGTGCTCTGCAAACATTTCATGCACCCGTTGTGCACAAAGGGCTGTGCTGGCAGCACAGATGATGTGTCCTGGAGCTCTGCTTGGCCCTGGGCAGCATGAATGGGCTCACTGTTCATGGGTGCTGTACCCAGGCCAGGCACCCCAGCAGCTAAACATGAGCATCTTCAGGAGATGATCTGTCTGGCTTTGTTTCTGGGCTGGGATTTGAGGTTTTCGCCTTGTCAGAACTCATGGTGACATTAGAGCAGCAATTGTCACTCTCAGCAGGAGCAGTGTGTGTGTTTTTAGGGCATTGTTTTCTGAGGGGAATAACACAGTCTGGGCTCAGGCTTGGAGCAGTTCCCACAGAGCAGCTGGGCTCCCTCGTGCTGGGTCTCAGGTCCCCTTTCCCATGGATGCTCTGTGGTGGCCAAACCTCCACTTCCAGGGCTGGGATCTCATTCCTAAAGGTGACATTTTCTTCAGGAAGTACCAGGTTTCCCATGCCAAAACCACAGCTCCCTAGAGCATCCATTTGAGGCTGCTCTTTTTCCAGTTGGTTTTTACTCCCTCTGTGGTGGGGATGGTGGGGAGACAAAGGCAGGGTGCTCGGGGATGGCCTGTGCCATCATTTTCTACAGCAGAAGGAAGAGCTTAAGAAGGATGCAGGCTTTTGGCAGACAGGCTGCCCATTAACACTTGTTATTCTGACACTGGTTTTGTTGGAGAAAAAGCTACCTCGGGGTTAGTCTTTTAAAGAAATAATGGGCTGTAAAGTTTGGCCAGAGGAAGGTCCCTGCTCTCCTGGTGACTTCTGTGTGACCTTGAGTAAGTTGCTCAAATCAGACACCCCAGGAATCTCTTGTGAAACCAATGGGAAATTTGATGCTTAGGGGGACTTCAGGACAGCACGTGTGGATTAGGGCAGGGCTCTGTGACGAGGGAGGCAATCCATGAATCCAGCAGCCTCTGAGGGAGGTCAGGGATCACAGGCCTGAGGAAGGGGAGTGCTGCAGTGCTCACTCACACAGTCATGAACCACAGCCCCTGCCCTGCACAGGACAGGCAGCTCACTTGGGATGGCTTGGAAGGAAGGAATTATTGGGGTGCTTGGGAAATTCCTGTTCCCTGAGGAGCAGAGCTGGGATAAAGGTCAGCCACGGCCATGCCAAACCCAGCCCCGTGGTTCCTGGGTGCCTCAAATCAGGCAGGCTCCAAATGTCAGCAGCTGCTGGGCCGGGAAGATGATCCTGAACAATTCTCCTATAAATAGGCAGCAGAGGGGAGGCACGAAGCAGGAGGGGCTCTGTGGCCACCTTCCTCCAGAGGGATCTCAGGGCAGGTTCCCAGTGTGATGTGCTACCTGAGAGAAGGCAGGGGATGGAACAACTCTCTCCTTTGTCCTAAGGAGCCAGCTGGCTCCTGGATTCTGCCTGAGCTTGGGAATTGGGAACAAAACCTGGCCTGGTCTGGAACAGCGTGAGCTCTTCTGAAGAGGGTTGAGGGGCAGACTCCTCCTCCTCCTATTGCAACACCTTTGGGAAAGCTTAAGCAGGAACCTGGTGTAGATGTCTCATCTCTCTTTCCTTGCCTGAAAAAGCTCTGATTATTTTCACTTGTAATTTCTGGACAGGTTTCACTGGAGCACAAGGCAGTCAAGTGACTTGTCTGTCTGTCAGGGGACTTATCAGAAAGTGGGGATTAGAGCCATGATGTCCCTGCAGCTCCTGTTGCCTCTGAGCAAGGGGGTGTGGTGGTACGTCAGGCTGGAGCCAGCTCTGTGTGGGAGACTCCAGCCCACATCCCTGTTGCACAGAATCCCAAGGCCAGTTGCAAAAAATGACAGCTGGGCTGTGCTTCCATCAAAGTTTGGCATTTGAGAGCTTTTTGGGAAGTGGGGTGTTCTGTGAAGTAGCTTTGTGATGCTCCAGCTGGCAGAACGGGGCCATTCCTTGTGGTCTGGGAGACTTTCACCCCATAGGATGCTGCAACCCAAACACTCCCAGTCTCTGGGGTGGTTGCCTGGGGCTGCAGCCTCAGCACTGGGGTGTGTGTGGGGGGGTGTTGAGGTGCTCATGGGCTAGGCAAAATCAGGGAAAGGTGACTGCTCTGTAAAATAAAGTTTGAGTGTTAAAGAGCTGGAGCTCAGCTGCTATTTTGGGGAGCTGGAGCCTGTCTGTCTGCAGGATTGGGTCAGATCCTGTTCTTGCTGTAGGAGTGGTGGAATAGGAGCTGCTCTTTGGGGAGCAGATTTGGGGAATTCATGAGAGAGGTTTTATTTGGGTGGCCATAGGAGGCAGCACAAACCAGGTTTTGCAGATGCTTTCCACCCTGAGGCCATGCTGAGGTTTTGCAGAGATTGTTCCCAGAAGGTGTCTGAGTTCATCTTTACCTGATTCTTGGCATGTCAGAAGTCCCCTGGAGAGAGGGATGGCTCTGACAGCCAGGTGTCATGGGCAGAGGTTGTTATTTTCCTGTGTGCCAGGGCTGTGTGGGGCAGAGGGACGGGAGCTGTGGGCACTTGGTGGCTGTCATCCTCGAGAGCAGAGCCTGTGGGCAGGTGGCCACCAGGCAGCTGCTGGCACAGGTCCCTGCCTGGCGTTTGGGCCATGCCACAGCAGAATGGGGGAAGGTCTGAGTCATCCTGCACATCACACGAGGCTCCCTCACTGCCTGGATGGAGTTTTCATTTTGCCAAGCTGTTGCCTGGCTCTGGGTCTGGCTGCACGGCGAGAGCTGCAGTGCCCTGGGAAGAACCTGCTGCAAAACCCAGCGTCCTCCTGCCACTGCCACCAGGAAGGACAAGTAGTGTCAGACATGGCCCTCTGAAGGGGGCTGACCTGAATGCTTTGGATGCAAGCTGAGTTCCCTGGCTGCATCTTGTCTTTCCCTCTCTCCTTCCCGAAGCTGGTGCAGATTGCAGGATAGGAAACCAGACCTGGCACAGCCACATCCTGCAGGGGTGGCTGTGAAGCTGGGGGCACTTTGGGGTCTTGCTTCTCCCCAGCCCCCCATGCCCGCTGCACTCTGACACTGGTGTTGGTGCTAAGGGAAGAAAGCACATCCACAAAATGTGTGATGCATTTGGGACACACAGGAAGCATTTGACATTAGAATGGGAAAATACTGTCTAACCCTCTCTGTGCAGAGGCAGGAATGGCCTTGCAGACTCTGATCTCTGCTTGTTGGGTTAGGGTTGTCTCAGACTCAGGATTAAATTCTTCTTACCAGCAAGCTTCAGGTGTTGCTGCAGTTTCCTGGTGTGCAGCATCACCCTATTGGGGTTCCCTGCATTTAACCATGACACCTGAGCACATTTCCACCCTGCTCTGGGCAATTTTTAGTTTCACAACCCACTTCAGGGCAGGAGAAAGGAACATCTGTGAAAAGCAATCCTGTCTCTTGGCAGCTGGGTTTCCAGCATCCTCCCAAAGCCAGGGTTTAGAATCCAGACCCTGGAGGGGTGATAGCAGGAGTGAGTGGGGAGAAGCATCTCTCTGGGGCTCACCCTGGAGAAGCTTGGATGCCAGGACTGAAGGTTGAGCACTTTGTAGCTGGTACTTGGCTGCAGACCCTGTGGTCCCTGTGCTGGAGGCACATTCCTGCAGGGAGGGATCCAGGAAGCTGCTGCAGTGCCCATGGGTTGGTGTTGGAAGGGGGGGCTGTGCGTTTGCTGGCTTTAACCACTTCCATCGTTTTTCTCCTGTTAATGGATGTCTTGCTCATTTCTAGAAGAGAGAGAGGGGGGTTGAGTAAAGGGGATGCAGGGATGGTGGAGTGGAAGGAGCTCCCCAGGCTCCTGGTAAAGCCAGGACATGGCAGGACTGACTTTATGGAGGTTGTCCTGGTGGGACAACTCTCTGGGTTTACCTCTGGGTGCTGAGGACAGGTAGGCTCAGTGCATGTTGGAAGTGTTGAAGGCCAGGTTCAACATTTGGAGCAATCTGGTCTCGTGGAAGGTGTTCCTGCCCATGGCAGAGGGGTGGAACAAGATGGTCTTTAAGGTCTCATCCAACCCAAACCATCCTGTGATTCTATGGTTCTCTGTTGCTGCTCTCTTCCCAGATGCCTTGGTTCAAAGGCTGGAAGGTGGAGCGCAAAGAAGGCAACGCCAGCGGGGTGTCCCTGCTGGAGGCCCTGGACACCATCCTGCCCCCGACCCGCCCCACAGACAAACCCCTGCGCCTGCCCCTCCAGGATGTCTACAAGATTGGAGGTGAGCCTTGCCACTCCTCTGCCGTAACTGGAGTCTCCATTCCGTAGAAATTTGGGAATGACATTTCCAGGTGTTGGGAAACTGGAGGGGTTTGACTCTTCAAACCAGAGGTAATGTTGGAGAAAAGGGTGGTAGCTCCGGGGGAAAAACCCCATTTGAGCTTGGGCTGTCTGGGGTGGAGGTGGACATGCCCAAAGGTTTGTGAGCTCTCCCCAGGGAACACGATGCCAAAATGGCTGCAGATTTGTGTGTCCCAGAGGTCATGGCTGGCCAGGCAAGTTGGAGGCAGCAAAAAACATTCTGTGACCCAGGTGAGAGACAAGACCAGCAGAGAGGGCCACTGAAGCTGGTTCATGGCAGCTTGGCTGTGACCTGCCCAAGGTTCCCAAATGCTGGTGTCCATCACTGGCACCTCCTCCTGCCGAGCTGTGCCAGCCATGTAGGGAGCGCCGGGCTGACGCGTGTCCCCTTCCCTCTGCAGAGGTGATGGGGACACTTTGCTCAGCTATAAATACCCTGTGAGCTCTCTGACCTGCTGGCATAAGTGGACAACACTGCTGACTCCCTGGCTGCTGGATCAGGCGGGCACAGACTTTTCCAGTTCTTTCCCACCCTTTTCCAAGGACACATGCACTGCAGGGGTCGAACGTGGGATTTTAGCTGGGTTTTTAATGCAGGCTGCTGTTGTTTGCAGTGGACGTGAAAGGGGGTGAGCAGGTCTGTGTCCTCCCCTAGCTCATCTGGGGCAAAGGGTTTTACTGGGAGCCAAGTCCTTGGGGAGGAGAGACACCGTGGGAAGAGGATAAGTGGTGGCAGCAGGGTGGATGTGGAGAAGCAGATGGGTCCAGCCGACCTCTTCAATCTCTTTTCAATGTTGTTTCTCTAAATCATTCTTCACCTGCCTCCAAAGGGGAATTTTCCCAAAGTCTCCTGGTGACACAGGGTGTAAAAGATCCCAGTCATTTAAAGAGCCACCCTCATTCTCTGTCACAGCTGGTGGTGTGGCCATCAGGGTTGTGGACAGTGATCTTGCACACATGCTGGGATGTCCCAGTGCTCCATTCAGGAGATGCCCCAGCTGCTCCAGGAGAAGAACTTCTGGGGCATGCACATTGCTCAGGACTTCCTGATTATGGATTACTTCTTTTTTACTCAAAACTTTGAGTAGGAAGGAAGGACTCGTAGAGATTTTCAAGATCCTGGTGCTGATCTGCTGAAAACTTGGGGGTTTTGGACAAAGAGCAAACATGTGACAACCAGTGGAGAAATCTTGCTTTTGCTGAATCCAGGTTCTGGCCCCGGGATATACCAAGCAGATTGAATTTTGCTGCGCTCTGTCCTTGTCTCTGCAGGGATTGGCACCGTTCCCGTGGGCCGAGTGGAGACCGGAATCCTGCGGCCTGGCATGGTGGTCACCTTTGCCCCTGTGAACATCACCACTGAGGTGAAATCCGTGGAGATGCACCACGAGGCCCTGAGCGAGGCTCTGCCCGGGGACAACGTCGGCTTCAACGTGAAGAACGTGTCGGTGAAGGACATCCGCCGTGGGAACGTCTGCGGGGACAGCAAGTCCGACCCGCCGCAGGAGGCAGCGCAGTTCACGTCTCAGGTGAGCAGGGCTCGTTGATGCCACCACGCCTGGTTTGCCGCCATCCCCCAGCTCCCAGCCTTGCCATGACGCTGCTCTGTCCCCCAGGTGATCATCCTGAACCACCCCGGCCAGATCAGCGCTGGCTACTCGCCCGTCATCGACTGCCACACCGCACACATCGCCTGCAAGTTCGCCGAGCTGAAGGAGAAGATCGACCGGCGCTCTGGCAAGAAGCTGGAGGACAACCCCAAGTCCCTGAAGTCGGGTGACGCAGCCATCGTGGAGATGATCCCTGGCAAGCCCATGTGTGTGGAGAGCTTCTCCCAGTACCCACCCCTTGGTAAGGGAATGGCTCTTTGGAGGTCTCCTGTGGAGGAGCACGAGGGCTCTGTGGGTGCAGAGCTCACACCAGACATGCTGAACTTCTCCCAGCTAGATGGGGAGGGAACTGAGGATATTTTTTATGCTTACCCATGTGCTGCTGAGCTGGGTTTCCAAAGGCTGGGCTTTCCCTCTGGGAGCAATAAGACCTTTCGTTTACGGTTACTAAACCGTGATAGTTTCTGAACACAGAAACATTTTCCAGTTTCCTCCTGTCTGCCCTAAAACAACTGGGCAGGAGAAGAAAGAGGGAAGTTTGCTCAGTGGAGGCCACCTTTTAATGCAAGGAAGTGCCATGCTTGAGTTCTAGGATGGTTTGGATTGGAAAGGACATGAAAAGCCATCTTGTTCCACCCCCCTGCCATGGGCAGACACACCTTCCACTGGACCAGGTTGATGCTGCACATCTGGAAGCTTTAGCAGTGCTGGGAGCTTGCAGAGAAGAGATGGGGTTTAAGTTTAAAAACCAGTAATTTAGATAAAGGGGAGCATCAGGACTAGCAAGGGTTGATAGCTCAGGGCTTGTCCCTGAAGGAACCTGCTCCAGGGGCAGGGATAACACATGGCACCATGAGTGGGGGGTGTAGATCCCACCACCAGCCTCCCAGAAGAGCTCAGCCTCGGTGTCTCACTCCCATTCCTCCTCTCCTGTCCCTCAGGCCGCTTCGCTGTCCGTGACATGCGGCAGACCGTGGCCGTGGGCGTCATCAAGAACGTGGAGAAGAAGAGCGGTGGGGCTGGCAAGGTCACCAAGTCTGCCCAGAAGGCCCAGAAGGCTGGCAAATGAATTGTGGGCTCCCAGTGCATCGCGCAGAAACCATCCCTGACACCAGGACGCTGCCACCGTCTCCCCCGGGCGCACGTGTGCACATCAGCTTGTAAGAGTTTATATGTCAACGACTGGATGCTCACCATTAAGGTCCAGTGGAAATTCTTTAAAAGGAAAAGCATGTTCCAGCGTTTGTGAGGCTTCATGTTAATTTTACCAATAAAACTGGTACAACATCCACAGTGGAAAAAAAAAAACCCAACAAAACCAGACAAATTCCCCCCTCCTCAAAAAAACAAAAACCAAAAAACAAACCAAACCAACCAACCCAAAAGGTGTGGAGCTGTGTGTGTGTGGGTCTGTTACTGAGAGGGGCTGGGCTGGCTGGGGATCGTGTATCTCACTTAGAGTAGATGGTGGGGATGGGCACAGGAGGGGCTGGCATGGGAATAAGGAGGAAGGAGCCCATATTTGGGGTGTCAGCCAGCACTCAGCCCTTCCCCAGCTTGCACCCCTTGACCCAGGTGATTCCCCCAGCCTGAAGCAGTGACAGCTCTCACAGCAGTCTTGAGGCTCTCCTTAACCAGCTCAAGCCTCTAAAATAATTTTCCAGGGTCTTAATTATATTATTTTCATGCAAAATAGGCTGAAATTGAGCTCCTACAGTTATGCCACTGAAAGAAAGGAAAATGGGGCACCACATGTCTCCTGTAAGGGTGAGCAGCATCACTTTGGGTCTTTGTCATTCCCCATAATTTTGGCAGCAGGGACGCATGGTGGATCCCCCAGCCCTTTCCAAACAACACAACAGGAACATTTCTTCCTGACTGAAGCCCAGATATGACTCAGGGCTCACAAGAAGCCCCAAAACTCATGGTCTTCACCCAGGGCAGTGTCTTGACTCCCAGGACAATCTTGAAGCCCCAGGCAAGGTGTGCAGCTCTCCCAGCTCCAACCAGGGCAGCTGTCCCAGTCCAAAGGGTTGTGGTTGCTGAGTTGGGATTGACAAAAAAGCCACAGCCAGGAGCTGTGAGGGGGCTGAGTGGGAGCACCAAGTGTGAGCAGGAGCAGTGGGTGGTACAGTGGGGCAGGGAGAAGGAGGGAGGTGGTGTGAGAGTTGTGCTTCCACGACATCATTCCGGGATGTTTCCAAGGGACATTTCCTCCCTGAAGGAGGCACTAGCAGTGTGCTGGGGCATCCTGAGCTTGTCTGTGCCGTGACTCGGCTGTCAGGAGGAGACAGTGCTGGGAACAGCTGGCCCTGCACGGTCTCTGTGAAGGGCAGCATCACACGAGGCCCTTCCCAGGAGAGCTCCAGAGGCACAAGCACCATCGTTACTGTCTGTGTCACAAAGCCCTAATGATCCTAATTAACATCTGATGCTCTGCAGTGCTGAGCGTCCCCAGGCAGAGCCCCAAGGAGCTGACATGCAGCTGAATTACAGAGAGCTCTGCATGATCTCACCCTGCCTGCTCCCCCAAAACTCTCCCCATCCCATATCTGCATCTGGCAGCCCACGGACACGGACTGGCTTCCTGGGCCAAGATCCCCAAAACTGTGCCACCAAGGCTCCTCACCCCTCTCCACACACCCCACACCCACCAGCTTCATCCACAGAAATCAATTTGATTCCCAAGGACTTTGCAGTGTCTGGGCTCTCTGAATGCCGTTTCCTTGGTGTGCCACAAACTGGAAGGGGATCTGGGGATCCCTCAGGCACAGCACAGCCATGGGAGAAGGCTGTTTTCCCACTGATGGTTTAATCTCATCTCCCAGCTCCTCCTGCCAGCTTGTGCTCTTCCTGGGTATTTCCAAGCAGGAGAACATCCTCATGTACATGATCTTCCTGCATCCTTAGAAGCAGCAGCAGCAGGAATTCTTGTGGGAATATCCCTCCCATGCTGTTCAGGAACCTCCAGCTCCCTGGTGCCCCATGGAAGCCAGCCCCTAGCACAGCAGGAGTGGGGACAACTCCTGTGGGGTCAGGTGGGGCACAGAGAAGAGCAGGCACAAAATCTGCACCTCTCTCGCTATTTTAAAAGCAAAAACAGGCCTGACAAAACCATGGCTACGTTTCCATAGAAATATGCCAGGGGAGCTGTGAAAGATGCTCTGGTAGCATTGCACAAGTGGTGAGGTAATTAATGATGGAACTGCAGAACAGCAAAAATATAAACCCCAGAGGATTTAACTCAGACTTGCTCGTGGCTCAGAGCAGGGCCAAGTTTTCAGCCTCATTTCAATGTGGGTTGGCACCCCAGGTGATCTGCAGGAGCAGAAAGAAGAGATGGTGCCTGAAGTGAGATCTCAGCAGCAGCAGCATCCCCCATTTTGGGAGGTTTGGGTCAGGATCTTTAGCTAGACAGAATTAACAGAAATATTATTATTTAAACCCACTTCAAAGCATGAGCTTCCCAAAAGAAAAATATGCTGAAGTTCTGGGCATCTCAGTACAGTATCAATGGAGCCACAACCTGCCTCCAGCCAAACCTTGGGTTTGAATCCATCGTGGATCTGTGTTTTGGGGTTGGATCAACAACCCACCACATGCAGATCACTGCCTGGCCCCACAGGGCTCGCAGGCACACAAGCAATCATGTCCTTAGTTTGACATTATCCACTTTGGGGTCCTACCAAAATGATAAACGACCCAACAGCTCCCTGAACTGGACCAGAGGCGGATTTTGGCAAACCTTGCAGTGAGCTCAAGGTCATTTTGGAACCATCAGCAGCATGTCTGAGCAGGTGGGAGTGTGTGACCCATGGCAGGTGATAGAGTTGTGGTGGTGAGATGGATTTTAAAATACCAAATTCTCCTCCAATTCCTCCCTGCCACGACCAGGTGTGCTAGGACGCCACAACCCAGAGCTCAGAGGCATTTTTTTCATAACAACTTTTATTGTTTTGGAGTCATTTTCCATGCCAGTCCTCCCTGAAGGCGTCGCGGTGGCTGCTTCCCGTAGCAGCCTCATCGGTGCCATCTCGTGGAAACAGGGACAAAGTCTCTGGAATAGCTGCCAAGCAGAGGAAATCCAGACCCATCCCCTGATCCTGGCAGGCAGGCGGCACGTCCGAAGCAAAAAGAATAGCCTCGGGAGACGCAAAGTGCTTATTGCCGTTTCTTCGGGGACCAGAGTTTGCAAATGCGGTTGCACTTCCTGAAATTTAAAGCTGGTGGAGGGGAAATTACTTGAGGTTGTAGGAAAGTCAAAAAACTTCAGGGCTGGCTCTGCTGTACAGCTGGGGATCAGCTCTTCAAGAGGAGAGAACCCAAAGGGCTGGAAGAGGAGGGAGGTGTGGGGGCTGGATGTGAACCAGCTCCCAGTTCCCAAAAGAGACATCATCTTCAGGATGCAGCACACCCTGTGCACAGCATGGCACTGATGCCTTGGTGGGGGCTCCTGATGGAGAAGGGAAGATCCCACAAATGGGAGCATCCTTTAGGTGTGAATGGACACCTCTGCCCAACCCCAGCCTGGGGCTGGCTGCTCCTGTGGCACCCACTGGAATGAGGCAGGAGTACTTCTCCTTTCCCACCTCTACCCTCGTGTCTGGCTGTGTGCTGTTAATAATTTAAAGTAAGTTTTCTTAATCCACCGGAGCTGATTGGCCGACTCAGCAGGCGTTTGGGGCTGCTCTAAAAAATTTATAAGGCTTTTGCAAGATTGCAAGTGGAATCCAGGCTAAAGATGCTGAGCTGGGGGAATTTGAACTGCCTGCTGCCCTTCTGCACTTGGAGGGGAGTTAAAACATCAGCCACAGCCCCTTGTCAGCCTGGGCAGGTCCCTGCAGAGACCCAGCACAGGCCACGTGTCACAGGCACGCAGAAATCCTCTCCAGTCAGGGCAGCTCCTCTCCCATGGCTCCATCATCTGTCACCAGATTTTGCTGAACCTTAACCCCACGCAGGCAGTGAGGTCCTGCCTGTGTCACGCTGACTCAAAAGTCTTGGTGACATCTGGAGCATTTACACAGCGTTTGAAAATACACCCCACTAGGGAAAAAAGCAAAGGAAGATCTCCTGACCTCCCATTCCATTTTTACTGCCCTGGAAGCCAATGCCACTGACTGCCAAGGAGGCCAAGGTGCCGTTCAGCCCAGAATTCCCAGAGGACATCACCCAAGGGAGTCCTGCCATGCCCTGCTGGTGATGGAGGTGCTGAATCATCTGTGGCAGCGGTAGGAATGATGCACATGCAGCACAAAGTGACTGCATGACCTCAGAAGCGAATTCATCACTGACCAATGTCTCTCCTCATGTCCCAGCAGATGCTCCTCTTCTCCTTGGGCAGTTGCACAGCGCATTTCCCCTTGCAGAGCTGCACTGCCAGCAGGCAGCTCTCCCTCCAGCATTGGTGTAAATCAACTCTGCTCTGATCCCCAGCCCAAGTGTCTGGGCTTGGCCTCTTTCCCGAGCAGATCTGCACGATGTTGGGCACCCAGGTCAGAGCAGATGGGGATGAGCCCATCCCCACAGCCTGGGCAGTGCCTGGCCCAGTGGGGATGAGGAATTCTCCCCAGGTTTTGTGTCCTCAGGGCTGGACACAACCCCTTGGACTAAACCTTCTTGGGAAACAGAGGATGGGCCAGAGCAGAAGCTGGGGAAAAAGGCTGATCGGGGCAGAGGACATCCCATGCCTGGGTGGGTTTCATCTCTCCACCCTTCACAAAGTCCATCAGCCACCCTCGGCCCCAGAGGCACAAATTCAGAGAGGAGGGTGGGAAGTCAGGCTCTCCCCCAACATTCTGTAACATGCCAAGGGCCAAACCTGGGAGGTTTTGACTAATTTCCTTTAACCACCTCCCTCTGCATTTCTCCAGTTTGAGATCCACATTTTCAGGTGCATCTGCAGCCGGGGGAGCACAGAGCAGCAGCTCTGGCCAGGGCAATGCACCACGTCCCATCCTCCTCTTGGCCTGTGCTTTACCCTGTGCAGAGATATTGCTGAGCTGAAGAGAAACTGGAGCTGTAGCACAGCCCAGGGTGCAGCTCTGGGCCAGACTCTCCCTTCTGCCTCGGGTAGCATTTAGCCACCACTCTGATGCTTTATGTAGAGGTACTGCAGCATCTTCAAATAACTCATTTCAGCTCTGCTCACAAACACTCCTTTTCTGCCTACAAATTTAGGATGGCCTGGTTTTGCTTAGAATAAATGATTTGTAATCACCCCGAGTCTGGCACTGTTCTCATGCCTTGTATCTGCTAAATGCTCTCTGCAGTCCCGGCCAGCCACAGCCGAGCACTCAGAGTGATGAGTCTGGCAGCAGCCAGGCTTTGGGATGGGGACACGAGCAGGGCAAAGAGAAAAGGACGATCCCCAGACATCAGCTCAATGGGGATGTGATGGGTGTGACAGCAGTTACCTCTCACAGGCTGCGGGTTTCGGAGCCGGGTTTTGATGAGGGGCAGGGGTGCAGCGGGCACGGCAGGGTCTGTGCCAGCCCTGCCACCTCTCCAAGGCGGCCAGCTCCAAGGACACGGCATGGAATTGTCCCCCAGCACCGCCCCGAAGGACTGCGGTGACAAGCGAGGGGGCCGGAGATGCTCCGGGCGGTTCCCATCGGAGCCGTGGCTGGGAGGGAAGCGCTGCCGCCCTGGTGTCCTCGCTGTCCATAAATCTGCGACGAATGTGCTGAGAGTGGGGACAGGGCGGGGTGGCCGAGGCTGAGCACATCTCCAGGTGGAGCTGAAGTCCCTCTCGCGGGGTGGCCCGGGCAGCTGAACCGTGCCCAGCTGGTGGCTCCTGTCAGGCTACAGACACAGCTCGGTTTTGCAGCTGCCTCCCCTGCTCTGCCGCACAGAGATGCTGAATGAGGGGTTTTGAGGGCACAGCCGGAGCGTCCGCATGCCCAGAGGACAGGAACAGCGTGAGCAAGGCAAAGTTGCGAGAACAAAAGAGGGGTTGCATGAAAATCAGGCTGGAAGTGAGGAAATGCCACCCTGCAGGCACAGCACCCGCATTTTCGCCTGGGGGAACGTGCCCAGAGTGCTTCATCCTGCCTGGTCCAGCACCCGAGATGTTTCCCACACAGGATCCAAAGTGAGCCCACAAAGAGGTAATTTCATGATCGGTAGAACCAGGGGTGTCCATTTTCCCACGGATTTATATTTTGAATAATGCCCTGTGGGCTCTCTGATGTCCATTATTATCGTGTCCTTGCATCACCAGTTCCTGCAGCGAGGAGATTTCTGTCCTCTCTCCCATCACATATTCCCACTCAAAGCAATCTGAAATGTTCCCCCTATCTTTAATAAAGAAGATCAAAATTGCCCAAAAGCTTTGCAGTTATTAAAGAGGGAAGGGAGATGCCAATGCACGCACACCAGCTTTCCTTAAGACCTCAGGTTAAAGATAAATAAATCATAAACCCTTGCCCTTTCACGTTCTTTTGATTTCCCAGGTGTCCAGGCTGAAAGGCTGAAGAAAGCCTGCAGCAAAAGCCCACGGTGCAGAAAAACTATGAATTTAGTTACTTCAAGAGTTTTTCTTTGCAGATGACACATGGAATGCTGTGACAGAGGCAGGAGCGTGGAGACAGCCACGTCTGCCTGGCAGCTTCCCAACAGAATACTTCAATTTTTTTAACCTGAAACATGGATCAAAAGCAGCCCTCCTATCTAAAATCAAAATCTAATATTCTTTCTTTAATATTTTTGAAATGGAAAAAAAAAATTACATTATAAAAATGTAAAGCAGATTTATTTTAAATTTGGAAGGGTTTTTTTAAATCTCTCTCAATAATGAAGAGGTAAAATAATTAGCCTTAAAGCTTTTCAGTATTTTAGTAATTGGGTTTGATTTTCTTACTTGTCAAATCTGTAGATTTTGACATTTCAGAAAGAAAGAAAATAATTGGAAAGAAAAGCTTTTGCATTAAAAAAAAGAAAATATTTTTCTTCTCCATGCAGGTTTAGAGCTTTTGTACCTCCTCATGCTGGCAGAGACCCTCCCAGCCAGAACTCCCATTCCCTGCTCTTCCCTAAGGAATGCCCCATCCTGGGACATGATGAGATGGGATTATCTCCTTCAGAGACCTCCTCTGATCCAGCACAGCTCCCCACGAGCTGTAACCCCAGCAGAGCTGGAATCCCCCTCACATCCTGCCCTAGCATCTCCTGCCCTACACCAACACCTCTTTTCTGCCCCCAGCACTACAAGCTTGGGCTCTAGAAGGTCCCTCCCAGCCCAGGACACCTGGGACCATTTGGAGCCTATTTATTTGAGCTGCTTTCCCTCCCGTGTGGGGACAAAGCCCAGATCAATCTGATGTGCCCCTCCTTGCAGAGATGATGTGTCAGAATCAGCTATTTCAGCATGGGCTTGTTTCTTTTGGATGACAACCTCCAGTCCCTAAATATTCATGCAGGTTTCGATTCAGCTGTGAAGCCGGTGGGAGGCAGGTGCTTGAATGGGAACAAAGCAGCTCATGGGCTTTGTGGGACTGGGCCGCAGCCAGGATGCAGTTATGGTTCTGGGAGGTGCTTTACTGGGACCAGAGCCAGTCCTGAGCTGGATTCCAAGCTCCTGAAACCAGGCAAGGCTGCAATAGCTCCCAAGTGAGACCAAGGTTAGTTTTGTTGCTGTGAGTTGTGTATTGGGGAGAGCACAGCGCTGGTTTGGAGACACTGGGAGGGGGCTCTTGGTGGGAAGGCTTCTCCATCTCTGGGTGCTCATCCCCAAGGAACTTGTGGTGGTCACCAGGGTGTGGGAGGAGGTCCTGGAGCAGCCTTGTCCTGGGGGATGAGGTCAAAGAGCAGTGAGGTGATGGCAGTTTGATGGCGTGGCTTTGGTCCTTGTGGGTGCAGGAGGAGGTGGAAACCCAAGGAGGTCAGGAGGAACAATGTGAGCACTGGGAGATGTGAGGGATGACTAAGAGAGCTAAATTTACAGAGTCTGGGAAAAGGAAGGCTCAGGGGCAACTGTGGTCACGGGCTAAAAATACCTTCAAGGTAACAGTATAAATGAAGAAAAGAAATTACACGTGGTCCCCAAGGAGGCGAGGGCAGGAGAAGGAGCTGGAGGGCAATGACGGAAGCATGGAGAGTAGAGATGGGGAAGGAGACCTGGCCAGTGGGGAATTTGCCAGGAGAAGGGTCTGTGTGGGCTGAGTGGGGCAGGGGCAGAGCAGTCTAAAGGTGACAGGGAAATGAGCTGGGTGCTGGTCCCTCTGTGACTTCCAGCTTTGTGGGTGCTCTGAGAGTAACGCAATTTAATTCAAGAGAATTCACCTTAATCTTGTTTTTTTTTCCTGCTTGTTTTTCCTTCCACGTGTCCAGTCAAGCAGCTGCTCTTTCCAGAAACCAGTTTTCCTTAGAGTCAGGCATCCACAGCACAATAATATTTAGACCTCAGCAACTTTGATCAACCTTAGAAAGGAGGAACATAAATTTCTAGTTAAGAATGGAGCATGTGTGTCTTGCAAGTCAATTCAGTGTAACTTGGGGGAGATTTCTGTTCATACAGTCAGACACTTCCAGCTGCAGCTCAAGCTGATCTCATCCAGCAGGATTTGTCCCGGGTTTTTCTGGAGCAGCCTCCAATGAGGTCGGTGCTGTCTAAGAACAGGGCAGGAAGATGGATGGTGGCACAGAAATTTTGCATCCAATAAATATGTAATATAAAATAAGCAGCTCTGTCAGCAGCAGGATGAAGGGAGCCTGGCTTCTTCTTATCAGCATGCTGCTTACAAATTCTGATTGAAGATTTTTAGTGGCTGGGAGGCGTGGCCTCCTCATGCGCACCTTTTCCTGTGCCTGGTAAAGAAGAGAATACACTTTAAAATCCCCTTTGAAGGGGAAAGAAGGAACCATTGGGGAGCCTCTGTCTATCAAGGCTTCTAGTTTTGATGAAAATGGATAGAAACTTAATTATCATTGAAACAGATGACTCAGATTTGATCAGAACTGGAAAACCATCTGGCGCATCTTCATTTCAGGTGATTAAAAAAAAAAAAAAGTTTAAAAAAATCAGTGCTGATGCTGTGGCTGTGACTGATTGCCAAAAGCAGCCTTTGCTCACTGCCCAGTTTGAACTCTCTTGTTCTCGAGGTGGTCCTTCTGCACCACTGCTCTCACCACCCTGCAAATATTCTGCAGCTCTGCCCACATCTCTTCACCCCAAATGTGGAAGCTTTGACTGGGCATTGCCTTCTATTCTAACCAGAAATGTCACACTCACCTTTCTCCTTTGGAAATATGTAGATTTCTCCATTTGTGCACATGAATTATCTTTCCTACAGCTTTTTTTCCCTGAGGGCTGCACCCTATGCTGGGGAAGCTTCTCCTTCCAGGTCAAGTTCCTTGTATGAACCAACCTCTCTTGGGTCAGGGCTGCTGGTTTCAAAGCCAGAACTGATTTGGCAAGTGTTGGGAAGAGTCAAGCAGGGAAGAGACATCGATAATCAATAGACAGGGGCTCTTGAGGGCTGTTTTCTGCTCAGAGAAGAGGATGGGGGTGGTGGGAGGTGAGGGGGAGCTGAAGCAGAGTGAGATGGGTGGACACTGGGTGCAGAGAGACCAAGCTGTTAATGTCTCTTCCCTTGGCAGGTTGGTGCTGCTGGGATGTTGCAGCATCCTGTACGAGGGGAGGTAAAGCCATCTGCTTTAGGGTTTGAAAATAGCTCTGGGAGAGAGCTGTGAGTGACAAAACCCAGGCTATGGGTAGCACAGTTCACAAACCACCAGCTGGGTGGGGATGGAGAAAGGGCTCTCGTTCAGTGTTTGAAGCAGAAATTTATCTCTGGAGTCACTCTACATATTTCACACCAGTCATTTCTTACTACATCTCAAAGATTGCCAGGGGACAGAGCATGGACTTTCTGTATCTTAACATGGATTGATGGATCTCATCCTACCTTCAGGGTCTGAACTATCTGCTACGGTGTTTGTGTTTTAAAGCCATCACCAGTGTTGAAAGCGAAGGACTGACTCAGTAATTCTGTTTGTTTGTGGAGGCATAATGTCCTGGGATCAGATAAAAGCACCTTCCCACTGCTGCTTTTATATACCTCATTAATTCCCAGTGTTAATGGCTGTGTCTTGTCTTGTGCCACGCAGCAGAAGTGGCACACAAGTGGCTTCATCTCAAAAATTCCCTGCTGCAGGCTCCGTGCTGGACAGCACAGCTCAGTGTTTGTGTCCCAGGTGTTCCCTGAGATTGCTGCTCCTCTCAGGGCTGCAGAGAGCCAGGGACTGGAGACTGGATCAAGGGACAGCTCCTGTGAGTGGCATGTGTGGGTGGAAAGGGGACAGCCATGTGCTTCTGAACACTCAACTGCAAGTGGCAGTGCCAACCCATGGCATACTATAAAAAAAAGGGTTGGAGGTACCCTGAGAGTCCAAGGTAAAAAGAGAGAGTGAGACTAGAACAGGCCTTCATCCACAATTTCAGGCCTTTTCCACCTCCCAGAGACCACTCTGTTCACAAAAGGAGGCAATCCTTGATGCCACTTGCTCTCAAGGCCTTGCTTGTCTTTGGGGTTTTGCCTCCCCCCCGAGTGAAGCAAGAATCCCTGGCAGTCCCTACGACTACACCGTGCCTTTCCTCCGCCCACCCACGATTTGGAAAGGGTGACATCCCACCTCTTACCTTTCCATTCTGATTTCTGGTGGTCTCAGAGAAGCAGGAAACCCAAAGCTGTGCTGCAGTGTGACACTGCAAATGACCAACTAATTAGCCCAAGAGGAGCGCATTGAATTTAGATTCTTCTTTAGGGCTCACAGACTATTTGTAATCTTGAATTTGTTAATTGAAAATTGCTTCCTTTGTTTGTTGTTGGCCTTTTTGTGGAGGGGGATATTTCCTGCTTTGGGACTGCGTCACTGGATCTATAATAATGCACTTTGTACTTTAGTGCCAGGCAAATTTGTAATTGGCCACCCTATTAAAGAACACTAATGATCTTACAAGTGTTCACAAATAATGAAGAGAATGGCCCCTCATTGAATTGAGCAATTTATTCGCTGACATACTTGCAGATCTGTTTTTCCAGTATTTAACCCAGCTTTAGTTTTCTGCCTGCCTTGCAGAGATGGCTTCTCTTTCAGCCATGTGTTGGAGAGAATATGGGTCACAGGAAATGTTCTGTTCATAAAAAATGTAGGGCTGCTCCACGCTCGCTCTTCTCTCAGTGTGCATGACAGGGTTTGGGGAGTGAGAGGCAGCAGCTTTAATCTCAGTGCTCCTCTTATCCATTAGTTCTCACTGGGATCCTCCTGAGATATCAGGAGAGGACCAAAAAGACAGGACTTGAGAAGTGCACTCTGAAAGGTTATGTTGATTTTCTCATTTAAATATGAATTTCAGGAAAAGCTGGCAACAATACCGAGTGGTAGGATCAGTTTTCCAACGAAACCCAGCCCTGGGTGGCTCCTGCAGCCATAAAACTTGGGGCCACCATTTTGCTGCTTCCTTACTAACATTGTGTCAAGGTACTTATGATGAAAGGAGCAGCTTGCCTGAGCTTGCTATTTAATTTACATACCAAAAGTTTTGTCCTAAAGCCTTGTTTTACTTACAAAGAACATGCAGAGATGTGCAGTTCACAGATCACCTGTGATTTTTTGCTTTGTAAGGGATAGAAATGTCACTGGGAAGGAGCTGATGATCTTGGGCTTGATTTTATTTGATTGCAGGTCTTCCCACTGCACTGCAAAGAGCCCTTTCCATGGAGGATAATTATGTGGGGCAGGCACCTCTGTCCTGTCTTCTGCAGTCTGCCTGTCTTCTCCTGAGTCCAGTGAAGGTGTGTCAGGAGGAAATATTCCTTGGGGCAGAATCCAGCCATGGTGTAAAGGGGGAAAATGCTGGTGATGGACTATTCATAGTGGTGTATTGAAGAGTTGATTTGGCTCATCACACCTGGAGATGGACTTTCTGTGCTGAGAGCTTGGCTTCTGAGCAGCTTGGTGACCACGGCACGGTGCAGTTTCAGCATGAAAGCTGAATTTGGGCCTCTGAGATGATGGGTTGGGCCTTTGGGAAGCGTGGAGAAAGGGAATGACTTTGCACACGGGGATTTGTGGAGAGGTTGAGCAGGTCTGTCGCTGAGTGGGCTCACGGAGATGGGGCACGGGTCGGGTCCCCTCTGTGCCACTGTGGCCACGTCTGCCCCCGCGGCCAGAGGCACCACGGGGGTGGGCATCCCATCGCAGGGGTGAGCATCCCATCGCAGGGGTGAGCATCCCATCGCAGGGGTGAGCATCCCATCGCAGGGGTGGGCATCCCATCGC
>VWZP01010997.1:1035002-1205170 GCA_013396995.1 Dicaeum eximium | reverse complement strand
ATCCCGCATCCCACTTCCCGCATCCCGCATCCCTCGCCCCAGCCCAGGCGGTGCCCGGGGACCGGGCGGTGATGGCCACCCGGGGAAGGGGGCGGGGGGGAGAAGCTGCCCCTGCAGAGCTGGGGGGTGGCTCCCAGGAGAGGTGCGGTGCACCGAGCCCCTGTCTCCCCCTGCCCGCTCCCGCTTGCGGGGGAAAGGGCCGCTCATGCGGTCGGTGCAGGGGGCTGGAGCAGCGGGAGTGATGGGTAGCGACTGTTCCTCCGTCTTGCTTGAAATCACCATAGCAATGCTGTGAGCAGAGGAACAAAAAGCTCTGCTCAGACACCGTCTCTCCTCCCCCCCACCCCCCAGCATCCTTCCCTGCCCGGCCCCATCTTTGCCTGCTGGGTGGCTGCAGTCGGTTTGGGGCCGGGGTTGGTTCTGGGGCTCTGCTCGGGGTTCTGGGGGGATTTCATGTCCGCGGTGGGAAGCGTCTGAATGGGAGATGTGTCTAGAAAGAAATGCTAATCGGTGTCTGGGGCTGCCTGCCTGTACAGCCTCGCGGTAAACAAAAGAGCATCCCTGGGTGCTCATCTCCCCCTGGTACCGGGCTCTGGGCAGAAACGGCCCGGCTGACCCGCGTTTGGCACAAGGATCCCCCGAATCTCTGAAGCATTGCTGCATAGGAGCGCAGATGACTTCCCGTTGTTCCCAGGCTTGCAAAGGGAGGGTCAAGATAAATCTCGGTGTTACTGCAACTCCCTTCCCTCTGGGACTTTCCACAGTCCCACCGGGCTCTTCCGCAGGCCTGGCCTCAGGCTGAGGTGCTCCTACCCTTGGTGCCAATGGTTTTTTGTTTTGTTTTTATGTTTTTCCTCATGGCCAGGGCCTCTGTCAGCCACGACAAAAGGATTTTTGGGGCCTTTTCTGGTTTTCCACCCCCCCTCCATCCTTTTGATGTTATGCTGCTGTAACACAAGGAGTTGGGATGTGCTTTCTGCTCCTCAGCCATTTTGTACATTCCTTGGAGGTGTTGGTGGGGCCAGTCAGAGAGGGGAGATCCTGGCTGGGTGGAAGGGGGAGATTTGCTGAGTTGGGGTCCTTGGGGAAGCTCATCTCCCCAGGGAAATGGAAGAGGAGAAGAGAGAGCATCTGTGGAGCTCAGCTGCAGCTACAGTGAGGAGTGTGAAGTCTGGCACTAGGCACCCTGAGCACCTTTCATGCTCCTGTCCATCCTCTGGAGTTGTGGGTGGTTTGTGTTGCAAAATCTTCCAGAACAGTGTGGAGGGGCCAAGTGTTTGCTCTGGGAGCTGGGTTATTGCCTGTGTGTGCACTGAGGGTGGGAATGTTGTGTGCAAGGTGCACTGTGTGCTGCTAAACACAGCTAAGAGCCCAGCTGGGGGACGCTGGGGTGGCAGTGACAGAGATGGAAGGGGCTGAAAGCCAAATGACAAACAGCAGGGGTAGCTCTGGCTGTGAGGGCTTGACAAACACCTTTGGCTTCTTCAGATGCTCTGTCTGAACTTCTGACCTGTTTGGCTCTCTGCAGTGGCATCTGCTTGGGCAGGCAGGAATGCTGCCAGGGCAGGAGCAGGGTCACCCCAAACTGCCCCGTTCCCAGTGCCAGGCTGTTCCCAGTGCTCCTTGGCTCTCACCACGGAGCTGCACCGCCCAGCCCGAGCAGCTGCGTTTGTTCTGGGCTCGTGACTCCACTTGTACCTGCTGTGGCACCACAGGGAGCCGTGCAAAACCAGCCTGTGTCCCCCCCTCTTCCTACACCTGCTGGGAAATGGAGGCTGAATTCGGGGCTGAAGTGATAATTGCACCAATGTCTGTGAAGGGTCAGTGTTACCATTATTTGTTTTACAGTGTATTGGGAAGTTCTATGGACTCCAGTTTTCTGTACTACACACATGATAGGTTTAGCCTTGGCAGTTTGCTGTTACAGCGTTTGAAGGATATGGGAACGTTCACACAAAGTTACCAGGAGAAGCTCATGCATCAGTTATCCCCCCTTGCTGCCTGGGTGAGCCTGGCATGGCCTGTGCCAGGGCTGTGAGTGTTGGAATGGCTTTTGTAGCTGGAATGTCAGTCATGCAGACAGACAGAACAGATAAAAATCTTATTCAAAGGTGTGGGAGGATGACAAGACTGCCTCAAGGTCACAAAGTTTGTATGGAAGAGCTGGAGCCATTCCCATGTCCCAAAGGCCAGTGCAGTGCCCTACCTGTGCTATTGGGGTCCCTCTGTCTCCTCCAGCCCCAAACCTCATTTTGTGCCAAAGCTTTGAGCACAAAAGCACCTTCAGCCCTCATCCTGCAGGAATGGGAGTCCTGAAGATTGTGGATGAGGGTGCCCTGTGCTGCCACTGCCCTGGGTTCAGTCAGCCCTCTCTACTGCCAGAGCCCCTATTTCCCTGCTCCTGCTGCTCACAGGCACTGCCTTGCATGAAGATTTATTTCCAGTGAGAGTGAGTTTGTGGTGCTGCAAGGCTGGGTTTTATCTCCTAGGGATGATTGCAGACCCAGCTGCCTTTCCAGGCATGGAGCTGCTCCGGGGCTGCTCAGGCAGCTCCCTGCACCCAAAGCCAAGACAAAAACTACTGGGACTCTCCCAGCATGGAGATGTTTCAATAAATATGAGAGGTGCCTCTGGGTAATTCCCTGCTGAATTCCTGCCTGCAGAGGCCCAGGCTGGTTCTGCACGGGGCCATTGATGATCTCTGCCTTGAGATGCCTGCACAGGTTCCTTTTATTTCCAGTGCTGCATCCTAGATCCAATCCATCTGATTTCATTCCCCACCTCTTCCTGCTGTCGATCATCCCCTTTCGCACCATTTCATGCATAAGAAATCAGGGAAATTCAAACCAGGGAATCTCTCACTCCCCCAGCCCCGGTCTCATCTCAGATGTTGCCTCTCTAAAGCAGAGCCATTACTTCTGTGAGCAAAAGCACGGTTTTATATTTCTGTGTTATGATTCATTTTTGTACTCAATAGCTCTTCCTACACTGACACAACTGGGTGACCTGCTCTTGGGAGCTGTGTGTATGATATATTTGATATATAATATATGTTTTTCACAACCCCATGGACTGCTGAGCCACGTGGGCCCCATTTTTGAGTGTAGCTAGAGGTGGTCTCTGGCTCCCAGAAGTCTGAGCCTCCTTTATCTCTCACCTTCTCCCAATATCTCCCAATATTTCTCTCAACATCTTTCTTTTCTATTCCCCACCTTTTTTTTTTAATTTTTTTTTTTTTTGACAGATCCTTAACAATGCAGCACATGGCTTCATTCTGTTCAAGGCTGAGCTGAAACTTGAAAAGTTGAGCTGTGTCTAAATAGCAGGTTAGGCTTTTTGAGGGGTGCAGCAGCACTTAGATCTTAATTTAGTTCTCTGTACAGGCATTTGGCTTCCAAAAGTTTTCCATTTTATTACTCTGAATGATATTTTTTTTCCTTCTAGTCCTTTTGACTTGGTTTCTGCGACCTGTCCTGTGCTCAGGAAGGGCTGTAATACTTGAAAGTGATTTTTTTGTCCCCACCTGCCATCTTATTTCAGGAGGGATCACTGTGTTCTGTGCCAGCCTAAGCAAGGGGCTCTCACTGGGCACCCCAATGGTCTGAGGTGTCTGGAGACACATTTGCTGATCCCTGGGTGAGCTGCTCAGGTTTGGTCCCTGAGCTGAAGAAGGGGCTGCATTTGGAACAGTGGCAAGAAAACAGCCTGGATTCAGGCACTTTTAAGGCTGTGTGCTCAGGAACCAACAGAATTCTTGCATTTCCTACTTAGAATTTACAACCCCTAATGCATCTCTTTAACTGTGTTAAAAATAGTTTGGGTGCATTTTTCATCTGCATACTGTGCACCATACATTTAGTTAATTAAGCAAGTGCATGGGCTTAAATTATAATAAGGAGGAACATTTCCTCCCTGTCTAATTCAATTAAAATTTCCTTGTGCCATCCCTATCCCATTTGTTCTTGCCTTTTCACCCAGAGAAGCCACCTCTCTCCCCAGTGTCCTGCCTGCATCCTGCCGTGGCCTTGGCTGGCACAGGGAGAGCACAGAGAGGGCATGAGGTGCTTCCAGGGTTTCTCTTTGCAGAAGAAGCCTCTTTTGTGACTCCTTTCACTCCTCAGAGCTGATGGAAGCACGGTTATTTTGCATAGATCCGTTCCCAGGTAATCTCTTACACCAGAATTTGGGGTGAGTGTGGGCTGACAGTCTCGTTTGCCCATCCTCAAACCCTGAGGAGTGGGGGCTCATGGCAAACCTCACCCTCACTCAGGGCTGTTGTGTGATGCCACCCAACTCAGCACATCCCCCAGTGGCATACAGGGACCTCTCTGGATTCTCCTTCCCACCCCCAGGCTGAGTGGGATGAAGGGGCCAGCACGGATCTCCCACAGGTGCTGAACTCAATGGACCTGCTGGGATGTGGCCTCCAGTGCTTCTGCCCTGAGCTGTGGGGTCTGTCCACCCCAGGGAGAAGGGACCTTCCTGGTGGGAAGCCTCACGAGCTCCTCTCCAGCTGCTTAGTCAGAGCTCGGTGGGAGCAGCCCGATCTCAGGCGCTTTAATGTGTCACGTTCCAGCCATCACATTCACCCCACACTGACATCAAGGAAATGGAAAACAAGCTGATCCCCTGGGTGACCTCCTTTTTGTGCTGCAGCACACCTCAACCAGATGAGTCTTGCTATGGTTCGATGTGTTAAAGAAGGAATAACCCCAAATGCAAGCCCCAAATCCTGTACTAAAGAGAAGATGGGCATAGCTCAAAGAGATATAGTTACAAAAATCAGGTTTTTTGAATTATTTTTTGCTTTGCAGCAGAAGGAAGGGGTGACAGGGTGAGACTGTGTCCAGGGTGAGCAGGGCACGGGGTTTGCCAGGCATCAGTGGTGCTCACAAGGATAAAAAGCATGTAAATTTAGTGTTTGGCTTCTGGGAGTTAAGTAGCAAACACTTAGCCCGGCATAACCCTTTTTAAGGTAGCCCAAATGTTCACTGGTTTCTTAGTTCCTGAGGAACAGATTGTTCTTTACGTTGTGGTGGCAGGGAGATGTGCCAGTCTCTTTTCCTGCCATGTAACCTCCTGTGGAACAGATATGGTAGAGCTGAGAAAGGTGGAGAGTGGTTCCTACAAAGGATAAATGGCCTGTCTCTGTTGGTGTGGTGTCCCTGTACATCAAAGAGAGGAATCCCTGCACTGAAATAAAAATTTCTTTAGAATAATGCAATGATTTTTTAGCCCCTGATGGTCCAAAAGGAACCACATTGCAAAAGCAGATTGTTGTGGTGGTCTGGACTGAGTTTCATGAATGTGCTTAGAATGCGTTTAGAGTGCATTTAGCTGTGCCTGACTAGTGAACACATGATGGCAAAACAGGAGTGCAGAAGGACAGTGGGTGCAGGGTCCCTCACCACCACGTGTTTAAATGGCTCCTGATCAGGTTACAGGACAAAAAGGTTTGGGCTATTCTGACATCCACCTGTGACCACAGATGATTCCACCAGGACTGCAAGAGTAGATATTTCAATGCAAATTTTGCTCTCCAGTAAGAGCAATCTGAGTTGTGATGAGCAGGGTGCTGTGTGAAGCTGCTCAGCTCCCTGGAGCTGTGCTGACCCCGGCTCCCCACGTGGCTCCCGTGGCCTCATCCCGGGAAAGCTCAAGCGCAGCCTCCTGTGACAGTGACAGCAGAGGTGTCCTGAGGGCGTCGTGTGCCTTTGTTGTGAAGCACTGCAATAATTGCTGGCAGAGTTTGATGGGGAGTACCTGCACAAAGCACTGGCTGGGGTGGTGAGAGCTGCCTCCTTACAGCCTCGGGGCTTCTGGGCTGTACGGCTGCCAATCAATGAGGGAAAGCAGAGAGCTCCTGCAGAACCCTCTGGTCTCTCTTTGGCATCACTCCAGCCTTTTAATGTGCTTTTTAGATGTGTGGAAAAGTTTGATGTTGGTAAGCGTCCATCAGGTGATTTTTTTTTTGAGTGGATTGGATGTCAAAAAGCTGCCTTTCCCAAGAGAGGAAGCAAGAAGACCTCTGGAATCTTCTCACCTCTCACTCTTGCTGCTGTAGGGAGGTGATTTAAAGCTGCATCAGAGTCACTGGGGTTGCTGGGTGCAAGCCCTTGTGACTGAGCAGTCACTTCATTTGTCTTGGGACCTATAATGTCCAGATGTTTAGGGTGCAGTGAGCTTTCATTGTGAATTTGGTGATGCTCAGGTACGTGCTGGATTCCTCGTGGAAATCCCTCAGGAGCCTCGGTGCAGGCTTAGGTGAGCAGGTTTGCCTTCTGGAGGTGCCCACTTCTCTCTGTTGATGGCAGAGGAACCTTAACTTCCCTTGCACACCTTAGTGAGAGCTGGGTGGGACCAGTCCAGGCAAGGAGGAGAGAAAACAGAGCCTGGCATGATTTTAAACTGAAAAACAGGAATGAGTGGAGGCATCTCCCACCTCCTGCCACAGCCTGTGGGAACTGGGGTGTTCAAAGCCAGAACTGCACTGTGGACACCCCAGCAGTTAAGGTGAGGGGGAGAGATGAAGCTGATCCACTCTGAAATGGGGTGACCTGAACCTGAGAGCCACCTTTGAGAAGTGGTTTTGAGAAAGGAATCTTTGGAAGAAAGCAAACCCTGACCAACTCTTGTGATCTGTGACACAAAACTGGGAAAAATCAGAAGCAATCAAGCCATGTTGGTAGTGGTTGTAGCTCCTGAGCAGCTCCAGGTGTGTTTCAGAGTGAAGTGCCCAGTTGCCATCTTCATTCAGAGATCCTCTTTTTTCTATTGCCTCTCCTGGGAGGGTGGGACAGGGAAAAGAACCAAGAGGACAGGCAAAGCAGAGGGAATGACTGGTTAGGAGGCAGCAGCTCTCCATCTGAACTTCCTGGCAGCCCATTGTGGCTGGTGTTTGCTCTCCTCAGACAGATTCTGCCTTCCGGAGGGTCTTTCCCAGGCATTCACAAATTCCTCATTTGTAAACAAACCCTGATGTGCCTGGCAGTTCTGCTCTCTCGTTTAGAGCTCTGCCAGCCCTGGGGAGGTGACAGTGTGGGAGCAAATTAGGGCTGGGGTGGCAGCAGAGCTGCTGTCACGCACTGCAAGGGATGAGCACAGCAGGGCAGGCGCTCCTCAGCAGCTTCCACGGCGAGCCTGTCACTCTCCATGAAGTTATCATGATGCCCAGGAAAAAAATAAGCTATCAGGAATCCTGCTCAAGGGTGACTTGTGTACCCCTCGTGTGTCTCCTGTGTGAGGGCAGCAGGTTGTGTCTGGGTACCTGCTGCGTCTGTTTCTTGCAGATTTGGCTTGGTGTGGTGGAAGGGCACAATATGGGGTGCAAAGGAAAAAGAAAAAAACTCAGTCAGAGAATAGTTAAAGTGAATATAAAGGGGAAAATATTATTCTGTTAATATTAGAGCAGTGTGCAAGCACCCCTAAGGGGAGTAGAAGTCTACCGGCTTCTGTTCTGCCCATCAAGTCAAAAAGAGCCAGCCCCTGCTGGAACACTTGGTGTATTGAGCATTCAAGACACAGAAAAGGAATCAAACAGTTGTTGGGGCTGCTGGTAAATGCTCTCTTTGCTCCACTTTTCTTTTTACCAGCATTTCCTGTCATCTGATTTGCTTTTGGATTGGTGGTTTGGCTTCTGTCGGGTTTGCAAAGGAAGGTGGGGCTGGCTTTGGCCAGCCTGTGGTCTGAGGACCTCAGCAGGGCTAATGTTGGGCTGGGAGGATGAAGGTGGCACCTTCCCAATGACCTGGAGCACCCACAGAGGGACAGTTTGCTGTGCTCTCACTGTTCATTACAGATGCAGCACGCAGAGGGCTGTGAATGGGTCTTATTGACTCCCTCCTGTTGGAGTGTTATATGTGGCAGTGAAATGACAGCTCTGGGAGAAGTTCTCCTGCATGTTTATGGGTTTGTGCTCAACTCAGAGTCTCAAAGTGGCCATTAATTGGGTTTATGCTTGCTGGGAGGTTTGTTACCTGATCTGAAGAATGTAATAAGGGATGTAAGAGAACTCCATCTTTCACTCAAGAGGAGAGCAAAATAGGTAAATATAAATATCTGTATATTATAGCTGGACAAACAGGGAGTGAGGCTCTGTTTCCTCCTGCCACTTCAAGCCATATGGTGGCTAAGCCTGAGTGCTTCCAGGAGGGGCAGTGAAAAACAAAACCTCTCCCCAGTAACAAGGACTGCTCAGTGCTCTTGAGGCAGGTAGACTGCAGGAAGGGCTTAGGCTGGTGTGACCATTGCCTCGTTGTTATTTTTCAGTGGTTACTCATCCTTCCTCTTCCTTTATGCCTGGCAAGGATGGAAATGCCAAGTCTTGCCCAGTTGACCTCTTGCTAGGCCTTCCTGCAAGCTTTCTGGGGTTTATTAGCAATGATTTGTGCTTTAAGGACTAGTGAGATTCCTGAGTCATCCCCTTAGGCAGGGAGCTATTTATTTCAGTGTGTGTGTTACACTCCCTGGGAGTGGGTGTCTCTCTTCCGCTTTTGGATCCTGCCCTGACACTATATAAAGACTCCAGGCTTGAATGAGCAACAAAACCAACCTCAAAGTGGCTCCATCCTTTGGAAGATGCGTGCTGCTGATCCCATCTCTGCTGGCTGCAGGAGCAGGGCTGTTTGGAGCTTGGGTAGGAGCTTGCATGGGATGTTTGTCCATCTCGGGGTGTGGAGCTGCTGGGACAGCTCGTGGGGACCTGACCGTGCTCCATGTCCTTGTCCAGGGGCAGCTCTTGCTCTTCAGTGGCTCATGGCTGAGGGGGAGGTGGGGTTTGTAACCCTTTTTTCCCCAGATGTTGCTCTGCTGATCCCCCTGGGGTTTTGATTGGTGGGGTTTTCATTATTTAGAAGAGATGAGGCATTGAGTGGCTCTAAGTCTCCGTTGGTGTCAGAGCAGGGACTGGAGGTGCCATGGGCAGACATGGACGGGCTCCTCTGAGCCACTGCTAGTGCAGGAATTTTGTTGTGTCCTTTTCCCCAGGATGGGCCTTTCCAGACACACCCCAAGCTGCAGAAAGCTGCCCTGCCATGGATTTGGGGGGGAAGGAGCAGCATAGAAGCCAGCCTGCTAATGGCAGTGTTCATCCAAAAGCTGACTTCACACCCAATTAAGCATCACCCTGAGCCAGAGGGACAAGTCCTCATGTCATTATGTCTTGAACTCAATTGCTGGCACTTCATGAGGGCTGTGTCTCCACAGCCTGAGGGAACGGAGCATTTAATCCGTATCAGCACTAAAGAAACTTGGTTAATGTGATCTCTGGTTTGCTTCTTGTGGGTAGGGGATGCACACCTCTGTCATGCTTTTTTTTCTTAGTAACAGCAATTCCTGTAAGGAAGGGCAGAGACTTAGAGAGAAGGAAAACTTCCTGAGCTCTTTATCTGTAATTTCCAGAATTTTGCATTGAATTTTTCCTCTCCACATCTTCTTCTTTTAAACATCTTGATGTTTTTAATGCTATTCTTAATTAGCAGCTTCTTGCTTATCGTGCCAGCTAATGAGGGATAGGAAAAATTTCTGCACTGACCTTTTGTAGCTGATGATGTTTTTCTTTTCTGCAACAGAAAACAGATGTAATTGGAAACTTTCTCTGAGCTGCCCCTCCAGACCCAGAGCCCACACCCTCCCCCTCCCAATGCAGTTGTGGGTGGTGGGAGCACCTCAAATCATATTAAATAACACAGAGAGCTGCTGAGGCTTTGTGTGAGTATCAGTAGATTAATGGGATAAATAGAATCACAGAACTGCATTAGAAGGGATCTTAAAGTTCATCTTGTTCCACCCCTGCCACAGGCAGGGACACCTTCCACTACACCAGGCTGCTCCAAGCCCTATCCAACCTGGCCTTGGACACTTCCAGGGATGGGGCAGCCACAGCTTCTCTGGGCACCCTGTGCCAGGGCCTCAGCACCCTCACAGGGAAGAATTCCTTCCTAATATCTAACCTAATCCTGCCCTCTGTAAATTTAGATAATGCCATGTAGGTGTGAAAATTGGTTTTAAATTGGCAATGATTTTAAACAATCTTAGTACGGGGAGAATGATTTGGGGTTGTAAGTATAGGAAAAGGTAATGGAAGTGTCTGAATAAGACAAATTGAACAGGACTCTAAAGTTGCTCCTATCCTACTGTTTTTACCAAGTGGTGGGGACATAAACATCTACAAGTAGGTGGGGCATATCCCAGCCTCGGGCCTCCACCCAAGATTTACAATAGCCAAACCTAGGAGACCTATCAGGGCTTGATCTTGCCTGGACCTGGCCCATCCATATGCAAGAACTTGGGCACCTGGGGAGCACCTCCATCAAACCTGCCATTTTTGCTTCCCCTCTTTGCAGAGAGCCTTCTGTGGTGTGTGTTTGGCAGAGAGCACCTGCCCAAACCCCAGCCTGCTGCAGATAAACGGGCTGAGCCTCCAAGAGGAGTTCAGTCCTCTCTGGCCTTGCTCGTCCCCCCTTGGGAGGTGATGGCTATTGAAAATCACAGAGAAATTCATGAAGGTAATGGATTGCCTCCCCATCTGTTTCTGGGGAAGCCCATCTGCCCTGCAGCCACATCCCCGTGGGATGTGCTGGGAAGAGTGGCTGGAGTCAAGCCTGAGCCTGTGATGGCATTCCCTGCTGGCTGCAGTGGCCTGGTGGCATGTGCATCCCATCTGGGCAGCACAAGGACTGGTAGAGCCCAGGCCAGCAGCACAGGCCTCATGGGCTTGCTCACTTATTTTCCATTCGCTAAAAGGCAGCAGAAATTAAATGAAGATTAATTAAACTTTTTTTCCCCCTCTTTCCTGCTTCCTTTTGCTCTTTGCTGTTTCTAGGGAAGACTGAAAATGTGTGCTGGAGAGGAAGCTCAGGTCTGAGCATCCTTTCACGAGTGCAGCATATGGCCCCTGTGGGACTGCAGGGAAAGGCCCTCTAATTATGGGGAAAGTCCTGCGAGGCCGGATTACACAACCAGGATGGAGCTGCTCCTGCTTTGGTTTAGCAGCAGGCTGAGGATGCTGTGACTCCAAATAGTGTGGCTTCCACGGTGCCAGGTTATAAACTGTGCTCTGGAATTGCTCCTTCCCACGTCCCCATCACCTCCTCCTGCGGCTGACAGTGGCCCTGGCAAACCAGCCTGGCTGTGTTAGACTCAGGACTGTACCCAGGCTTAGAGGGAGCAAGGAGAAGGTGCGGATGCAGAGGAGACCCAGGGCCAGCTGCAGATCCAGCCAGCTGCTGAGCTCAGTGCTGGTTTGCCGTGGCTCCTGGAGCCTGCAGTCCTGGCTGCGGATTGCTGTAATTCCCAAGGTCAGATCCCCGCTCGCTGCCTGTAGGGAATGGGTGGTACCTGCAGCTCTTCAGGAGATGGTTTGAGCAGCACAAACCCAGCTGTGGTGCTGCTGTTGGTCACTCCCTGCTGCAGCAGGGTCTTGCCCCACAGCTGGGCACATCTGTGTGAGTCTGCACCTGCAGCATCCCCGAGTGGAGCCGCTGGATGTGGCCCCAGCGGGTGATTCCCTGTGTTTCCAGAGGAATGAACTGGGGAACCTGCCTTGGGAGTAAGCTGGGAATTTGATGTGGGATCTCACTGCTGCCAGGCTGGCTCTGATTTCCTCTGGACCCCAGGGGAGAAGCACCACCTCCTTCTCCTGTTCCCAGGCTAAGCTGCAGCAACTCTCCCAGGCAGCAGCACAGCGATGCCGCAGGGCTGGGGGAGCTGCTGGGGGACTTGGAGCATGCCTGAGAAAAGGGGGTTAAAAGCAGGTTTTTTCAAGCCTTTGCCTGCCATTTTAAACGGGAAGGATGTTTCCCTGGCAACGAGATGGATGCTTCCCAGCAGAGCATATGGCTTCCATCGACTTTGATTTACCAGCGTGTTGAAATGGCAGCTCGATAATCTCTCCTCAGCTTTGCTGTGTCCATGCCCTGTGTCCCTGTTCCTTAGGAGTTTTTAAAGGGTCCAGCCCCTGCAGTGCTGCCCCTGCTGCTGTCCCAGGGGTTGCTGGGGTCCCGTGCCAGGGCTGGATCTGCAAAGAGGGACCTGCACACAAGACCTGAGCATCACCTGGAGCAAGAAGCTGGAGGGTGGGAAGGAAAACCTTCCCTGCCTCTGCTGCCTTTCCGAGCAGCTCCTCCTCCTCAAGGATTATAATCCACAGCCCTCTCTTCCTATTCTCCTCCCTGCTTTAAATCATTTTTAGATGTTTTCCACCTTTCACCACACAATCATCTGCCTCCTGCAGCTTGCTATTTATTGTTGTGTTTACTGGCACGGGGAAATAAGTAAAGGGAACAAACCTGTCATTTGCTGTGCGGGGGAACACGGGGGAGCTGCTGCTGGGAGCTCGTGGCTTTCCCAGGCTGGCTGGTGTGTGCTGGCCCCATGGAGCTCACGTGGCAGCCTCCTCTGAGGGGCAAAAGTGAGGGAAAAGGTTCTTATCCTCACTGCTGCCCATCACTTTGGCAAACTTGATGAAAATCAGCCAACAGGTCCAAATTTCAGGTAGAGACAGGGAGGCAGCCAGGCAGGGCAATCGTGTGAGGCTCATCCGTTGCCTTGGGAGTCAGGAAATCCACAGAGGTTTGGTCACCTCCTGGTAGGTTCTGTCTGAGCCTGATTCCCATCTGCCTTTGTCTGGGTGGTTCACAGCAATGAGCAGCAGTGAGGGACAGGCGTGGGGTTTGGGAGCTGGCTGGGTAATGTAGCCCTAACTGGAGTGAAGAGGTTGTGCTGCCCTGTGCTGCATTGCAGGGACAGCTGGAGGGCACACACATCATTCCTCCCCTCTTCTGCTGATGGAGGTTTTGGGGGAGTTCTGGGTGAGGAAATGTCACCTTTTTTGCAAGTGTCCAGGTGAGCACAAAAGCCCTGACCTGAAGGTGCTGGCTCTCAGCCCCTGCTAGCAGCAGCCCCCAGAGCTGCCCAGTCCAAACGAGGCTCCCTCATTAACCCCAGGACATTAACTGAGCTTGCCTCGATTTCCTGTGGCAGGGCCGTGGCTTTCCTCCACTTTCTGGAGGGTTCAGCTCTCTGGGCAGCCTCTCCCTCTGCAAAAGGCTCTGGATGTGTGAGCTGTGCTCTCCTGCTCCCATCCAAACCTGGCCATCCACCTGCAGAATCTGGGTTGTGCCAGGGAAGAAGTGAGAGGTGACAGAAGTGATTAATTGTCCTTTGGGGCTGGGGATCAATGTATCAGGTGCAAAGAGAGGCTGTGCCCTGGCAGACCTGGCACTGTCTGTGCGGGTGTCACAGGCTGGCTGCTCTCTGCCCTGAGGCAAGGGGGTGGGTGGTGGCAGGATGATGTCCCCATGGCCCCTGGGGAGCACAAAGCTGCCTACTGCTCAAGGAAACTTTGCTGATGGAGAGGAAAAGGTGGAAAAGAACTTCTGAATTCAGAGTTGCAGCTTCTGGGAGAATCAAAATAGTTCTGTTAGTGGTGAAATTAAGCAGGGATTGACTGGCAGCTGGTGTGATGTTCTCCTCTCCCTGTGGCATAACTGGGCTGGATCAGCAATTTTTTAGGGCTAAAGAGCACTGTCTTCTAAATGCTGAGCTCTGCAGAGATCCAAGTTTGTTTTGTGTCCCTTCACCCTGGGCAGCTCCTCTGGGCTGCTCCTGGAAGAAATGTTCCCATGCTGACAGGAGCAGCTTCACAGGCAGGGCCAGCACCAGGGCCGTGCTCTGCCCCTCTGCCATGGAGGATCACGATATCCTACCAGCGTGGGGAAGGGCTGCACAGCTCCACAGCTACCACTGGCCCTGTATTTCTGGCTGTTGGACCTAATCCTGCATTCTCTTTGCCAAACTCGGGTGTCTCTCAGGCATGGCAGGGTTTGGACCCAGCTGAGCTGGAGCCTCTCCTGTGGCAGTGCAGCCCCCTTGGCTTTCAGGGGATTATTCCTGATTTGCACTGGAGTGGGTGAGAGGGAGCTTCAATCCTGATTATTGTGGCATTCCTGTTATTCCCCAGGTTACTTTTGGGGTTTTTTTTACCCACTTTGGGAGTCATGGTCTTTTGGATACTGAAATCAAAAGGCTGTAAGCCAATTCTTTTGCACCTTGGCTGTGAGCTCCTGCTCACTACCTGGGACAAGAGGGGTAAAATTAAACAGATGTTGAAATTACCAACTCTTAGATTTTATATGGGCAGTTTGCAAGTACTTCCTTATTTTCCCCAAGACTCTGTTAATTAAACAAACAAACGAACAAATGAAATTAGCAGGGCTTTGGTAATCCTTGCATTTTACACTTTGGTGCTATCCATTAGCCTCTGGTTGTCAGAAACCACATCCTTGTCTTCTAATTATCAAGGAATTAAACTGATGATGGACCCTGGGAAGTGACTGGGGCATCTGAGTGCCTTCCAAATTGCCAGTACCTCAACCATCCTCCTTCCCTCTTAGCTGGGAGGGAGCCAAGAGCAACAGTTCTGGGGTCCTGCTTTCACAGGAGCACAAACCAAGGGCCTCACCCATGGAGAAACCGAGGTTTTTAAAGGCAGCACAAATATTCTGAGCCATTTAATTGCCTTCTGTGGGTCTGGGGCAGTTCAGGTGGCTGCTGAGAGCTGCCAAGCCCCTGTGGCAGCAGCTCCCTAAGGATGCTCTCAGCAAGGATTTTTGTTCCTGAGGTGCTGAAATTCGTGGTGATGTAGAACAAGTGCAAAGTCAGAGATGGGGAAGTGAAGCTGCAGGAGCTCAGGGGGATGGAGCTCGTCCTTTGTGGGCAGGAAACCTCGGGCTCCAGCTGAATTGCTGCTTCTGGGACAGACCTTTGAAAAACCACTACTATTCCTGTCTGCCACAGGAACCAGCTCGATTGGAGACAATCTTCCTATCTGCAATTAGACCAGAGCCTATTTCTGTATATCACATTCCCTCGAGGAATGTTTAGATGAGATGCAGCATTACATTTTATAGGGACAGCTTTCTTTTAACCCAGTTTTAGAGCTCACCTAAGTCAGATCGAGTGACTTGCCCAGGTCACTCAGAGGAGTTTGACCTCAGCAAGAGGAATTTTAATTCCTGCTTGCTCCAGCCTTGCAGCATTTCCTTGGCTTCTGAAATTTATTTTTCTTGAGGTGTTGCAGAAAAGCAAGGCTTAAGAAAAAGAAATAACTTGATCTTCAAACAGGGATAGAGGTTGGATCAGGAAGGTTTATATTCCTGTGCTCACTAGCAAAGATTTCTCCAGGGTGAGGAGGAAGCAGAGGCTCTTTTGGGGGAATACCCTGTGGGATGAAAGAGAGGCAGTGCTCAGATTTCAATCTGAATAATGTGGGTATTGCATGAGACAGCAACTTTCCCTCACATTAAAATCAATGAACATGATCTGAATAAATGCCTGCACAGACATTTTAAGAATTACTTAAATGTCCAATATTTTATACTCTTAATTTACCTCCCAATGCACCATAATTGCACCGTGGGCTTTAGGATTCTCTCCCATGAACCATTTCTGCAGCTGCATGAATACATTTCTCTCCACCAAATTTTTTGAAAGAAAGCCTCAGCCTGGCAGAGCTGGATCCCAGCAGGAACAGACTCTTCTGGCAGGTGCACAGACTTGATTAATACTTTGGGTTTTCCTCCAGACATCTGGCTCCTCTGAGGCTGCGTGTGCAGGGCGAGGAGAATACGCAGACGAGCATTTCCAAGTGATTCATTCTGAGTGAGGACAAAGCAGAACATTGGAGCTAGAACTTTGCATGCAGTCATTATTATTAATAAGGCTTTTATTCAGCCTAAGTTAAATGATTAGAGCCAGCCTGTAAAAAACCCAAGCAATTCCTTACATTTAAATCCCTTTCCCACTGTAAGTGTTCAGATCTTGATCTCCATTCCCTGGCATTTCCAGACGGCTTTTGTTCTTTGAGGCTTCAATCCAGAAAAGCTCTTAAGCTCACTCTCATTCCTCCTAGTGTGAGGATACACAATCCTTTGCTGGACTAGGGACAAGTTATTTCATGGAAACCCAATTTCAGCTCAAATTCCTGCAGTCCATGGGTTTGGATCAGGACTCTGGCACTCCTGTTACGAGCAAGGGCAAAAGGCTGGAGGAGCTTTTGGAGTGGGAACTGATTTCAGAAGTGATGGATATTGAAGGAAAAATTTCCTAAATCCTGCTTTTATTTCTGAGAAATGTGCTTCCTAAATAGAAGGAAGGCAGGGCAAGAGGTTTTCTTGTGACTTGGTTGTGTCACTTTGCCATGCTCTTGCAGGGGGATTTCACAGATGTGTAGATGTGGCCCCTGGGGACATGGTTTAGTGGTGGCCTTGGCAGTGCTGGGGAAGGGTTGAACTCAAAGATCCTGGAGGGTTTTTCAACCTAAACCTAAATTCTATGATTTTCCTTCCCATCCCAGGGCCAGCCCTTTAACATGGATCTCTAAGAGCTATTTCTCTGCAGCCTGATGAATTCTCACCTCCCAGCACAACATCTAAAGCCTCACTGTGCACACCACAGCCTTCCCTGGAACTCTGCTGTGGTCCTCTGGAGATGCTCCAGTGCTCCTTTTAGACCACCTGCTCCGGTGGAAGGTGTCAGCTCCAGGGCAGGGGCTTGGACTTAGATGATCTTTAAGGTCCTTTTCCAAAACCATTCCACAGTTCACACCACACTCTTTTTGGCTTTGTAAAAGCAAGGGGGTTCTTATCAAGGCTCCTCAGGCATCACCTGAGTGCACTGAGAATGCACAGGAGCTGTAAATATTGTCCCAGACAGGCCTTTGATAATGATTTATTAAAAAGTTTATAAACCATGACAACCCCTGCCTTGGAGCCAGCCACTGTGTTCACCACAAACATGTTTGTGTTTCACCACAAAATGTTTCCTACCTGCATGGATGCTCAGGGATCCCCCAGGCTCATCCCAGGAGCAAAATCTCAGGACAGAGGATGGGGCTGGACATGGCCAAACCTGAGGGGATTGAGATGCCATCAGGAGTTATTTTTGGGAAGGACAGCATTTATTAAGGCACAGCACCAAAAGACAGGACTCTCCACTTCTATTTCCAGCTCTTCTAGTGACAGAATTTGCCTTGGGAGATGATTTTGGCTGAGGCCAAGGGATGTGGGAACCCGGAGTGAGGTATTTAGGCTTTTATTCAGTCTTGGAAATGAGCAGCCAGGCTGCAAGTCACAGCAGGATTGCTTACATGAATAAAGATGATGGATGCTCCTGGCCAAGGGTAGGTGCCATACGACAAAGTCTTTATCCCTGGAAAAGTCACTGCTTTTGCTTCTGACTCAGTGGAGGTTTAAATTGAGCTGCAAATACTCCCATTCTGATTTCGAGGCTCTCTGAGCACTAAAAGGCGTTTGCCAATCTCTACTCCTCTTTGCTGTGGATGCTCTTTCACCTTCACTTATTGTCATTTCTGTATTTTCCTGGCCTTTGATTTGCATCAAAGTTTTAGGTACTTGAACTGCGGCGTTTTACAGAGCCCACAGCAAATGGATTTACTGGGATTGCAGCTGGATCCCACATAAGCACATCAGTTGTATTTTAGCACAATTATCAATGCCTTGTTTACATCCCCAAAGTAATTTTCAAGTGTTTTTAAATGTTGTAAGTTGCTTTTCATTGTGCAGATCTTGAATGCCTGTAGTGAAATACTCCTTCCTTTCCAGCTTTTCCCCTTCTAACTAAACAAATCATTAACGGCATTTCCCAATTCCAGGGAAAGCCATCAAAGTGGGCAACAAGCACAGTAGCTTATTACAAGCTTCTTTCACCTCCTTGAGTTGTATCCACCTGCATCACATCCAGGAATCCAGTTCTAATTAATGGTGCTCCATCAGAGGAACCCCAACATTTCTGAATGTCAGGGAATGCTATTTGAATATGAGTATTTCAGGAATAAATTTAGAGGCCTTTTAAAATTCTTATGCAAATGGGCATGTAGATTCCAAGGGGGTTTCTTTTGGAAGGCAAATTAGATGATTACCCTGAGAAGCTTTATGATGATTCCATCATGTGCTTTCACTGAGGAAGGGAAAAAAATAAAAAAGAGAAGGACAATCTTTCATGTTTCATGCCATTTTAAGTATTTTTGTTTCCAAGGGGGAGCTCAGTCATTCCTTTCTCTGTTGCTAACCTGCAGTAGAGTGGATATGAAATCTGGATATGCAGATTTTGTCCTGGGATTTAAAAATTGTAATAAGAAGCTTGCACGGGTGTCTTAAGTCAACACAACCTTTGGATGTAAAGTCAGACTTTGGAGGTCTTTGGATTTACCGGTATTAGCAGCAGTCAGATTTGCACAGCTGAGTCTTGGCTGAGCTTAAAGGTCTCAGCAACAGGTATGGGGGATGTCAGAGCAGCAGAAGGTGCTGGGGGCCTGCAGGAATGAGAAGTGGGTGAGAAAATGCAATGAGGTGTCCTTCTCAAACAGGCTGGAGACTGATTTCTCCTTCCTATCACTCTGGAGAGGAGGCAGGGGTCCCAAATCACCCTGAATCCTGCCCAGAGTTTTGGGGATGCTGGGTGCTGACTCCAGCCATAAAACAGGCAGGACCTGGCTGCTCAGGAGGAGGATATTGTCTTCTCCAATGTTCCATGCAGAATTAATATCTTTAATGTAAAAATCATTAGATGGGACTTAATTAATGTTCCTTATTGCAAACTAACATTTCCCAGAGTCAGGCTGCAGACGTAATTTACTTTCGTTAGATATGTAGCTTTAAAAATTAGATTAATCCCAACTGCTACACTATTTATTGGCTTGTTTTCCTTCCCTTAGCTATCCATTATTATCTGAAGCCCTTTCCTGATCTGTCTGGGTAGATTAGGTGGAATTAAAGCAGAGTCCAGCTTCCTGTTCCCCAGTGCCCTCGCTCTGTGGCAGCTCAGAGGACACACGCCCTGATGTGCACGTACCTCTCAGCTTCCCACTTCCACTCCTCTGCCCAAAGGGGAGCTGCAGATCCCTCAAAGTCTCCCAGGAGCCAGACAGACCTCAACCCCCAAATGCAGTTTCCTTGGGGTCTGAGTCTCCTTTTCCAGCCCCCCCTCCAGAGGCTGGTGGGCCACACGGGCAGGCACAGAAGCTGCATCAACCTGGGGCTATTTTGGGATGTGCTCATCCTCTGCTGGTCCAGAGCCTGCATCCCTTGCTGGCAGGACTGCTCCTTACCTGCTGGCTGGGCCAGGGAGATTTCCTTACCTGTTGGGACTGAGCCAGGGGAGGTTTCTGTCTCTGTGGGATTTGGCCATGGATCTCCCATGCTCTGCTGGAGAAGCTGGTGCATTCCCTGCTGCCTCCTGTGCTCAGCAGAGCTGTAATTAATGCTGGCCCTGCCAGCCTCATCTGCATCAGGTCTCCCTGGCAATGGAAGCCCTGGGGAGCCCAGAGTGGAAATTGCAGCAGCTCTGAGCTGGCCCTGGGGAGCTGAGAAGCACAGAGAGGCTGGGGATGAGGCTGCAGGGATGAGCTGGAAAGGGGAGAAGCAGCACCCAGGTGTCCACCTGCTCCAGCAGCACCTGGAGCTGCCCCAGCTCTCCCCATAACCACAGCTTGCACAATCCATCCTTGACACTTGAAGTGATAAAGTAATTTCTGTTCCCTTTTCTTCCCCCCGTACCATCAATATTTGTCTAGTGACAACTTAACATACAGGAATCCTTTTTTTTTTGTGGTGTGTGTCCCTGCCAGGACTCATGAATTGATACTGGCTTCATTCTGGATCCATCCAAGGTGATCAGCTGAGCAAACACAGCGTGCAAGCCTGCTCTGATATTGGCACTTTGCTTTCAGCCCTTTCTCAGGCACTTTACAGTGATGTTTGGTCACAAAAATAAATACAACTCACATTCTACTTCTTTAATCAGAAAACATAAAATTCTCTTTTCCCTTGATCCCTTTCCATTATAGATTTTTTTGGTTTTGTTTGTTTTTTTCTCTTTCTTCTCTCATTGATTATTCATTTGTTTCTCACTTCAGCATAGGAGTTTGCAGCAAAATCTGGGCCATTCCAGGAGTGCAGCAACCTAGTTACAGCTTCTTCCCTCCTGGAGTGTGGGGTTCTGCTCCCCCTGCCGTGGTGTGGGCAGCAGTGGGGCCCCTTCTCCAGCTCCCAGGGCATGGCCCCAGCGGTCTGGAGGATGTTGGGATGGATGGATGGAGTCCATCCGACTGCAGGGCAGGTTGTGGTGGGATTGTTTATGGCAAGGGTTTTAAAAGACCAGCTTGGGGAGAAAATATACTGAAGTGTGACCTAGAGAAGACATTGAGTGACATCACGAGTGGGATTGCAAGTGAGGGTTTCCTACTCTCCTGAGGTTGTTTCAGGTGTCTGCACACCAAATCTGGTGTGAGAAGGAGAAATGTGCAGTGAGAAATCAGGCAATTATCTGCTTGATGCCTACCTCACCACCACGTTTCAGCCTGTGGTTTGAATAAATACTGCAAATCTCCCTATTTTTACTTGTTACTGTGACATTAATGCTCACTGCAAAGCCACAAGCACGACCTGGTGGTGTGAAACTCCTTTTCTTTATTCACCAAAAAGCAACAGCCCCCACCAGCAGAACCAAACCTTATAAATATTCACAATGCAGTTTGTAGGAATGTGAGACAAAGTCAGACAGATGAATTATTTAATGCTCTTAAAGAATGCAGCTTTTAGTTTCTCCTTGCGCTGGCCTACTTTATTGTATTAGTAAATCGATCCCAAGCAAATTAATTTCCCTGCTTTTGTTGGAGCAAGCGGTGGGCAGGGGTGGAAGCCTCCATCCTTGAGCAGATGCCAGGGCAGCTCGGCAGCTGCGGATTCAGGCGCTGAGTGTCACAAGAGAGCCGAGCTCCTGTCACTCATTCGGTGCTCTTTGGTTTGCATCGGAACATGCAGCACTGGGCAGCCTTGAGTGAGTGACAGGCTGGGGTGGCACGGCCCAGGCTGCTTTTGGGAGGCTGCCCGTGGATGTAGATGTCAATGATATCTGGATGAGTGCTGGGGTTTGAGCATCTCCCTGATTTTGTGGTAAATTAGAGACTGAGAGCTGATTTCAAGGCTGTATCCCCACAGTTTATGGCAGGATGAGGCTTCTTTTGTCCCTGAAGAGCTGGGACAGAGACCAGCCCAGCTCCCTCCCCAGTGCCAACAGCACCAAAATCACATTCCCTTGGGCTGGATCAAACCCCTCTCCTGTCCCATGTCTGGCCACAGAAGAACAGAGTAACAACCTCCCAGTGATGCTCCAACAAACCCAAAAAGTCACCAGTCTTTCCAGGCAGCAGGGAGTTAATGTGGAGTGCGTGCCTGAGAAAGCAACATTAAATCCACCCAAAAATGTCCTGCTCTGGCAAGAATTTCAGCACCACTTCTGTGTGAGTTTTTGTGGATGTAAATGCATAAGTAGAGCCCATGCTCAGCCCGTGCTCCTGTTCCTCAGCCAGTCTGTTCCCCTCTTATCCCAGTTAGAAATAGCCCTGCTCATTTGGATGCTTTTGGATACGCATTGCTGAAAGAGCTGACACTTCCTTGGGGAAAAAATGTCAGAAGTGATCAGAGCTGCCAGCTGGAAGAGGAACTGGATTGGCACTGGCCAAACTGGGGATAGTTCTGTGGGCCCATCTACACATAACCCTTCCAGTTAGCAAAACTGGGCACTTGATTTACCCTTTTCACATGGTGGTGTAGCAGCTGTGCAGTAAATACTCAGAGATAAATATTTCCAAAATTGCTCTCTGAGTTCCTTGGATGAGTATGAAAATTCACTGCTATTGAAACTGACCTCTCTCCCTCCCTTTTTGTGTTCTTTAGTTTTCTACTAGTGTTCTCCTGCCTGGTGCTGTCTGTCTTTTCGACCATTGATGAGTACCAGAACAGCTCAGAAGGGGCCCTTTACATCCTGGTAAGTGGGGGCTGACAGTGAGCATTAAAATAAAGTCAAAACCACACAAATCCCTGAGACTGGGACTGAGGCAAGAATTTAAGCTGTCCCTCATGAGAAGAGGACTACTCGGGCCTGTGGTCAGAAATGGGAAAAAATCTAAAAAATCGAGGGCTGCCAGATTCACCTGTCTCCTCTCCTTTTGTCTATTTTCCTCTTCCCCATTCCTTTCCTACATCAATCAAAAGCTTCTGCAGACTAATTAGGGCTTCACTGGGTTTGACACATGAGAAAGGTGAGACAAGATCTTAGAGGGAAGGGAGCATCCACAGGATATTCAGGTGGAGATGGAAAGAGATGGGAAGAGCTCACGTAGCATCAAGGGACGGAGGATCTACACCATGACTGCACCAGATCTCCCAGCACACACAGGCAACCAGGACAGTTTTCTAGGGAAAAAGCTGAAATATCCATTTTTCATCCTCTAGGATTATTCCCACTGAGCGATTCCCATCTCTGCTCTTCCCTCACCATTTACCAAGCTGAGTCCTGGAGACTGGTGGTAGGGAGACAATGAGGTGTTCATCAGTCCTGTGGCGGGGGAGCAAGCACAATATGAGGAGGTGTAAAACTCCAGTTCATGACTACAACGTGCAGCACCTCTCACCACCCTGGGGAGGGGGAGGAAAGACACAGAAGCAGAGATCTGATGATCTTTCAAGCCTGGGCTCTCCGTCGAGCGGTGCAGACAGCTCAGCGATATATTTTCTGAGGTGTATTTTTCTGAGGTCGTGAGTTAGTCCTGGATTCCTGGAGCGTGCTCTCCACCACCCCTTTTTCCCCACTAATGGCACTGTCCTCCTCGCAGGAAATCGTCACCATCGTGGTGTTTGGGGTGGAATACTTTGTGCGGATCTGGGCCGCCGGCTGCTGCTGCCGCTACCGCGGCTGGAGGGGACGGTTGAAATTCGCCCGCAAGCCTTTCTGTGTCATCGGTAAGAGCTGTCCCTGCACCAGATTTCCCAGTCCAGGATGGCCATTCCAAGCTCTTGCTTGCGTGGTGCTCCAGGGTCTTGCATGTGTTCTGGGGGTTAAACTTCAGCTGCTTCGTGTCACCTTGAGAAAGGGAAAAAACCCAAAGGCAGAAGTCCTAATCCGTGGCTTTTTGTTATTCATCACAGGGCTCTCCCTGTTTTCTGCTGAGCTGGGAGCCATCCCAGTGCCCTGCATACCTCAAGTATCACTGACAGCTGTCCACAGCCACAGAAACAGGGTTTAGCCCGGAGAAGCTGAGCACAGGAACTGGAATCCTGCATCCAACCTCCACACCAAATTGTTCTCAAGTCACTGAGACTCTGTGTCTCACTTTGCCTTCCCTGGTGCTGATGAGCTGCCTCGCAAGGGAGTTGTGGGACTTAATTAATTATTGTTTGTAAAGCACTCAGCAAGTCCCCTGTGAGAGAGGCCATCTGGGCACAGCAGTGATATTTTCTGGGATTAGAAATGGACAGAGTGACTGTGCCCTTTGCTATGGAGACTGCCTTTGACTGTCCAGGAGCTGGCAATGGTCATACGCAGGATTTCAGTTTATTCCACAGAAACGCACTCCTATAAAACTTGTCTAGCAAATCAGGGAAGAGGGAGGTTTATGGGATCTTTGAAATGTGTTGAGCAAGACTTTTTTTCTTGGCCTATTTCTTGGACTTTCTTTGTCCTTAAGCACTTTTGGATTACTATGGAGGACATACAGATTTTCATTCCCAGTTTAGATGGGGCAATTCCCTGCTCTGTGTAACAGGCAGCTATGGCTGATAAACGAAGGGTCCTTTGGCAAGGATTTAATCCAATGTTAACACTGAATCAGATCAAAATTCATCTGCAGCATTTGACTCATTTTCTATGGGAATGATGACCACGGAGAAGGAACCCAGGATGTTTCCACAAGGTGTGCAGTGGATCCTTCCATCCAGTTTCAGATTAGTGCTAGGTCCTTCCAGCACGGGACACAAGTGCAGGATTCCTCTGTCACGCACAGCCCGTGGCAGCGGCAACGCCATCCCTTTGGTGGCGATCTGGCAGCGCTTCCTCACCTTTCCCTGCCCCTGTTCCCACAGACATCATGGTGCTGATCGCATCCATCGCCGTGCTGGCAGCGGGGTCCCAAGGGAACGTCTTTGCCACCTCAGCACTCAGGAGTTTGAGGTTCCTGCAGATCCTGCGCATGATCCGCATGGACCGGCGCGGCGGCACCTGGAAGCTCCTGGGCTCCGTGGTCTACGCACACAGCAAGGTGAGCAAAGCCCAGGCAAAGACGTGGAGCTGCTCTCTGTGCTCTCCACACCAGAGACACTGCTTTGGTTCAGCTCTCCATCCCAAAGTTCTTCCAGGCCTGGGGAGATTGGAAGGACACCGTAGGTAACACAGGGGAGCAACACAGTCACAGACACAAGGTCTGATGGAGGGCTCCACCAGTCAGGAAGGGAAGGGAGAGAGAGATTCCAGTCATGGACCCAATCCCTGGTGTAAGGGGATCAGTTTGGGAAGAAGTGGTTGTTAATTATTTTTTCCTGATGCTGTAGTTATGATTTTAACATTTCTCCTGCTTCCTTCACTTTCTTTTCCCCAGAGAAGCTTAGACAGCTTCTCCAGCACTGTGTAAAAATCACAGGAAATTTGTGTGTCTCCTTGTTTGAGCCTGGCACTAACCTAAATAATCCCTCCAAAAATAATCCCTCCTGTGTATTCCAAATTAAAACTTCCCTGCAACTCGGGGATAGTCCATCCAGACCCCAACTTCACAGCTCCTCCTTGTTTAGTGGATTGAACCTGCCCTAAGTAGAATCTCCAGAGATCCGGGGGTTCCTATTTCAGTTTCAACTCCACTTCTCTGTGTGAACTGGGGAATTATCAGAGTTTTTAAAGTCTCAGTTCCAGTTCTTGCAATAATGGAGCTCTTTACACTCCCTTCTCCATTTGCTCTGTGTGTGTTTGGATGATTTGGTCTTCAGGCCTGGCAGAGCCATGGTCCCATCTCAGAAAGTGCCATCACTGATCTCCAGCCAAAGCCCCAAAACCTAAACAAGTGCAGGGATAGTTCAGATCCAGCAGCAAGCAAGAAACTCAGCTTTTGGAGATGCGCACCAGGACTGCAATTATTCTCTTCTTTCTTTTAATGATCTCACAGGAGCTGATTACTGCCTGGTATATTGGCTTCCTGTGCCTCATCCTGGCCTCTTTCCTGGTGTACTTGGCCGAGAAGGGAGAAAATGAGCACTTTGATACATACGCAGACGCACTCTGGTGGGGTCTGGTAAGTAATTTCCATAGAGCAGCTGCTGGTTATTAAAATAAAATGTCCATTAACCCTCCATCTTCTATCACTTACATGAGGTATCGACTTAGAGAGTGCTTAGTTAACATTTTTATTAAATGGCCTCAGGCTGTTCCATTTAGCTCTTTTTCTTACATAAACCTCATAGAAATTGTTAGAGGATCACATTTCTGAATTAGCTGGAGCTGCAGGGGAGCTGAGAACTCGTGTGCTCCCCGTCGTGGGATTGAGCTCTGTCGTGACAGAGGCAGGTCAGAGAGAGATCCTGCACCACAGGGCGCTTTGATCATTGTTTTGACAAGTATTGCTGCCCTTAAATTATTTAAATTGCACTTGGGCAAGGCGCTGTTGAATATGCTGGAATAAATTTCATAAAATTAATAGGGCCTAAGTAGCAGAAAGGCTCCAGCAGGGCGAGCACTCCCCATCACATTTCTGCTGAAAGGGCAATACTTGTGGTTTGCTCTGTGTGTGTGTGTGTGTGTGCATGTGAATTATTGGATTACCCGATTAACAAAGAGAGAATTAATGACATTCTAATCTTCTTGAGTTATTGTTCTTCTGCTCCATCACTAGTTTGGCCTTGATTATAAAGCATGTAATGAAAATCCCCGATCTGATCAAATCCCAATAACAGGCTTGGGGAGGAATCAGCTGATCAAGCAGCTCCTCCATTCCAACAAAGGGAAAGAGGCAATAAATTGCATTTCAAGCCCCTTACTTAGGACAGAAAAATAAAAACAAAGCCCAATTTCATATAATGAGAAAATAAACAATGAGGGAAAAGTGACAGCCCAGATTAGAGCTCAGTCTGGGGAGAACCATGGGCAGATTTATCCCTTCTGCTTCTGAGACTGTTTAGCCACTGAGAAGTTTAGAAAAAAAGTTGAGCTTAATTAAAATAAACAGTTTTCATCAGAGTCCAGCTCATGGATCCAATGTAGGCAGATGTTGAGAGATGGGACAAATCAAATTTCAGGTTCAGAAGCTCGTCCCTTGGTTGATCTTAGTGTATCCAACACTTGTTGTCTACAGAAATTACAAAAATACTGTAAACAAGCTTTGCAGTAATTATGGAGAGAGCCTTGCTCTGACTGTGTTTCAGTAAGGATTACCACATTGATGCATTTTTTAACCACTTGGTCAAAATAGCATCTAATTGATAAGGCTTTTAGTGGGCTCAATTAAAAAGCACTTTGGGACGCTACTTCCATTTGTGTAAAAGTGATTTTTTATTCTAAATGGAATGCATGTTTCCTATGCCACATCAGCCTGGTGTCAGCTCCCATCTCTGGGGCCAGCTCTGTCCATGGGGGCTGTGTGACAGGGACAGCCTTTGGGATCAGAAGTCTCAAAGATGTTTCTAATCAAACCATCCCTCTCTGCCTTGCTCTGCCAGTCCCAGGCTCTCCAAATCCTCTTGGAAGCCTTGGGGGAATAGCCAGCATTTCCCACTAGTGATGTCCATGGACTGAAGTGGGAAAAAAAGTGTCTTCCCCTGCAGTTTGAAATTCAGGGCACTCTGTCTCCAACAAATCTCTCAGGTCCTTCCCCAAAACACAGAGAGCAGCTTGCCAGCTCTCTCTTGGTGCATGGCAATAATACAAACCCCATCCCCAAATGAGGCGGTGTGAAGGAGCCATAATTCATCCTCCCAGCTGTGCAGGCTGTTTTTAAAGGGGGGAGTGGACACCAGCTGATAGGCACTGCTGGGAAGACTGGGAATAAAGAGCAGCAGATCTTTGTGCATGCAAATAGCTTTCCTGAGCTGCCGAGAGGGAGTTTGGGGGAACGGAGCGGATTCGCTTCCCCTGCCGAAGGCACAACCCCTCCTGGGGGAGGCTCTGAGCTGCCGCCAGCCTCTGCACCAGATGGCAGCTCTCTCTGTGACAGCAAAAGGCACCAAAATGCTCCCAAGTGGTGTGAAACCCAGCACGTGAGCAGGGTGGGTGTCTCTGCGTCCCGTGGAACTGCCCATCCCTGCTGGTGCCCAGGTCCCCGAGCCTCGCACAGCTCAGGGCACGCGGTGACCCGGCTCCTCCGTGTGCCACTCAGCTGTTGTGGGAATTTTGGCTGTGTTGTTTCAGTTTTAAGGCTGTCTGACAAAGGGCTGGGCACTGATCTCCTCCCTGCAGATCACTCTCACCACCATTGGCTACGGGGACAAGTATCCACAGACCTGGAACGGGCGGCTTCTGGCGGCGACCTTCACACTCATCGGCGTCTCCTTCTTTGCCCTTCCTGCTGTAAGTGGGGGCTGAGCTCACCTGGGCCTTGTCCCCAGCCCCTGGTGGCACTTGAACAGCTACAATGTGATGCACTCAGAGACCTCCTGACTGTAATGCTCTGTGGCTTTTGAGGCAGGAAATGAGGGAGAAAAATGGAAAGCCTGTTTGAATATCCACAACTTGGGAATCACGTGCATGCAAATGGGATGTGAGCTCTAGATTTGGCTCTGCACAAATATTTATGGAAGCAATAAGAAGCATTTTTTCCCCCAGAAGGCTGTTCCTTGGGGTAATTAATGGCTTTAAGATGAAAGAGGGTACATTTAGATTGAATATTAGGAAGAAATATTTTCCTGTTAGAGTGGTGAGACACTGGCACATGTTGCTCAGAGAAGCTGTGGCTGCCCCATCAAGGCCAGGCTGGATGGGGCCTGGAGTAACCTGGTCCAGTAGAAGGTGTCCCTTCTACTAGAAGGTTGGAATGAGCTGAGCTTTAAGGTCCCTTCCAAGCCAAACCAGTCTGTTATTCTGCAATTACACCATTTCAGCAAATTCCCCCTCTCCCTTTGGCAGTGCATTTCAATGTGTTGCAGGATCGGGATTCCTGTGGGGGTAATCTGCTGAATGCCAGCTTGCTGGGGATCTTTTGTATTTTATCAGTTGGCTGGAGGTAATTTGGGAAAATTTGCAATTCTAGTGAGTGCCAGCAAAGTCTGCTGCCCCTTGGAGAGTGTGTGCCATGGCTACCAGGATGGAGTCTCCTTCCTTCCTCTATGTTTGAATCAAAAAATGAGCCATAAAAAAGCCTTTGGAGGGGAAGTTGGCCACAGTTTTTAAGTGGAAGCTTAACTAAACCTTGCTAGTGGCAAATTGTTGTTCTCTTCCCCAGGGTATCTTGGGTTCGGGATTTGCTCTGAAGGTTCAAGAGCAGCATCGACAAAAACATTTTGAGAAGAGGCGAAACCCAGCAGCGGGCCTGATCCAGGTGAGGGTCACATCCAAGGAGCCTTGTGGTTACATCATCCTGGTTTTAGGGGGCTCCATGGACTTTTAGAAGTTGGGGAGGAGACGAATAGGGCCATGTGTGTAAGGTGTGAGACAGCAGCTGCTGACTGGTTTTGTCTGGGCATAAATGCCAGGAAATCAATCATGGGAAAACAGCATATGTGGTAGGGAATGTAGAGAGAAAAGGGATGGAATTCAGCAAGCAGCCAGCTCAGCAACACAAATGCATTAGGACAGTCTGTTTTCACCCTTTTTTCCTCCCTAAAGAGAATATTTATCCTGATATAAAGGTACAGTTGGGAGCATTTTCTTCATGACAACAGATGTCCGTGCAGAAGGCTTGCCTTGGTGTACGTCTTGAAGAATTGAAATTAGTCATTTTACATTCCCCTGCTCCTCTCTCTCTACATTTTTCACTTCTTAATGGGCAACAACACCCATCCTGACCTCAGCCTGGCAGTGCATGCCTGGGACCTGCAGCATTTTTAGCTGGGCTCACATGGTCAGGAGTATCATGGTACCACCCCAAGTTTGTCCCTTACCAAATCAAGGAGAAGATGGAATGCTGGATCCATCCCACAGGACTTGGTGTTGGTTGAGGATTATAAACCCAGGGGTGGTTCTGGCCATGCCTGGCTGCACAATCCCACTGGGTTTTCTCCTGCACAGGCGGCTTGGAGATTTTATGCCACCAACCTGTCGCGGACAGACCTGCACTCCACCTGGCAGTACTACGAACGCACCGTCACCGTCCCCATGTACAGGTACCTCCTCCTCCAGCTTCCTCCTCCACTGCCTTCTTCGTGATGCCACCGTCTCCATAGCTATTTTTGTTATCTGAATATGTAATTTTGCTTATTTATTTACTTTTGTTTTGGTTGAAAAGTTGATTTTGAGCTCCTAAGGGCTGGTATATGCTTTTTCTTTTGGAGTTTTTTTTGCTTTGTATTTTTTCATTGTTTTTCTTTTTGACTTGATTTTAATTTCACTGTTGCTTTGTGCTTTTTTTTTTTTTTCTTCCCATGTCTTGTGTGTGTACATGCTCTTCTTTTCACCTTTATTTCTCCACGCCTGCTGGTAGTTGCATTGTGTTGTGACAGTTGCCGTGCCCAGGTGTGAAGACCTCCCTCCAAGCTGCCCTGGATCATAGGTAAACACCACCCTCACCCTACCTGCAGCTCCTCATGCCCTCTCAGGCTCTCCTTGCTGGTCCAACTGGTCTCTAATGGTCCTTCTGCCTTTCAGCAAACTTCTCTCCCACCCTTGATCAGCCTGGCCCTCTCCCAGGTGCATTTCCCCTGGGTCCTCCTTTCCGTTCTTTTCCTTTTTTATCTCTAAGAGGAGGAAAACTAACTCGGGATTCAGGGAGCGTTTTCCCATTTCTTGTATCTCATTTCTCCATCCCAGGGTGTTGACACAAGCAGGGAATGACATTGGAACCATGATGGATGAGGCTGCTGAACACCAGAGTGTTTTAGCAGCACCCACCTGCCTTGCTCTGCGGTAGAGTTTACTGCTTTACCTGCAGTAAAACCAGGCAGGTTTTTAAGGTGAAACCACACAGGTTAGAGCAGTGCTGTGGAAATTCACAACCTCCTGGGATTTGGAGCTTCATGGAGCTGGGGACAGAGTCCCCTGCCATGCCTCCCAGCCCTCCAGGACATGGGGAGGCACCGTGTCCTTCATGTCTCCTTTGGGCCTGGTGGCTTCCTCAGAAGCTAAAATATTCATTTTCACCCCACACCTCCCTGTATCCTGGGCAGGGCCATGCACCCCTTCCTGGTGTATTTTTAGAGGCTACCCATGACTCTCTGGGTTTGTAGAATGGTTGGATATGTTTGTTAGATATTCCTGTAGCTCTGTGGGGTTTTGTTGGGTGTGATGGGGCTCCCTGTGCCCCATCTCCCCACTCCCACGCAGGGCTGGGCTGTGCCACTGCAGGAATAAACCCTTCCTGGTTTCCCATATTACTGGTGCCTTCTAGCCCTCAGGCAGACAGCCTGGATGTATTTCCTGGGGTAAGCTTTAGCCTGTATTTCAAACACAGCAGCCAGCCTCTTAACCCATCATACAAACCTGCTGGAAGTCCCATTGTTGTGGTCAGTAAGTTCTCATTGGATTCATTCCCAGTGTGTGTCTGATTGGTTGCTTTTTCCCTAGAAATTTATGAAGATTTTGTCTAAAAAACCCAAAACAGCAACAGCAACCCAACAGAACAGAACAGAACAAAGCTGTTTTCCAATAGCATTAAACCCACTCATTGAAACTCTCCCCCCCAGTACCTGACCTTCTGGCTGTACCTTTGCAGCACTGCCTGGGATCAGCTACTGGAGAGGATGAGGATGGAGCTTGGCCCAAAATCCACTGCAAAATGCAGGCACTCAGGGCTTGTTTTCAGTGGACTTTGCCAGACTTTACTGCTCTTTGAAATACTGAACTTACCGTGCAGCCAGACATGCAGTGACACCTTTTTGATTACCTGTTACACAACCCCCTTGTTAGAACCTGTATTTCCACAGAGCTAATATGCAGGAAGAAATCTGAGCTAAAGATCTCCAGAAAAGGCTAAAAGAAACTCTGGGGAGGAGAAAGAGGAGAAAAATGTAGTTTGGAGAGCCTGCTTATCTCGAGTTAAAAGCCAGGATAGATTTGTAGCAGGGTTGTAGCAGTTTTGCTGGGTGCTGCTCAGCCCCACACAGCAATGTCACCCTGGGCTTCCTTAGAAATGGATTTCTCTGGACTCTCAGCTTCTGTCTTAAATCCCAGCTCCTTGTTTGTGCACAGATCAAGTGAACATCACCTGGGCAAGTGAGCCGTGGGTGCAGCAATGGATTCAGCCCTCAAGGAAATTGCTTCTTTTACCAAAAAAACAGTGAACCCCTTCTGACTATATTTTCAATGCTGTCAAATAAATTAAGTGGATTTTTTTTTTTTTAAAAAAAAGGGGGTAACTGTATGTTCTGGCTGCAGCTTGCATCACTCACAGTGACCATCTCTCCTTGCCTCCCCACTTCCCCAAGCCAGCTGGCAGGCACTGGCAGCCCTGTGCTGCTGCTGCTGCTGCTGCAGCCAGCCCCTGAAGGCCATGCCTGTGGCATGTGGCTGCAATGCACAGTGTGGTTTGGAAGTGGGCTAGAGGAACACAGAATCCCCCTCTCTGGTGCCTGGGGATGATCTGCAGTCACCACTACCTCGGCATCCTTTCTGCTCAACACTGAGCTGCTTATTCCTCATAGCAGGAGCCTGTGCCTTTAGCTCATCTCTCTTCCCAAGGCATCTCTGGAAAGGCTTGGCTGCTTGATACGAGAAAATTGTTACACATGCCTTGGAGGAGCTCATATGGCTCCAGAGCATCTCTCCAATCACTGCAGTAGAGCTACTCTGATTTGTTTGGGGGAAAGTATGGTGGCCTCTGAGAGAATCCCAGATTTCATCTTTAAATCCAAAATGTGGCAGAACCAAATTCTGAAATATGCACAAGGCTTCTGTGTGTGCAAGTGTGGTTTGGGTTGTGATGCACAAGTTGGCTTGGTGCACCCACACACCATAAATAACCTGCTCTTCATCAGCCACTGCATTTATTGGGGAAAAATCTGCTGTTATTGTCCCCCAGGAGAGCAGGGCCTTGATCTGAACTACTATCATATATTGGTCCTCACTGAAAAAACCAAACCCATGGGCACATCCTGCCCGTCCAGCAGCCCAGCCCAGGCAGTCCCTGGCTGGTGGGGCCGAGGGCTGTGCATGTCCCATGGAAGGTCTCTGGGAGGCCCCCACACTTTCCCTGCCCCGTGGTGCCCATTTGCTCTCAGAGCAAGGTGCCAGCTGCCTGTCCCCGAGGGTGACACGGGCGTGCCGTGGCTCCTGAGCCAGCCTCAGCAGGAGCCAGCTCAGCCCACGCTCCTGTGCTCACCTGTGAGCCCGGCCACAGCATCTGCTCCCGGGGACACTTCGTTCATATGCTAATTTTCTTTATTCTGTTTCTTTCCCCCTCTCCTCCACCCCAACCTCCCCCCCTTTTTTCTTTCTTTCCCCCCTGTTTTTCTTTCTCTTACCCCTTTGGTTGTCTTTGGTGAAAACACTTGAAAAGCACGCAAACGCAAACGTATGGTGCCTCCAGGTATGAAGTGCATGTGACCCTGAAAGTGTGTGTCATGTCACTCCTTGTTCTTCATTTGGGACTGTAACATGCAAAGCCTTGAATTAAAAACAAAACAAACCCAAACAAACAAACCAAAAAAGAAAGACATAAACCTTTGAATATGAGTTTTTTCCCAAGGAATGAGTGAAAGCCCAAAGCAGACGTGCCCTCCTGCTGCTACAGACTTAACCCCCTGCACCTCCACGTACATTTTAGCTATTGGTACACACAAGTGTTGGGAAACTGCCAAAACGATGATGTAAGGAAGGAGAATGGGAGCGTGCTTGATAAGCTTGCTTTGTTAAGGATGATTTCTTGATGGTCTTTCCAACCTTCCCCAATCCATGCAATGCTTAACAAGAAAACATCCCCATTTATCTTCCATTTCCCTCTGCCCTCACTCCCGTGTGTTCCCTCTCTCCAGCCCTCTTCGCCCATCCTTCATTGTGTCATTTATCTGGCTCTGAGCTCCAGGAGTTGTGCCCACCTGGTAATGCTGGCTTTGAGTTCGCTGGTGTGGTAGCACCACAGGGCACATCAGTGGTAGTACAGAATAAAACCTCCAAGCAGCTGTGCCTGCTTTTGAGGGTAAAACCTGGAGAAGAGAAAGATCTGGGGTGCTAAACTGATAAGATCATTCATTTCTTTGAGTAATCCAATCTGATTTTTTGGTGAAAGAATGCTTCATCTCAGCAGGACTTTTCCATTTCAGTTTTTAGTTCCAAGACCCACCTAGAGCTAAGCAGTTATTAGCCACAGTTATTCAATCTGGGACTTAACCTTTTGGGATCAATCCAAATGCAAAGTCCTGGATATGGCTGTGTAAGATTTATGATAAATAATATTATCTCAGGTTCAGCAGAAAGGAGTAGATTTGCAAATCACAGGCATATTTTGTATGAGATGGGTATCTGAAGGTGTAGTCAAGTTAATATTTTAAGATGGGGAATAAATGACTTGCATTTCAAGACTGCAGGCCAAGCTCTGTTCTTAGAGCAGTTTAAATCCTCACTAGATGCAGTAATGCCACTAGAGCTGATGTGATTTAATGTCTGATTTTGAAACCCGGTTCCAGTTTTCACAGATGCAAGTTTTACAGCCTTAGTAAATCACACTTACTGCTCTGTGTGCTTAATTTATAGCAAACTGCATCAATGAACTGCAAGTATAATATTAAGAATATATTTTCCTGTTTTGCTGAGCAACAGTCTGTTTTGAGAATCAGACATTTTTCTACTACTGAGAGAGGAATAAGAATGTGCCACTTCTGTTCCATTTGTTGTAATGAAGTATTTTATAAGCTTCATAAATGTTCTCAGTCATGAAAAATAGCTTCAGTTGGAGACATGAAGTCATGGTTAGGGCAAAAATTGGCTGCTCACAGGAACTCCAGCACTGCATGGAGGCTCATCTGGGTTGCATCCCATTCCAGCACCCATCTCCTTGTCAGCATCTCCTTAACTGTTCATCCTGGGACTGTTCCAAAAAATCATCGTGGCGTCCGCGTGCGTGTCGTGGTGTGTCTGTGTGGCTCCCACCGTGTCGTGCGCTGCTGCCCTCCCCGTGTTGTGGGGTTCTGGTGGTGTCCTGGCCCGAGGCATGACCTCCCTCCCGTCCCCTGACGCTTGAGAAGTGATCTGTGCTCCCAGGAACAGCGATCCTCCTTTCCCTGTGGATATGGGAGCCGGCACCTGGAGCTGGCGTGGCCTTTCCCTGTGCTGTACCGGGAGGGGTGGTGGAGCAGCTGGGGGGACCTGCAGCAGCTCAGAAGCGTTGCTGTGGTGGGTGGCATGAGCTGTGTGTGTCCCGTGGTGTGCAGATCCCTCAGCCAGCTCCCCCTTAACCGGAACGCGCTTCCCTTGCTAACCAGTGACACACGGACCAGGAGGAGAGAGAGAAAACACCAGGAGCCCCAGCCAGGGGCTCTTCTGCACCTGGCATGGTGGCACCTGCATCTCCTGGGCCCTGGGCACACACCAGGGCAGGGTGCCGTGCATCCAGCATTTCACAGCAAAGCTCAGTTCAAGAGCTGTGCAGAGTTCTGCCTTTTTTGTTTTTTAAGGCTCTGGAGAAACGGTGTGGTGCAGTAGCTGTTCCCCAAGCTGCTCTTGCAGTGAGAGGTTAGGCTGAGCACTTAGTTGAGATTAAATTTCAGGTCAAGTACATCTATAAGTTTTCATCAATTTTTAATAACAATTATTTCAGTAAAATACTGGTTATTTCCACCTCATGTGTACCAAGCCCATAAACCAACCACAGAAATGGTGAATTTCTGTGTTTGTTGTGTGTCTGTTCTTCCTCATGGAAGCATCTGTGGTGGCCCAAGAGGTGGCCACCTTCAGCACACTGCAGACCACGGGCTGATGCAAAAGTAATAATTCCTTTTGGAATCCTGAATCCTCCAGTCCCTTGAGCCAATGAGCTCCTCAGCTGAGACTTGCACCAGTGAGAGCCCGGCATTTGCAATCCCAGCTGGAGAAAGTGGGGGGATTTTCCTGTGTTCTGCTGGGTATGGACCTCCCTGAGGAGTTAATTCACCACAGAAGAGTTGTGCACCCTTCATTACCTGCTGAGTGCACCCTGTGCTGGATTTATGCACCACCTCTCCCAGCCTGGAATGCATCTCCAAACCCTACGGAGTCTTGGAAGGGAGGTGACAGCCCAGCACTCACGCACGGCTCCACTGCATCAAGGTCAGCTTCTTCCCAATGTCTGGAATGAAGAAGATCATTAATTCAGCAGATCAGGATGTGCTTTGCTCTGGATGGAAGCGACTGGGGAGCTGAGCCAAAATTTTTCAGACCTATTTTTATTCTTTTCTCCGTACTTAGAATTGGAAAATTTTCTGATTGCCTCAATCTTGTGAACACAAGATCTCTGCTCAGCCACTGTGGTTTTGAGGATAAGATTTGTGCCTGCAGAGAAGAGTATTTTCCAGTTGAGTTGGCTTTTTTTTTAGTTTAAGTGTGAAACCACTGGTCTCATCATGACTGAAAAAATGTGGGAATTAATATCTCTCCCTTTATTTTATTAGAAGTCTCATTTCTTACAATCTCCCCCTGATACCTCCATCCTATGTTTCACTTGATTGAAGACCTGGCTGGGAATATCAATATTAAATATTTAGGGAGCAAGCCCTGGTCTCCCAGGGTCTCAAGGAAGAACCCAAAAATGGATGTGGAGCTAATTCCACAGCTTTTAAGCACAAAAGCAGGATAGGCCACAGGGTGTTTGTTCACTGGATTTTTAATTCTTACTAGGATTCCCATAGTCAGATTTTGGTTTTTTTTTTGAACTGAGAAGGGAAGGAAGCCCTATGGTTTCGGGAAGGCAGTGACTCAAGATTTTTGTCTCATTTACAAGATTTTTTTCTCATTTTAGGGCAAAACCTGACATGGAGAGTAGGGAATTGGTTAAACTTGACCCTGGAGCACACTGCTGTTTCTCCTGGGATGCTCCCAACCCCAGGTCCTTGTTTATTTTGCTCCACAAGCTGCTCCTTCCCATGCCTTTCCACATTCCCAAGAGCAGCAGGGTTGAGTTTTCCTATTTTCCTCCAAAGCTGGAGTTTCTCTCCATTTAGCAATGCCAACCTGCCAGACCACAGCTCTGCCAAAACACCACCAGGCTGCCCAGGAACCCTGGCAGCTGCCTGGCTTTTGGGAGGTTCAAAATCCAGTGGTGCAGACAAGTTTCTCTCTCTCTCTTGCTGTCACTTTCTCTCTCTTACCCCACTGCTGTGCCTTAGGACACTGCTGGAAGTAGCAGCCAAACCCCTCTCCATCCTTCCTGAGCTGTCCCCCAGCTGCAGTTGGTGGCACAAAGCTGGTTCTGGTTGAAAGGATGGGGCACCAGGGGAAGTTGCCAAGACAGGAGGCTCTGGAATCAGCTCTGTCTGGATATTAATGCTCCTTGTTTTCTCCCTCTAGACTCATCCCTCCTCTGAACCAGCTGGAGCTCCTGAGGAACCTGAAGAGCAAGTCGGGACTGACATTCAGGTTAGCAGCAGAGTTAACAGAGTTTGGAACGCACACACTTTGCAGTATTTTTCTTTTTTTCCTTTTTTCTTTTTTTCCTTCCTGCTTTTTGCATATGGACTTCCTTGAAGATGAAAGAGATTTGACAGCTGGTCCCACATGGGCCACTCAGTGACCTCCTCCCTGCCCCTCTCCCGTGCTCTACATGAATTCCTTCAGCCTAACTTGGCTCTGGAGCAATGTCACGGTGCTTGACTGACAACTCAAAGTCATATTCTCAAAGGGGCTAATGGAGATAGTGATCCCAGTTTTCCTCTGACCTTTCTGCTCCTCACCACACTCAGAGGACACTCAGGCCCATGATGTTTTAATTCATTCTCTGTTCCCTCCAGTGACAGCAAGCAAGGTTGCAGCAGTGAGACATTTTTGCTGAATTGTCTGTGGCAAGGTTTACATGAATGCCCCAGAAGGGTGGGAGTCCTGCACCCTCACCCTCTGCTTGGGAGGGGTAATTCTTGGGGGTTTTGAGCGGTCAAGGCTGCCCTGTTGGTGAATGGGGAGTGTGCAGACCCTGGGAGGGATGGAGAGGTGCCAGTGGGCATCAGGGCTGGCTGGGAGGTGTGGGATGGGGCCTGCCCTGGGCTGTGTGCCTCTGTAAACAATACACCCCTGGGTCAGCCTGAAAACTCAAAAATGTGAGTATTTGAGCTAGTGACTGAGGCTGGGCTTCCAAGCTTTTCTGAGCAAGAAGCAGAGGGGGGGAAAGAGATTTTTATGAGTCTCTCCAGGCTGCTGCCTTTAGGTGAGGGAGAGGGGTCGGGCTCTGTGCAGGTCTCAGTGGTCGCTGCTGAGCAGTGGCAGGGCCAGGGCTGGTGCAGAGGGCACCTGTGTTAGGGGAGGCAGAGCTGTATCTGCTGAGAAAACACATTCTGCTCCCTCTCTGGGGGGGGCTGCAGGGGCAGGGCTGGTCGAGGCCCCACTAAACACCATTCCCCAGTGCAGGAATTGTGAATCGGAGTAGCTGAAGGCAGAGCAGGTTTTCCTCATTGCTGGAGGAAAAAAACACCACAATGCCTGGTCAGTGAAGGTGAGGGCTGTTTTTCAGCGTGGCCTTAGCATGGCTTGCAGTGTCCTGGCTGCCCTTTTGTAGGCATTCAGCTCACTTTGTCCTCAGTGATTTTTCAGGGCAATCCAGTTTCGGATCTCAATATGAAACTGCAAACATGGATTGTGGTGTCCCACTCACTCCATGTCGCCTTTACCAACTACTTTGGTAAAGTAGCTGCCAAAGGCTCTGGTGGCATAAACCCCGCCTGAGGTGTCAGGATGCCAGGGAAGGGGTCCATGCTCCTTCCCACCCATGTCCAATCCCAGCACCCGGCATGAATCCGTGCATTTGGAGATCTGACATGAGCTCTGTCCCAATGGCCAGGGAGGAAAAGTGAATGCACCAAGGTCATGGGAGCCATTCAAACCCTTCTCCATGTGCAAAACATGAGGGCAGTGCATTTCCAAAGGAAGGGGGCCACTCTCTGAGCCCACAGAAGTCCTCCTGTGCTCACACAAATCACACGACCCTCAGGTGTCTCAGTGGTGTGTAGGCACAAGGATGGGTTGGGATGAAATCTTCAACCCTGTGCGTTGTATGTGTCTTCTCTGAGATTGTGTGAGTCTCCAGTGATCTTCTGTCCAGGCCAGAAACTCCAGGAATTAAGTGCTCCTTTCCCTTTCTTCTGTCCACAAGTTCCACTTAGTTGTATTGTTGGTATTGTCGTTTCGTTATGTTTTAACAGTGAAGCAGCAACATCTTTTGCCACCTGAGCCCATGCTAATGTACTATTGCTTCTGTTTAAAGGAAAGAGCAGCAGCCCGAACCATCGCCAAGGTCTGTATCACTGCCACCACGCCATCCCCATGCATTCCCTGTAGATTTCTGTGTGTGTGTGTGTACCATGTCGTGGCACCATCGAGGGAAGCATTCCTAGGTATTACCGTGCTTGTCCTGTGCTGTGCAGTCCGATGTATCTCCGTGTATGCTGGACCTTAAATCATATCTTCCTTCCAGTCTGCCTCGGGCTGGAGCTGCAGGGTAGTGAGGTTTGGGGGGTTCAGAGAGTGGTGGCAGCACAGGCAGAGCTGCCAGACACTCCCGGGGGTGACAGCAGGGCTTTGGTTTACGCTTCTTGATTTTATTTCCTTGCTGGGGTCGTAGCTAACTCGGTATAACACAGGCTCAACGCATGCCCAGGGGCAGGTGACACTTTGCCTGTGTCTCTGTCACCCCTGCCGGGCAGAGGTGACATGGAGAGCACGAAGCCATCGCCACCATGTTAACGACTTCTCCTGAGCTCCTGTGGCTGCAGGGCACAGCGTGGACCTGCTGCTCCGTGGGACACTGGAGCGCTCCGAGGCACGGCACGAGGTGGCATGGCAGAGACTCCCTTGGTGCACCCCATTCCCTGGGGAGGAAGCACATTCCCTGCTCCATCTTCCCTCCACGCCTCGAGCCCACGGTGCAGAGCGTGCTCTGGATCGTGGCGAGCACCTTCCAAGGGCAGCCGTAAATCTCACTTGTGCCAGAGCTTTTCTCCATTCACAACTCCCAGGGAAAGCAATAGGGCTGGTGATTGGGATACTTTTAGGAAACTCTTCATCCAGTATTTAATTCTGGGATTTGTTTTTTGTCCTGTATTTTTCAGTTCTTTTAAAAAATAATTCTGGAACTGAATCTCTTTTTTTTCTTGGCTGATGAGACACAAACTGATGATCAGTGGAGATCATCTGCTTGGCTTTCAGATCTTCCATCTCATTCCTCAAAATACAGCTTACAGCCTAAATTTTGTAAACAATGAATACATTTTTCAGAAGTACAGCTCGAGCCTGGCATTCTGCAGATGTACCTCTCTGCCATGCCTCTTAGCTTATAAGAGGCCAGAAACTATTTTTTCCTTGGCATAAAAGCCAACCAAAGATATCTGGGTAGATAACACTGCTGACTAAAGGGTGGAAAATTTCATCTTTCCTTCCTTCCTTCTCCCTCTCCCCACCCCTCTTTTTTTTCCTGTCATTCATTTGAGCTTTTTCTTTGCAAGCAGAACCTTTGTAGCACTCCATCTACTTTCCTGCCAAATAACCCAAATCTCCAAGATCATGTTTCAACTATCCAGATTTTTTTTTTTTTTTGCTTGAGGTCTTAAGTGTAGCTCAAGTTAAGGCAGCCTCCATCCAGCATTATTAAAGCAGGGACCATTACTTGGGAACAGCTCTCTGGGAGCAGACCAAGGCTGAAATCTTGGCCACCTGCCCGTGGCATCAGGAGGGTCAAAATTTAATCCCAGGGTCTGGCTGCTCCACTGCCCTGCCTCAGTCAGTGATTTTTGGATGCATCAAAGGGTAAATCTACATTTCTTACAGTGCAATGAGACAAAATCCCTGTTCAGCCCCATCCGCTCCGTAGCCAAGGAAATCTGAGGTCTGACAGTCTCTTACAGGGTTACTCCAGCCAGCATCCCTGCAATCTAATAAGACTAAATAGTCTTATTTCTGAGTCAATAGCCTTATTTCTAGTTTTTGAACTTCAGTCCTGCAGGGTTCATATTTATTTACTTGAAACTTGAAGTTGAGTAAAATATTTCTTCATAGAGATTGCAGGTTTTTCCCTGATCGTTTTCTACTTTCTCAACCTTATGTCACAGAAAGAAGTAAAAATAGTCCTTCCCCATCCTTTTTCAGAGTATTTTTTGCTATTTATAGGCCCTTCATCAGAGTCATTCCCAAGTGCTGTTTCCTGCTCCTGTGGTGCATCTGTCTCTTGTGACACCGATGGGTTTTGTTGCTAAACCCCAGCCCAAGGAGGGCTTAGGCTGAGGGTCTGCAGCTGCACTGCAGAGCTTTAGAATTTATTCCATTTTGTTCAGTTCTGCTGCCATGGCAGCACCAAAGCTCCTTCCTTCTCTTCTGTTAGGACAATACCAATTCTACCTGTTCCCACTGTCCTTTTCCTTCCATCTGATAATGCCTCAGACCTCAGCAAGGAATTTTGCATTCAAATTGCCTATTTTCCCCAATAAAATTTTCTGGGTCTTTCACATTCACATCCCAAATCTTCCACCCACTCGAATTTCCAGCAGCCTCCTGGTGATGCTCAGTGTGTCATCCTGCCCTTAGAAAAGAGAACTCATCCTGTTTCTCTGCCCACCTGACAGTTAATCACCCACTTGCTGGTGATGCTTCACTCAGGAAGCTCCTGGGGATGAATTGTCTCCCTTAACAAACCCCAGCTCTACACTTTTACTGCTTCAGCTGGGAAAGGATTTTCCACTTTGCATTTCCATTGCTGTAAGGAAATTGTCTTACACCTGGAGGTAGCTGGATCATCCTCCTGTTTTAGTGATGTGTAGGGAGTGGCTGATTTCCTCTATCCTTCTTTCCATAACCAATACACCACAAACCTCCTGCAGCAAACAGAACAGAAAGAGCTTTTTCACTATTTTTCACCATTTTTCACCTTATTATATTTCAATTTAGAGAAGGGATGCTGGCATGGCACATGGGGTTATGCTATGCAGGATAAACATTGTCTCGTGAGGTCAGGGAGCATCCCAAGCATTCTGCCAGTGCCCAAGGTGGCTCTTGGGGTCCTGCCCTCTGACCCCAGTGCTGCTGTGGCCGTGCTGATCTCTGCCCACACAGCACTGGGAGAGCTGCTGCCTGGGCTGGGAGGACTTGAGGAGGTGACAGGGTCAGTGAGGCAGAGGCTCGGAGTCACCTGGAATTTCTCTTGAGTGGCTTTTGATTTAGTCTTGGCATAAAATGGGACAGCTGATCTGAGAGGTTATGTTCTTTCTCTACGGTTTCTGCTTTGTTTTCCCACCACGAGCTTGTCTGCATCCACATCCGAGTGCTGGGAACGCTCTGTGCTGAATTGCTTGGGGCCAGGAGCTCACCTGCCCCAGAGGTGGAGCCTAGGCTGTGATGAGCAGAAGAGATGCTGGCCTTTTTCTACATGCTGTGTACCCCTTCCCCCTTTTTTATTTTCCTCCCTTTGAAAACCAAATGCTTTCAGAGCCTCCATCACTTTGGGTGCTGTGCCCACCCTGCCCCTGCCCCAGCCAAGCACTGCTCCCTGCCCCTCCAGGCTGGCTGTGCTGCCGGGCACTGGACCCATCCCACATCCCACCACACTGCTGCCATGCAGGCTCCAATACCAGTCCACTCTCCCTCATATCCCCAGGGAAGGGGGCTGCTCTGTGTTAGGGCTTTTCTCACCCCTCCTGCTGCAGAAAGCCAGCAGGTCAGAGTGGCAATGGGGGGTGATTACTCTTCTGTTAATCAGGCTGAAAATTAGCTGTGGCATCTCATTTCTGTTTGTTTTGCTTTGATTGTAATGTCAAAAAGACATGCCAGGGCTATGGAGGCTCCTGTGTGAAATGTGGACTCCAGATGCTCTTTAACAGATGGTTTGAGAAACATCTGAAGGCATCCATGACCACATTTCTTCCTCTTGCATTTTCCAAAATACCATTGGGTGAAAAACTAAGAAATTGTGAAGCAAATGATCATAATAACACATTAATATCAGAGAAAAAGAAACAGAAGGATTCCAGGGAAGTGGGAAGCTAAAACTCAGATTACTTTGTCCAGCATGAGCTCAGTGCTGTAGGCAATGAGAGGAACCTCTTTGGAAGGTTGTTCTCAGCTGTGGTTTGTCCTTGACCCCAGAGAGCCCAGCAGGACCTTGGCTGTGCCTGGGGTGAGTGCTGGGCTGGGTCCCTTGTACCGTGTGTGTATATCTGTGTGTATATCTCTCTCTCAGTGTGTGTACATGTCTGTCTGAGATACACACAACCCCAAGCTCTCTGTTCAGGGCTGTCATTAAGGCTTCTGTACGCACTGGAGGATGCCTTTGGTTGACTCAGTGGGCCCCTGCTCATCCAGCTAAGGATGTCCAAGGTGTCCCAAGCCTCTGCTGCCCGTGGAAACCAGGGTCAACCATGGGAACCCCACGGGCCACGTGAGCCTGGGCTGGTGTTTGGCCTTCTAACCAATGTAACTGGTGTCAGAGACTCATGCTGGGACTGACAGTAATCTGGAAATAATCAGTTGCCTTTAGGGGAGCGGATTATTTGCACGGAAGGAACTGCATCTTTCTGGAGGGACTGCAGAGGAGACTGAGACGAGAGAAACCCATGCGTCTCCCTGAGGCTCTGCATGCTCCATATCCCACTCCCACACCAGCTCCAGGACAGCCCTGGTAGCACCACCAGCCCCTGGGGCTACCTGGGGACGCAGGGTCCCGCTGTGGACACCTGAGGAGTCCCCAGGATGCCGAGGGTGGCGTCGGCTGAGCTTGCATGGGATGCTGTGCCCGTGGGCTCCTCTGATTTCCCAACTCAAGTGTTACACAAGACTGGGATTTGGTGTCCTTCAGCCTTTCCAGTCTGCCCGTGAATCTGGCAAGAGCTGCCTGCTGGTGGTTGGTGGCTTGGTGGGGTGATGGGGCCACGTCATTCCCCTTCCACAGGTAGAGGGCTGCTCCATGGCATGGAGGACCCTGGTCCTGGTGGGGATCTCCTGGCAGGGCAGTGCCTGAGCAGCCATTTGGGATGGAGCTGTGGTGGTGCCTCCTGAAAGCCAGCAACTCCCCAGAAGTGGTAGGGCCTCTCTGAAAATCATTCCAAAACCAGATGTGTGAACATAGATGTTCAACTCCTTTCCCATAAGGGACTGCACCACACCCTGTTTTTATCTATTTTTGGGTTTTTTTTCAATGCCAGGTTTAATATAATGGTATTTTCCATATCAAATAATTCACAAATTAACTAGCTCTCTTTGTGAGTGGGTTTTTTTTTTGGGGGAAAAAAAAAAGGGAAGATAATTTGATCTTTTTGGATATTATTTGACAAAACAAGTTAAAGTTTTGGCTTTCCATGGTTTACACAATTTGAAAAAAATTAATTTTTTTTATATGTTTAGAGGAAGAACAGAGTGTTTTTTTGTTTTCAATACAGTTGAAAAATCTTCCTGCAGTTAATTGTAGATAAACTGACACCACCAACTCAATGAGCAGAATGCCTCATGTCTAAGAATTAAATTTACTCACCACAGTGAAACAAATTTCAGAAACCCTCTTGATTTTTGATTTACTTTTTTTTTTACCTCACTGAACACTCAAACAGAACAATCCTGTCATGAACCCGGCCCTCAAAACACCTGTCTATTAAACCCAGAGTCCGTAATCAAAAGTTTCCTGTCTGGCATTTGCTTCCAGGTCTAATTTTTACTCTCCCCTCATTTCCAGTAAAAGCAAACCCTGCAGAGAGTCACTATGCGGATGCTGCTCAGGAAACTCTAGGTACCACGGGAAATGCGTCGCACGAAACTAATCAAAAGCTGCACGGCTCATTCTCCCTCTACCCTGCTACCACCCGTTCTGATCACTTCTCTGCTTAATAGAGGTACTAGATGAGTAAAAAAAAAGGTGGAAGAGCCTCCCCACTGCCCGCCCCGAAATTAGAGCCTTCCCTGGCTGCCAGTTGTGCGGAGCACACGAAGCGAAGGGATGAGGATGGGGAATTTGGGCTGGGCTAGCCAAGCCAGTGTCTGCTCAGCAAGGGAGGAGGCCAGGAAATGAAGTTGAACAGATAATGGAAAAATAAAATAAAAAAAAAACAACAAAAAACCAAACAACAAAAACCCAAACAAAATAAAAAATTTTAATTTTTTTTTTTTTTAAAAGACCCCTTCCTCCTTATCGCTTCATCCCTCCTCAAGGTCCAGGGAATCCTTGCAAATTGACTTGCACTGTACAGCAATGTCCAGTTAGCAGCATGAGAAATACCAGCTTCCTGCCTCTGCTCAGCCACCATTCCTTTGGCTCTCTGACCATGACAAATTGACCTTTCCTAGCCTGGTGGCCTTTGGAAGCCACAGCTTGCCTATCTAGCACCTCTACTACGCAGCTAGAGAAGGACTAATCTCAGCCTGTCCCGCCAGACGCAGGGGACACGGGCTGCCCTGAGCGTTGACATTGGCCTTGTGAATGGTTCTGTTTCTAGACCCCCAGGGGGACAGACAGCTTTAGCTCAGGGCTTTGTACGAGCAGGGTTTGCATCTTTTTCATCCAGCTGACGAGTGCTAGGTGTTTTCAGGGACTCCCCAGCGAGCATCCCTCAGTGCACCCGTGGCCATATACACAGACACGTAGCTCTTATCTTACTCGTGCATAAATACTTCCACACCCGCACTAGAAGAGTCTCTGCCCCCACCCCTGCTCCTCAGCAGCAAACATGCACCTTCTTGATCTCCCACTGCCCGGAGTTTGCATGCTGTGAATGCTGGCAGGGGACCCCCAGCTCCTCGCCCCGCAGCCAGGCAGGCGGACAGCCCAGGAGAGGCAGGGCACTGAGTGATGCCGCATGTTTGTGAACTCGGATTTCTGCATGCTCTTTTTTGGAGTCCGTTTTAATTCTCAAAATCACCAGTCTCTGTATCCCTCAGAAAGCCAACAAACTACAGCTTTGAAAGTGTAAAACTGCAGCTCTAACAGTATATGTATCTCTGATTTTCTTCATTAATTGTTTCAACCTGTATCTTTTCTTTTCTTGCTATTTTTTGACCTGCTGGCTCTTTTTATTCAGTCTAGAGGGTAGGACTCATGGCTGAGGTTTGCGTGTACCAGGTGCTCAGAAGTAGAGTGGTAAATCCCATCTCTGAATGGGTAACAAAGAGGAATGGGGCATGATCTAGGGTTCATAAAAAGCAGTTTCTCCATGGTAGGAAATCCTTTACATCTGGATAAGTAGCCTGAACCTCTGAGTCAGCCTCATGCTACATATTTGGTGGTGCTGTGGCCTTCCTTGAAGGTTAGCCTTGAAAAGTGTTGGTAGATATTGGGTGATCATCAGTTGCACAGGCAGCATTTCAAGAGAAATGGCAAAGATTTGGTCAAGAGTCAAGCTGGAAAAAAATGATCCTGACTTCTGTGGTGTTTCCATTTGCCAGGTGAGGTTGTTTTATGTGTGGAGGTGTAGTGTGAGCAGGGATTCCTCCCCAGAGAAAGCCTCCTCTCAGTTGCTTAACACTGAGGTTGTTTTTGGCAGAGGTGAAAATGAGCAGCGCTATTCGTGATCTGTCCTCTCATCTGTTCATGTCTAGTTCTGTTTTCTGGAAAATCAGCCACTCTGATCTCAATGTCTTCCTTGCATGTCTTCCTAGGCATGGATTTTTAATTGCTAAAGCCAGTGTAATTTTTTTCTGTTTTCTACTGAATTCCTTCCCACTGTGGTCCTCATTTCATCTCCCCCATCTTGAGTTCTGCAAGGGAAAGGGAGGATGAAACAAAATGTTACCTCAATATCTTCTTAATCTATTGGAGAGTCTGAAAAGGAGGATGACAGGCTGTGGTTCTTCCAGTCAAAAAGGAGCCTTGGACTTTGGAGTAGATACAAGAGCATCTTTGTTACCTGCATCCATCCTGAGTGTAGTGTGCTTTAGTAAAACTGTGCTTTGGTAAAACTGTGGGTTAACTATGAAGGGATGTAAAAATAATTCAGATGTCTTGTTTCTCTGGCCCCTTGGGTGTCTGCCACCAATCCCCACTGCACAAACTCTTGGGGCAGATGCCAGCACTTTGATGCAGCTCAGGCTGAGTGCTAAAAGCCTTCATCTAGGATGCACACAACAAAATAACAGCACACGAAGAGGCAATCACGGAAAACTCAATGTAGGTAAATTAATAGGAGACTCCTTAGAAGCTATGGTTTCTTAATGTACTAAACCAAAGATCTTTAGTCAATAAATGCACTAACACATTCATTTTTAGACAGTAATGTAACTACACCAAGCCAGATTATCAGCTCTATCTGATTTGTATTCTGCTTTGTAAGAGACTTTCCCGGCACACTCAGAGATGAGGGCACCTCACAGTGGGAAGAGGTGGCACTCAGAGCATGAAGGAAAGGTGCTTGCAGAGCCCTGGTCTGTGGCTCTGGGTGGAGCAGGTGCCTTAAAGGCTGGTTTTGGAATGACCAGCCAGCTCGGAGGTGGAACCTGGCTGCTTTGCTTTGCTCCCAAAATGCAGAACAGCCGAGCTGGCAAACAGCAAACAGCTGGGAGAAGGTGCAGGATGTGGCTGAGGTGGTGTCTGACAACACTCAGCATCAGCCTGGGAGAGGTTTGGGTGATTCTAACAGAATGCTGCAGGGCAGCAAAGGTTACAGGTGTGAGTCTGGCTCCACTGCCCCTTCACTCCTCCGAGGCCCCATGCTTCTCTGTGTTTGTGTGGTGGCTGCAGGGATGGGGCAGCTCCAGTCTTTGCCATCACAGCACCAGTGGCTCCCATCCAAGTCTAGCACCGTGGCTGTGGATGAGGAAAAGGAGAGGGATTACTCACCATGACACGATCACTGGCTGATGTTTTGTTTCCCTTACACCCAGGTTTCTCTGCTTCTAGAAACTGCATTCCCTAGGCTGAATTCACCTTTTAGCAATGTTTTTTTCTGGAATTGCTGGAGGCAAACCAGGCTTGAGCCGGGCACCTCTCTTGGCTTCTGTTTTAGTCACGGCAAATTTTGCATACACAGTTTTATTTTCCTTTCCCTCATGTCTCCAGTAATTGGTTTCTGCCTCTTACTCACACCAGCAAGCAGACTGGAGCCCAGTGATAGTCACAAAGACCATCATTCACTCCTGGCACTCCTGCCTGGTTTTAATGAGTTGTTCTCATATGCCACGAGCTCAGCACAAACTCTTGATTCTAAAAAAGCCCCTCATTTACCAACAGGAGACAACCTTTTTCTCCTGGCCACAGCTTCTCAGAAGAATGAGCACTGATACTGGTTGAGTTTGGATGCAGAGTTGGATCCCAGTCTGTGCTGGTCCAACTCATTCTGGCTAGCTGAGAAGGAAGTGAAGTAATAGCTCAAGTATAGTTTAAAATCAATTACAAGACCTCACAACTGATACTTTTTATTGATCTTAAATTACTGCTAATGTAATGAGTCCACATTTTTTTTAAGTGCTGATTTAGTACTATAGAGAACTGGAATCAACCCCAAACCAGAGCATTTCAAACAGGAGCTTAAACCCCTGGCATCCTAGGGAGGCTGATGGCAGCTCATTTTGAAGGTCAGTACTTGTGCATTTCTCTGCTGAGTGCAGAGCAGTTGGACTTAACCAAAAATGCAAAGCCCACTAAAGCAGTGAACATCATCCAGTTTCTCCAGCATGGACTCTCATTTTTTGACTGGCAACAGAGAAAAATCAGCTCAGTTTCTATCCTTTGTTAAATTCAAGTCAAAACCTGAATATTTATAAACCCTCCCCACAGCCAGACTGGAAAGGTAATTTTTTGCTATCAAATCTGTTTTCATAGATGCCACTTGGAGTGGTTATGAGGAGCTAGAATTAAGTCACACCCTATTAGGCTGTTGTGGCTTCCCCTAATCTAATTCCCCTGTTTGTGCCTCTGGTTGTAGAGCCCCATTTCCCTTTCCCTTCCTTGCCCTGGCACGAGCAGAGCTCCTGCCCTGGCTCGTGCCGCTGTCCCGACTGTGAGCATCCATCTGTCCCTGCTGTCCCCACCTCCATGTCACCAACACTGCCCACTCAGCTGGGGCTCATTTACCATCCTGGAGTGACATCCAAACATCTGAGGCTCTCTGCGTCCCTCTGCATGATTTCTGGTTGAGTGAGAACATGATCTTGGATTAGCTGACAGCATATATCCCTATGTATGTCTGTGTTTCTTTGGGATTTTTTCCTACCAGCTCCTGCAGACCCCAACAGCATCCTCTCCTCTGCAGGGATTGTCCTTGCATGTGATTCCAGGTGCCGTTTCCAATGAGGGAATTGCATGGCAGAAGGAAAAATTCAATTAGTTGTTCATGGTGTCTCGTGTTGTCAATGTTAAAACAAAGAAGTTACATCAAGTGTTGGGTTTTTTTCCTTAGTGAGTACTCGGGAACAAAACCCACCCAGATCTTGATTGTTCATCAGATTTCTATGAGATTTTTTAATGTGTGGCTCCTCATGCTCTCAGGATTGAAACTCTTTGCTTGTATCCCTCACCAAATTCAACCTTTTATTTTTTGCTTTTTGTGATTCCTGCAAACATTCTTAGCACATTTGTTGTGGGAATGGAAAAGGGGCTCCAAGGAAGAGGCCCTGCCATACTCAGTGAAAGGCAACTGGTTTTATGCTGGGATTGGTGATGGGAGAAACTCAGCAGAGGATAGGGCACAAAGAGATCACTTTGAATCCTGAATATTGCTGTGTTGCTAAAACATTTTTATAAAACTTACTTTTTAAAATGGTAATTAAAGTAATAGTACTGCTGAAACACAGTGGATTCAACAAATATTATTCTGTAAAATCAACAAAAATAAAGAAAAAATATCCAGTTGGCCTATTTAGAATCACATGATGAAATTTCAATCTGGTTTCTAATCCAAGAAACTCAGAGTGAGAATTTCCTTTAAACCTTTGGCTCATTATGTACAATGGTTTTGGTAGCATTAGTAATGAAGGCTTACATCCAGAAAGGTGTTTAAGCACATGCTTGTTCCCAGATTCCTGTGTGGATTTGTACCTCTGACCTGGATTTCAGCTCTGCTGCTCCCATGGCTTTCAGACAGACCTTCCAGATGGGCAGCACACTGGAAATTCAATCCCCAGCACTTACCTGAATTAAAATTCATCTTTAATTGGAATAATTCTCCCTTTTAAAATTCGGTCATGAGCAAATTTTGTTTTCCCTCCAATCCATCTTTCAGTGTGAAACTGCTGACGAGCTTGTGGCCACAGCCAACCCTTCCCTGCAGCTCGGGGGATGCCCTCCCCACACAACTCCACAAAACGCTGCCTAAGCACCTTTCTCTCCCTGTAAATGTTTGTTGTCTCGCAATGTAAACTGACTTTGTAAAAATAGCACCTTCTTACTTGACAAATCTGCTCCCTGAGTGTCCTCAAGTCACATCTTCTTCCTTCGCTGGCCAGAGCTGGTGTCTGCTCCTGTCAGCGGGGAACGGCCGGCGGCTGTGAAAAGGGAGCAGCGTTTTGCTTTGCTTCAAAACCAGCAGCCAAGTTCTGGCTGCAAGAGCCTCGTGCCAGTTTTGAAGGCAAAGAAGGGCCGTGTGGCTCTGACTTTTAAGTTGGTCTTGCTGAAAGACACGCCAAAATAAAGCAGGTCTTTGGTTGGTGTTGTGGAAATTTCTGAAATGTCCTTCCCGCAAATCGCGGCAGAGAGCTGGCAGCAGAATAAGTGGCTGCTGCAATGGTACAGAATGCTGGGAATTAAATCCCTGTCTTCACTCAGTTTTGATATACCTATTTATAAAATATTGGCTATTTGTGCAAGTATCTTGCACTGGTTGTCCAACCTCAAATCAGTGGAGTTTAATCGTCGATTGCTATTAAGAAAATATGAAATGATCCAAAACTATTTGCAGTCGGCTTTCCCCAGTGCTGTCTCTGTAAAGTTTGTGGTTTCAGAAAGGTTCACAGAATCTCTTTGTTCATAAATTTTCACATGAAAATTCAACATCGTCATTTGGGTGAAAGGCTTTAAATGCAAATTTCAGAATTTGGAAACTAATTAGAGCTGGGTGGTCACTATTTCCCAGTGAGATAATTTCTGTTTCTGGAGAGACCTTTTCCAACTATAATCCAAGTATTCTAGTAGGAAAAAAGGCATGAAAGTGCCATATTCTGGAGTCTTAAAATTTTGCTTTCCATGTTTATGATACCCATAGCAGACCTCCAGGGAGATGGCAAAGGCTTTTGGATGGGATTTTTATAGGATACAAAGGAGTTGCACAGTGTTTGTATTTGTGTGTTTCAATATGTAACTGGATAAAGAGGAACTCTTTGGAATATATAATGGGAGCAGATCATGTTTTAGGAGGGAGGAAATACAGGAGCTGAAGAAAGGGAAAGGACAGATCTGAGCACCAGAAGAGAAGTGTTTGCACAAAAGTTTTAAGATAATGATTTGGGGTTTTTTTTATTGGTATTTTCTTATTAGCCATAGTGTTTTGGAAGGCAGTTGTGAAAGAAAAGCTTCCTAACTCGTGATCGGAGCCGATCAGTGATTTAAGGAATCATAACCTCATTGTTAATGTCATTCTGTCCCGCCAGCCCTGGCATCCCATGAGGGGCTTCTGTTTAAGTCCTCATTATTTTCTCTCTCTTACGAACCATTCCCATTTCACTCATGATGACGGAAACATTTCTACAATGCTTTCTTTAAAACAAAAATAAAAATTAAAAAAAATATATTGAAGAAAAAAAAAAAAAAAGAGAAAAGCCAACAGCAAAGCTACGTGTCACTGCTGCTTGGAAGTGCTCTTGGTTTCTAATGGCTGGTGGGGAAGGACTGCGTGGTTTCCAGAATGACTCCTCCTGCTGTCTCCTTTTTGTCTTTGTTTCAACGTGTTTCTCTGAACAGTCAGAAGGTCAGTTTGAAAGATCGTGTCTTCTCCAGTCCCCGCGGTGCTGGCACCAAAGGGAAAGGCTCTCCACAGGCTCAGGGCATCAGGAGGTCCCCCAGTGCTGACCAGAGCATCGAGGACAGCCCGAGCAAAGTGCCCAAGAGCTGGAGCTTCGGAGACCGCAGCCGAGCCCGGCAAGCGTTCCGCATCAAGGGAGCGGCGTCGCGGCAGAACTCGGAAGGTGAGGCCCCAAATTCCCAGCTGGCCCCAACATCCTCTCCCTCCCCACCTAAGAAGGGTAGAGCTGCCAGACAAGGTGTTGGGATTCCTTCCCCTCCTGGTCTTTTAGCTTGGAGTAGCCTGAGCAAACTGATCAAGTTGAAGATGTCCCCGCTCATTGCAGGGGGTTGGGCTAGAGGGACTTTAAAAGGTTCCTTCCAACCCAAACTTGTCAATAATGATTAGAAGAGGTAAGAAAATCCCTTCAGATACCCATGATATTGTTTATATTTCTGTATATAAGGATGGGGAAAGGAGGAAGAATCAGGCATTGGGACAAGGGAAATGACGTCAAGGTGTGCTAGGGAGGGTTAGGTTGGATATGAGGAAAAATTTCTTCACTGAAAGGGTGGTCAAGCCCTGGAACAGGCTGCACAGGGCAGTGGTGGAGTCACCTTCTTGGAGGGATTTAAAACACATCTAGATGTGGCACCTGGGGACAGGGTTTAGTGGCTGGGCTTGGCCGTGCTGGGGAATGGTGGGACTGATGATCTTAGGGGGCTTTTCCAACCCAAATGAAACTGGGATTCACTGATATAGGGGTGGGCAAGAGCTGCAGTTGGCACTGCTGAATGTCACCTAAGCACATCCTGGGAAATGCTCTCATCTGGGTGCTCAGGAAAGGCTTCTCGGCTGCTTCCCCTGGGGCTGCTGTTGGTGATCTGCCTCGTCTTTCCTTGTATGGCACTGGCACAGGAAACAGTAACGTGTTGTGTTTCTCCTTTCCCGTCCCAAACCCAGAAGCAAGCCTCCCTGGAGAAGACATTCCTGATGAGAACAAAAGCTGCAACTGCGAGTTTGTGACAGAAGATTTGACACCAGGGCTGAAAGTCAGCATCAGGGCAGTGTGGTAAGAGAGGGAGAGGGGGGAAGTGGTCCAGAAAAATAAATTATAGAGAAGAATGAGAAGTGTAAAGCCCGGGAAGTGCTGGCAAATGCTGACATGTGTGTGCTGCAGGCTGTTTTTCCCCTGGGTGGCCTGCCCTGCTTTACAGACAATTTTGCCAGGAAGGGCAAATTTTGCTTAGGGAAGGAATAAATGGAGAAACAGGAAAATCCCCCGCAGGGATGCATCCAAATGACAGTTCTCACCAGCTCCGAATTTAATGCTGACATTTATAAAAGTGGTGCAGAGAGCACATGCACAGATGACAGTCCAAGGGGCATCAGGGACCCCCTGGTGCAGACAGGGCTTCAGCCACCAGCCCCCGCAATCCCCTTCCTCTCTCCTATGGCTGCATCCTCTCCCAAACACACGGGGTTGGGATTTATTCCATTTTCCTTCCAAAGCAGCTCCCTGCAGTGTTTTTTATCTGCCATTAAGCAGGTCAGGCTGCACCCAGGGACTGTGTTACGATTTTGCTCTCTGTCTCCTGCAGCATTATGAGATTTCTGGTCTCCAAGCGCAAGTTTAAGGAGAGCCTTCGGCCCTACGACGTGATGGACGTCATCGAGCAGTACTCAGCTGGGCACCTGGACATGCTCTCCCGGATTAAAAACCTTCAGGCCAGGCAAGAGACCCCTCTCTTTGCTTCATTTCCCACTGTTTTTTGTTCACTGGGGAGGTATTGCCCAGAGAGAGACACTTCCCTTTGCAGCTACAGCTTATTCTTTTCCTTTTTGAGACAAATCCCCAAGGAAGACATCAGTGCTTATGGCTGGAACCCACAGGGATAAGCAGGACAGGGACTGCTCTAAAATTCCCTTAGAGCCCATCTCAGGACATACAAAACTCATGGCTCATCCTCCTGCTTTATTTTGGGAGCTTTTGGCAATATGGTGTATCCCACAGGAAAGGCAGGTGGGTGTTTCCATGGTCCCCCTGGCAGGGTGCAAATGTTTGGTGCCCCAGTGTTAAGGCTCATGTGGGTCATTTGGTACCTTTCTGGGAGTGAAACAAGACAAAATTTGGTGTCCTGGCTGTGGCCCTGCTGCCACAGACACAGAGAGCAGTGAGGAGGCAGCAGCTCCATCCCACTGCTGGGATGCTGAGCCACTTCAGGAGGAATCCCTCCTCAGATGGCACAGTCTGCTGAAAATCCATGCAGATGGGAATTGCTCATCCCAGCCCACCGACGTAGGTGGGGTTTAGCCAAGCTGCATTTCAGCTTCTGTGCTCAGATTTTAGGGCAAGATGTGTTCATTTTAATAGGGGAAGGAATGTGGAAAAGGGACAAATGGAACTGAGAAGGTTCCATGTTTTTCATGTTTCTCCTGGAAGAAAAAAAACCCCAAATACCTAAGTTTGATTCCTTCAACAGAGGATCGGAGTGTAATCTTTTAGTCTGACCACTCTTCCCTCAGCCCTGATGTGAAAAGTAAACCCCAAGCCTCCAACACCCCTGGGTGTGTTGGCTCAGCAGAAGTAGCTCCAGTTCTGCAGTTTGAAGGACACCCAGAACTGTGACAGGCTTGGCCATGGGCAATCTCCAGTCAAAAAAATACACCATTTGCTTTTACACTTGGGCAATGAAATCGCTTCCCTTGATGGATGTGGCAGCCCAGATTCCCCTAGAAGCCATTGAGGAAGTTTTCCTTTAATTTCAGACCCATCTAAGTCCCTGGTAGTGTCAGCAAATGTGAAGAAAAAAGAAGTGTTTGTTTATGCAAACAGCTGACACGAACCTCAGGAATGAAGTAGGAAAATTGTCTTGGGAAAAAGAGGAATCTCTGTTCTGCCATGAATCTCTCAGAGACCATTTTAACTCTGCTATTTTTGATGTTCAAGATGCAGAGGTAACTTTCTCAGCCCTGCTGCACACTGTGCTTTTCCCAGAAGGAACATTCTCCCTTGCAATGGAGACCAAAATATCCTGGAGAATTTCCTCTGTGTGAGCCTCTCACTCCTGTTCTGCACAAATTCAGTGATCATAGATCCAAGATGTGTAGCTGAATATAGAGGGGGAAGAGGAGGGGGTGGAAATTGAGATTTCCTAACCTCAGTAACCTGAACAGGAAGCCTCGAGGCCACCTGCAGTGGGTACTGGGCATGGGGGTTGTCACCTCCACTGGCTCCAGGTGGGATGCCTGAGTCTCCAGCACCCTGAGGGCTGTGGCAGATTGCCTGACCACCCATCCAGGTCTCCCAGCCCTCCAGGGGCATGTGCTGCAAGGACAAAGCAGTTTGGTTTTCTGCTTTTTTTGGGGAGGTTGGGGTAAGGAATTACATCTTTCAAAGGCCAAACTGGATTTTCCTCTTAGCTGTAGCTCTGGGACTGTGAGGATGAGGTTCTGGGGCTGGACAAAGCCACCACCCATCCTCTCACAGGGAGGCCAGGAGGACCAGGATCTGCTTCAAAAGCACTGAAGCACCTGGATTTGGGATCCACGACTACCAGGCAGCTTCACTAGTTTCACTGTCCCCACTGAGCAGGAGGTCAGTGATGGTGGTGGGAGCAGACCCCTCTGGGGCCACCCTTTGGGCACCAGCAGGTCCCACAGCTGAGCACGTGCCCAGTAGAGCTGGAAGGGCCCCCTGTGGACAAGGCCATGGCCAGTGTTGGACCCTGCACCCTTATGGTGGATCCCAGAGAGGAAGTCACGGGGCACTTTGGAGAACAGATATTTTAATGTCCCTTTCCTTCACCAACCAAAGCCCCGTGTTCTGCCTGCCAGCTCAGCTCAGCAGGGCTGGCTCTGACCTCCCCAAGCCAGGACTTTGATGGATTAAAGCTGCATCCAAGCACACTTCTGGGGTGTTTACATGTACTTTCCTCTTTAATCAGTCAAGCCTCTGTCACTGTGTCTGCAATGTGCTCTTTTCAATGTTGTGTTCACATTGTCTCGTGTTCCATCCTTGCCAACCATGGATGTCACCCATTCCTTGAGTTATCCAGCCCTGCAGCGCTCCTCGCCGACTCCCAGGAGCTCATGATTCCCTGACCTAGCTGAGGATGTGTTCTCTAGCCCTGGAACTGAAAGGAGGATGAATAAATGTTGTTTCATATCCAGCCACCTCAGTGGGATATTGCCACACATATGCAAATATATTCCAGAGGGTAAAGCATGGTGCCTGTTATATCGGGGGCGGGGTGAACTCCTAATGATGTTGCAGGGGTGCCTAAATCTCAAAATCTTACCTAAGGGGGTTGAGACTCTGGTTTCTCACCAACAACCGGGTGGTAGGCAAGAGCCTTCTGTTTCCAGCAGAATATATTTTCAAATTCTCTCTCCTTCTCTCCCTGTCGTTCTGTTTGTCAGTTGTTCCTTTCTGCGACTTTTCTCTGACCAACTTTTCTCTACGTGTTGCTTCATTATGCATTTTGCTGGTGTCTTTTTTCTTATTTACTTTGCCAGGATAGATATGATTGTGGGCCCCCCACCCCCTTCAACTCCCCGGCATAAGAAGTATCCAACCAAAGGACCCATGTATTCTTCCAAAGAGTCTCCCCAATACTCGCCTAGGTTAGGATTCACCAAAATGCCGCTTTCTCTGGAATTTTTTTTTCATTTGCTTAATGTCAAACCCCTTTCATGCCAGTTATACGACGGCATTTCTCACTTAGCAGTGCAGCCTGCTAAATCATGACTCACAAGGGTTTGCTGCTCTGGGTGTGCTCTGATTTGCCTTCAAGCCAGAGTGGAACAAAAAAGGGGATGTTCATTCAGTCATCAATAACCATCAGTTCCTTCAGCGAGCCTATTTCCTATTTTCACTCTTCTTTGAGGTGTTAGGAAGCAAAATTATATATTTTTAAAAGATCTCATATTTTATCAGGCTGTCTTCAAGCGTAAAAGGTGGAATATTTACCCACAAAGCCAATATTAAGTGAACAATCCACTTCCTAAAGGGTGACACCATCCACACACAAACAAAGGAGCCTCTGCAGCTCTTTGGACAATGAAATTAGTTTATTTCAGGGGAAAAGTAAGAATGAAGTGTTTTGTAGCTGATGGACAGAGTGGTCTCTATTTCTTCCTGGTGCCACTCTACTGACCATGGAGGAAAAAAAATTGTGTTAAAAAACTACAACCATGGGACTCATATTCTGAAAAATAATAAATTAATCCTGATTTTCCAAGCAAAAGGAGCAGGAGTCAAACCCAGCCCTCAGCCACACAGCAAGATAGTTCTCATTAAGTTCTCTCCCTAAGTAAAACCATATCTGAAGCTCATGCAATGAGGAATATATTCTCACAAAAATTCCCATTTTAGGACATTCTGAGGTCTGGGCAGTGAGGCCATGAGCTGGGCTGTATTTTCTCCTTGCACTAAGACCACTGGAGCCCAAGGCAGGTATAAATATTTGCCAGAAAGTCATTTTCCATGCAGAAATAGTAGGTGATTTTTAAATGCAGTAAGCTTAGCCTCAAATATTTTTTTTCCTAAATATATTTGCCTCCCTAAGAGCTAATATGTGACAAATCTCTTGATTTTTATTTAAGCTGCTCTGAGTAATCTTCACTAGAGAAATGTAAATAAAAGGAATATTGAAAGCTTACCTTTTCCCACTCAGCAAGCTTAAACATTAAAAAAAGAGAATTTTCTAGAAGCCTAAAGCTTTATGCTTGAAAAAAAAAATGCTTTCAGAAAAGTATTTTTCCAATTCCTTCTCTCTGCCAAAAGAAGTCTTTGAAAAAGAAATAACCTTGTTATCTGCAGAAACATTTATATTTAAAAATAAAAATACATGTTCAAAGAGATTTTGTTGTATTTAACCTTTAGGATGATATGTCCAACAAGCCTTCACTAAAATCAAGATTTTCATGTGAAAACTTGTGCCTCACACACAGCAAAGGTGATTGATGGATCTGAGGGGAGGAGGCCTCAAACTGGGATATTTATTTTATTCAGTCCAACAGTGTTGCTGTATCAGCTTCATGCTAATGACTTTCCCCCCTCTGTTTATAGAGTTTCTAATACTGATGAAAAAATCTTTGCACATGCCCACAAGGCTCTTGGGGTGTTTAGACTTTTTTCGTAATTTCAGAAAAGTATAATGTTTTGGGGGGGTTTTTTTGGTGGTTTTTTTTTGGTTTTTTTTTGTTGTTTTTTTTTTTTTTTCATTTCCTCCTTATCAAGCTGTGGCTGCAGAAAGCAGCAGGGTGCAGAAGGCTGCTGAAATCTCTGTTCCCACCCATGAAAAGGCTTGTGCTGCTCTTAATTTTTGGCAGTTTTCTCCTCCCACAGACACCAGCAGCACTTGTGAGGTGCTCAAGGAGCTGATGGGTGGGAAGCAGAGCTCTGAGCAGCCCCAAGCCCAGATCCAAAACCCCTGGGTCAGGCTCTGCTGCTGCCATGACCTTTGTCACCCCAACACCACATGGGTCTGTGCCATGGGGATGTGTCCTGGGAGGCCCCCATGGATGGCTCCAGCCTCTCCTATTTCAGTCTGCACCCCCTGTTTTAGCCAAATTCTGCCCAGAGAAACATCATGGGAGGATGTCCCATGAGCTGTCTTGGCCCTATGGATAGCTCAGTTCAGCCAAAATTTTTCTGCAAGCAGCTCCCAGCAAAGTCAGGGGGATCCTGTGATGCCCACAGCTGTGGTTTGGCTGATGGTGTTTGCTCCATGCTCTACACACAGACAATTTGGATAAAATTCCCTTGATCAGCTGATTTAGCCTAGAATAGGTGCAATCTCAGCTGTGATTTTTAGACAACAGTTGTTGATTGAAATTTGTCCAGAGCAAGTTTTATTGCCAAATGAAGGGGTAAGTAGCCAGTCCTGTGACATGGATGAAGGGGGTTTGGCTTCAATGCCTGGATTGTTTACAAAAATTTATAAAAGATAAAGAAAAAAAGAAAAGAAAAAACTTTACTATCTATTCCCAAACACTTCATTTTTATCTCATTTGAGCCGTTTGACCTTTTGATGTCTGCTTCTGGCCCGAGGGTGACATATTACACCTTGCATGCACTGTTAGCATGAAGCATAATGAAGCATGAGAAAACCTGCACTGTGGCTGATGCAAGAGTTTACATTTTTTTTGTATCATTAGAAAGAAGGAAAGGCAGTAAAGTCCACTTTAAAGAGCAATCCCCTCTTCTCTCTCCCTCCCAAACTGAGGCCCAGCAGAGCCGACCAAGGACAGCAGATGGCACAGTTTGTCGTGCATCCTTAGAAATCTCTGAATCCTCTTCTGTCAGGAAAGGAAGAACACGGGGCTGGCTCTTCCAAAGCTTCAGCTGAATTCTTCCTCTGCACGTGTGTATTTGGCACAGCAAAAATATTGAGAAAACACAAATCTCCCCATGGCCTGTAGTGTAGAAATGGGATGGGCACCTCAGAAGATTCTCTGTCCTTTGTCATGCAGTAAGAACATAAATTATTCCCTTCTGCTTGCTAAAGTAGAATATGTTCTTTCTTCTTCATCTTTTGATCTTTGTTGCTCAGTTTGGACAAAATCTCAAAATCTTGTAATGGCTAAAAGGACCTCCTGCTCTTGGTGGTCCTCAGCTAGGTGCAGGTGGGTTGGGAGCTCACAAAGAGTTTCCTCTCTTCTCTTGTATCAGATGAGGGACAAATGAAACCTCTGTGCTTTGCTGAGGGTAGGAGCACTCTCCCGTGGTTCAGCTTGTGCCATGGGAGGCAAAGGGGTGGCAGACCTGGAGACTGGTTTCTTCCATAAGGAGAAAAGGACTTGGTTCACCTTCTTCTCCCCTCTCTGCACTGAACCAGAGGCCCAGAGCTGCCCTCTGCACCATCCTTGGTGCTGCCCTGCCTCCCAGGAGAGATCTGGCTCTGCTTCCTCAGAGCTGTGGAAGACAACCACCCCAGGAGTCAGGGCTGTGTTCAGGTATACACACAAAGGGAATGAATCAAGCAGCAATTCTGGACTCTGGTGTCAATTACATGATGGGAAAGGGCTTCTGAATGCTTTATGGGTGAGCTCTGTGAGGGGCTTCAGCCCTGCTCCTAAATCCCAGCAGGTCTAAAGGCAAGTTGTGTCCTTGAAGGTGAGCGAGAGCTTAGTGCTCTCTTAGTGATCACTCCATCTGTGAAGGGCCAGCTGGCCCCTGCAATGGGCCATGTGAGGATCACTCACTGCAGAGCTCTTCACACATGAAAGACAACAGAAGTCCTGCCTTGATTTCTGCAAGGTTAGAATTAGGGTTATGATGCAATGTTGGGTTCTCCTCTCTGTGTCTCTGTGTACCTCTCTGCTCTACTCCACAGCTGCTGAGGGACAGCTCATTTCCATTAGTGGACACATTCCAGTGGCAGTGTGGTGCTGGATGGGACAGGAGGACAGAGCACCCTGATTGTTCTTGGCCTTCTGCAGTATTCAATAACATTTAGACTTTGAGCCTCTTTAAACTCGTGTTCATTGTTTTACCAGTCTACTTGCTTGTGCATACAGGAGAGGAGTTCATACAGTGGCTGTACCACGCCTTGGCTTGTGATTCCCCACCAAGGTAGCCCGAGGTACCCAATTTAACAGCTCTTTGCTTACATGGTAACGACATTGTCCTAGGATTTCTTGTGCTGTATGTCCTGTCAGTAATTGCATCCCTCGTGGGGAGTTCCTGTAAATGTCAGTGATTTCCTTCTCCCATTACAAGAGAGAAATAAGGCATGCATATTCCTCACACTTGTAATTCCAGCACTTGGTACTCCTTGTACTCCTGTGCTTATATTGCTAAGCAAAGGATCAAACATAGCTTTTAAAGCAGAACACAATTCTGTCACATCCCTGCCCAAATCAAGAAGCTTCTGGGATCAAAGCTAAACTCTGAAATGATTGTTGGCTTATATTTTCTGTCTTTGGTGTGATGTGCTCATCCACTTCATCTTTGTGAGCCAGATCTGGTTAAGTGCTGTTAAGTGCTGTTGCTCTAATATAAGCTAAGGGAGCCACGCTGGTCCATCCCCACTGGTACCTGTCCCTCTGTGTCAACAGCCAACATCAGTATGAAGTCCCCGTCCAATGTGAAGCAAACAGATGGCTCTTGTGTTGGAAATAGCCTCACGTCTCATTCCTTTCCTTGGTTTTTGTTTGTTCATTTTCCCCTGTCTGTCTGTGTTCAGCTCCTTCCTTTTCCTCCTCCTGGTGCATGGACCCATGGCCCACACGGCAGAACTGTGTAAGAAGCATTTTGAGTTTTCGCTCAAGATTCCTCAACTTGGTTTCAGTCAGATTAATTAACCCTTCTTTCCCCCCGCCACCCTTACGTTTGGTGCATTATGCAAGAGTAAAGCTTGCCCAGCACAGAATTACTCTATAAACCTGGCTGCCATTAAGAAGTTATCCCAAAAATGAGTTGCTCCCTGGACTTTGGAGGGATCAAGAAGCTCCAGTGTTTACTCTCCAGAAATTTATATTTGATGCCTCTAATAAAATTGAATTCCGGCTCCCAAACTGGTTCTACCCTCCTCCTTCCTCTGCATATGGAGCTTTTAATCAACCCAGGTGTTTCCATACTGGGAATAAGGAACTGCAAATGTGACATGTGTAAAGAAGTCAGTATCAAATCATGTGCCTGTAACCTTTCCCAGTTGATTTGGCAGGAGCCTCCTCTGCTGCTCCCAGCTGGAAGCCCTGCTAATAAAAAACATCTCACAGTACAAGTGTGAACTGCACTGAGAAGAAAACAGTTTGGTAATGTTTGGTGAGTTAAGGCCAAATTCAGCCTTGATGTAATTCCACTAAAACAGTTATCACTGCACCTGTTTGTCTGGATCTTAGGACAAGCAGCTCATTTTCATGGACATGAGAATTAAACATGGACATTTGCATGGAGGAGAGGAAACTGCTGCAAAGGCTGAAAAAGATCCCATTGATATTTGCTAGACAGAAAACTTGATCTTCCCCCAAAATAATAATTTCTCTGTGCAAGTAAGAAGTTAATCGATTTGGAAGAAAGCCAGTTAAAGAAATTCTTTGCAGTGGGCAAATTTACTGTGCATAATGCGCCAGGTTTTATCTGTATAAACAGAAATGGATAATTTCAAACTCTGCTAATACTGCTCTGAATTTTGCATCTGAATTAACACTTCAGTGCCACTGCGTGTCTGTGAGTAATCTGGAGTGTTAGTTGGGAGAGAGGCTGTTGCTTTGTCCCCTGGAGGCACAACAAGCAGTGCCCTCCTCACCTGCTGCCTCCAACTGACTCCAGGTCCTTTTCCGGGGGTGGGGGGATTTTCTGATCCCGGTAGAGTTGACCAGATTGTTGGGAGAGGATCCTCCATGACCGACAAGGACCGGACCAAAGGGCCAGCAGAAGGGGAGCTGCCCGAAGACCCCAGCATGATGGGCAGGCTTGGAAAAGTTGAAAAACAGGTATACATTGGGTCAGGAAGGGGTTCTTGTCAGAGGGTGTTGCATGCATTGTGTTGGTTTTTCCTTGGGTTTTTCCCTCAGTGGTATGTTGCCTTTTAGTTTAAAAAAAAGTGACAGCCCAGAAAACTCTGAAAAAGAAGCAAGGTGGATGTTATAAGAGGGCACTAAAAGCCTTGGAAGCCTAAGTGCTACTTTCAAACCAGCACTTTGAGTCTAGTTTAGTGAGTTTGTCAAAAGCTTGCATTATTTTTGAAAAATAGCACATTGATTTCTTTGCCACCACACTGGACAAGTTTCAAATGAGTCCCTGAGCCTGGCTGCTGGAGCTGCTGGCCTTGCTGAAGATTTAAAACCTTCCTAGAACATAAAGCTCAGAAATCCCAATGGTCTTCTGAGCTCAGACAACTGCAAAGTCCAGGAAGGAGCTGGAAGAAGCAAGCTCCAGCTTTTCTAGAACTTGGTGCCTGTCATAAAGATTAGAGGAGCATAAGGAAAATCCTGTAACAAGAGAACCCTGTAAAAAGGTGGAGAATTAATCCGTTCAGAACAGAACAATTAAATATTCACTAAAAGTTTGAGATGCTGTGGGTCAGTGTAGGCAGAGGTGACCTACGAAGCCCAGCCTCACACTCGTGCCTCGGTGGAAGTTGCTCGTACTCAGGATGTTAATGGGCCTCAGCCTGCACGTAGTGCTGGAACTGTGGTGTTTTTGCAGGTTCAGTCCATGGAGAAGAAGCTGGACTTCCTGGTGAACATTTACATGCAGAGGATGGGCATCCCACCAACGGAGACGGAGGCTTACTTTGGATCCAAAGAACCGGACCCAGCCCCCCCCTACCACAGCCCCGAAGACAGCAGGGAGCACATCGACAAGAACGGCTGCATCATCAAGATCATCAGGTCCACCAGCTCCATGGGTCAGAAGAACTTCTCTGCCCCACCAGCCCCGAGCAACGCCTGCCCGCCCTCCACGTCGTGCCAGCGGCAGAGCCACGGCTCCTCTCCCATCGGAGACCCCGGCTCGCTGGTCCGGATCCCGCCTCCGCCCTCCCACGAGCGCTCCCTGTCCGCCTACAGCGGCGGGCACCGGGCCAGCGCCGAGTACCTGAGGAACGAAGACATTACAACCAAACACCACGAGAGTGCCATGAGAGACAGCGACACGTCCATCTCCATCCCCTCGGTGGACCACGAGGAACTGGAGCGCTCTTTCAGCGGCTTTAGCATCTCCCAGTCCAAAGAGAATTTGGACATCCTTAACAACGGTTGCTATGCAGCCGTGGCCAAAATCAGACCCTACATTGCAGAAGGGGAGTCAGACACCGACTCTGACCTCTGCACGCCCTGCGGTCCCCCCCCGAGGTCGGCCACGGGCGAGGGACCCTTCAGTGACATGGGCTGGTCAACCCCCCGGCAGTGAAGCCTCCTGCAGCCTCCGAGCCACGACCACGCGCTGGCAGCTGCCGCTCCAGCTGTCCACGTGTGGAACTCCTCAAGGAGATCGGCAGCTAAGGTTTTCCTCTTTCTAGGACACCCTTAGCTGGCAGATACTTTCTCGCAGCTTACTCTGGGGGGGAACGAGCAGGTCCGAGCCTGCATTTGTGGAAGAGGTCACGGTGATGAGCGAACTGGAGCCGTGAAGTCCAGATTTCTTTCATACTTTCTTTCTAAGATCATTAGGTGAAACTTCCATGGCGCAGAGTAGGCAATTTGCATTTCTTGGGAATCTTCAGAAGCACGGGGCAGGAATAAATCACCCAGCCAGGGCTTTTGTAGATCACATTAACTGGTGGCTGACAAGTGTTAGGTGGGAATTGCTATGTCGTGGCAGGAGCTGATCACACCTTTAGGTGTTCTGGAGTCACAGACAGAATCCGTGTCTGTTTCTGGCTTAGGCTTCAGGGCACGTGGAATAATGAGGGGTTGTTACTTTGTTGTTCCTCGTTAGCTGTCAGGAAGGTGACATAATTCCAATATAATACATGGAAAATCCCTGGAGGAGAGGGATGGTGGCTGGGATATTTCCATGAGCAGAAGACGTGGCCTTAAGTGGGACTTGCTGGGGTACTGCGCTGAACCAGAGCAGTTTGGAAATGATCCCATCTTGGGAAAAACTCAGAAATGCAAGCTTGAGTGCAAGAAGAGGGACAATCCAGAGGGCAGAGAAATGAGACAGACAAGGAGGACGAGACACTATGGGGATGGAATTTTATATTTTAAACCATGTATTATATTTCATTATCTCTCCTTCTGCTGACAAGGGACTTGGGGGTGCTTTGAAAGCAAAGACAAACCACCCTGTGGAGGGCTGCCATGATCCCAAGCCATTTTTGTGGCCAACAGTGCAGTTGGGGAGGCCCAGCTACCAGGCAAAGGGAGAGGGTGGATGTGCAGGATGCTGTGGTCCCTGCCTTGCTGCAAATTAAGTGCTGAGCTGCATCCTCTGGAAGCCCTGTTGGTCAGAGTGGGCACTTTTCTTAGAGTTTGCATTGTGCCTGAACACTTTATTGCACACACTATGCCCGTGAGAATCTCTCCTTTCTTCTTCTGCCCTGCCAAGAATCTCTCCCCCACGTTCTCGGGACATCCTTTAGTTTGTTTGGATCCCTCAAACTGAGTTAAGAGGTGCTGCTTTGTTTCTTCATGGTCTTTCAGAAGCCTCTTGCCCAGGAGTTGTGCCAATCCCAATCTGCCCTGTTTCATTGCTGTGGAAGCAATTCCTCTTGGAAAGGTCATTGTGTCATTACCAGGAACCTCAGCAGCTCCTTCAGCTGGGGTGAAGTGATGCTCCAAGTTTCTTTAGGGACCAAAACAAACCACAAGGTGATCCTTTACATGGATAAGTTGGTAGGGGTTTTTTATTTGCAAGGGGGTGGATCAGGAGAGGTTTGGTGTGGGATCTGTTTCCAGGGCTGGGACACCATGGTTGGCATTGTGCCTCTGAACCTTGCTGTGCATCCACAGCCCAAATCCCATGTGTGTTTTCTGCTGTGATTTCAAACCCTGTCTTCCCACATTTTCCCTGTGTCATGTCAAGAGCCTGTTAAGGATATTTAGGTGACAACTTCATTTCTGTGTGGCTTTGAGAGGCTGGACATTGATTTGCTTGGGGTGAAGGGAGACTCACAGCCTTTTTCTCTCCTCCTGTTTGCTTGATGAGACACAGCAAGCAAGGGAGACCCAGGATAATTTTGGCCTTAGGGAAGATGTGGGTGCAGTCTGACAACTGGCAGACAGGAAATAAAACCCTTCTTTTGCTAGTGCCCAGGCCGGCACACAGGTCTTATCATGGAATGAGGAAGGGGGAAGTATCTTCACAACCTTTTCTGCCATTTTTCACCATTCAGGAGGGGAAAACCTTGTTCTTAAGGAGAAACTGGGCTTCCAGCCATGCTAGTTCCTTTCTTTCCCCTCTTGAGCCATGTTTTTGTTAACTTCTGCAGTTTTTCTCTCTCTGTTTGTGCTCCAAAACTCCTTCTGGCTCCAGATTTCTTTGTGCAGAGTTAATGCAGCGATGCCCTTGACTTCCACAACTTTAAATGCCAAGTGGCTGTAAATCATGCAGATTTGCCTCTGGTGTGCTCCAAAATGAGATCCTTTCTCCTAGAACAAGAAGTGCCAGCAGGTCCTAAATCAAATGTGGTTTCCTGGGCTTTCTACCGACCACGAGAATGGAAATTGCATTTGGTGAGGCAAAAATCGGCATTGCTCGCTGCAAATTTTGTCCAGGTCAGAGATAAAAAAGATTTATTCTCTTATTTGCTTGCAATTACTTTTCAAGGCCTGTCGGAAATTTGGCACAGAGGGTGTGAAATAGAGGCAGGAATGAAGATGAAGATGAGGATGAGGATGAGGATGAGGATGAGGATGAGGATGAGGATGAGGATGAGGATGAGGATGAGGATGAGGATGAGGATGAGGATGATGAGGATGATGTCATGCAGTCCTGTTGCAGCCCAGGTCTTCAGTAAGAGAATCACAGAATCATCGATTCACAGAAGCACAGAGTGGTTTGGGTGGAAAGGGATCTTAAAGCTCATCTTCAGGGGTTGCATAGGGAAAAATTGAGTTTTTCCTCTTCAATTTTCTGCACTGGAATCCATAAAGATCTTTTGACTTGTATCTTGAAAAGTTGTTGGATTTGTCCCATAATCAGTGATTGCAGAAAATTGGTTTTATACACATTTCTCATAGAATTCACATAGAATTTTTTTTTTAGTATGAGATATATTTTTCTGTGGCATCATATCAAAGAAATTCTGACATAACTTCATGCACAACCGTGCTATAAATCATCACTTCTCATTCATCTAGGCAAAACTCCATGGATTTTGGGGTTAAGTTACACTAGAATTAGCTACAAATAATGCTCATCATTTCCATGCAATTATTTAAGCCTGCTTAAACAATGACAGGTCCTGCTTGTTGCTTATTGACCTAAATAATTTCATTTTTCTCCTAAATAATAGTTCAATACTCTCTGAAAAGTCTTCCCTCCTAATCACCCAGCTCCCCCATGTCTGTACCACACATTCCTGGTGGAAATCTCCCACAAGAAGTCTTAACCACCAGACTACAAGAAAAGAAATCAGTTTTGCGTGGCTGATAAGGCAGTCCTAATGACAAAGACCTTTAAAGGGTGGACTGGCAAACTTTGTCCCTCTGCTGAGCCTCTCTTGGGCTACTCTTTGCTCCCCTCTTCCTCCCAGATCTTATTCCATATTTTTTGGAGGACAGAAACAAGTTCTAGGAAATGCCAAGTGTGGACTGAGGAGGCCAAAGGGACCTGAAGGTGTGAAAGCCAAATTTCCAGCAGAGCATCTTGAACTCCAGGGCTGCCCATGCCCACGCTCGGTTCCGTGCCCAGAGCCTGGTTCCAGGAGCGTCTGTGCTGAATGTGGAGCCACGACCTTGGAGCACAGCCTGAGCTCTGGTCTCCAATAAACTTCTGGGCTTTTTTTTTTTTTTCCCATAATCTGGGCCTAGATCTGGAAAGAATTCCTGCAATTGGCCCAACCAGGGGATGGAGCAATGCCTGGGGCTGGGATGTGAAGCCTCTGGAAGTTTTTGGGTCCTTCAGGTCCAAGTGTGAGTTCAGGTGGTCGAGGAGTTCTCTGAACAGAAGATGTGGCTGGAGATGGTGCAAGGTGGCCTTTCTTAATGTGACCCCGAGACAGAGGAACAGCCATAAGTCAAATTTCCCAATATTTGGGAAGGGACTTTAATGTTACTCAAGCTCAGATTTTGTATGTGAATTTCCTTGTTGGTCCATTTTCTTAACCACAATTTTTAAAGCAAAAAATGTCAAGGAGCTTACCAAAACCAAACTTGTCATCCAGCTCAGAAAGCCATTCTGTTTCTTTAGACAGATTATGTGATAGATCAGATTTTCTACAAATGCATTTTGTTTCAAATACTGCTTAATAGGTCCAAATAGATTTTGCAGGGTCATTGCTATTTACAGATGAATAGGTATATTTTTTACATTTTTAATTGATTTTTAAAATTTTAAATTATATGAATTTTTAGAAAAGTTTGTATAAGCTACCTGAGAACCCAGAGCACCACCTCAGATACAAATGCTCCCCTTCCAGATAATTGCCCAAGAGAAAAGAAAAACACCTTCACTCATACTTTTCCCAAAAGGGAGCTACTGGAAACCTCATTTTCCTGATATCCTCAGACCACCGTGGTCACAGCAACATTATTGCTAAGAATAAAATGAAAGTATTAAAAGGGAAACTGAAATTCCTAAGGAATTTACCCAAAGTTGTCGCATACAAAGACCCTTAGCCGTGAGTATTTTATTGGGAATGTTAAAAAGCCCAGGAGCAGGGTAAGGATTTCTGTTTCTCCATCATGTGAACGCTCAGGCTGAGCGAGCCCTGAGCCTCCAACCCTCTCTTCCCAACCCACAGCTGCACATCTGCATCCTCTCCATCCTCTCTCCATCACGGCTCAGCCTCTTCTGTTCTCATCAGCTTCCTTTTCCCGAGCCACAAACAAGGAAATCAGATACAAAAGCTCCTTCAGCTGCAGGTAGCATCGAGGAGAAGGCTGTGGGGAGGGCTGAGGGCAGCAGCCCCTCCGAGCCTGCGGGGTCACTGCTGCTCAGAGGTGTGAAAGCAAACCCTTGCTTTTAGCACACAAACACCCCGACTTTTCTGCCTCATGGAGCAAAACCTGCTCAGAGCAGGAATGTGGATTCACTGGTTTTTTAAACAATACAATAGGGTGGGTTTTTAATAATAAGGATAATAATACTGCATAGGAATCTTCTTTAGTATATCCTAGTGTTTGATGTCCCAGTGACACAATACTGCTTGCCTTACCTTAGTGTCTAGAGGGAGAGGGGTCACACACCTTTTGATACACTATTAACCACGCTTGGAATTTAGGTAGCAGCGGGGTCCTTTTTAACTTATGAATGTGCTTTCTGGACTATCTCACTGACTGTACTCTCAATTTTGCCTGCTACTGCATGCAGCCTGAGATGAGTAGACAGCAATATGCTCCAGCTGTATCTGCACTCCCAGATTGCTGTAGTACCTGACAAGGTGACATTGCCAAAAGCATCACTCTGGGGAGAGGCTGTCCTCCCGGTGAGCCACCTCGCAGGGTGCTGCGGTGCTTCTGTAGGCAACACTGATATACCAAGTGTCTTTCATGCTGCAGCTGGTCACCACCCCATCCCTCTGATACAGCATGCACAGACTCCATTTCTACTGCTTGTGACTATGGGGTAAAAAAAAACATGTTTGTACCTGTGGTTCCTTCAGGTGTGTAAATGGGGAGGAAAAAATATGAATTGTGTTGGCTGTGTGTCACAACCTCCTTTCCATCCGGATGCCTCTGAAAAGGAGCATCCCAGATAGCCCTTGCTGGGGTTTGGAGGAGCAGGCAGTGCCAAGGATGGAGGCCTGGTCTTCATTTCAAAGATGCCATTTGAACCCACATGTGTGGGACCTGCCATATGTCTGGTGTCATTCCCATAGGATTCTGTCACCTGCATCCAGCCCTGGGGTGCCATGTGCTTTTGTGCCTGCAGCACAGCCCGAGGCACAGGGGAGAAGGTGACTCCCAAATCTTGGAAACCACTCTTTGGAAATTCCACCCACCCTTCTCTACAGCCTTGGTGGCCTCAGGCACCCTGCAGCTGTGCCATAACCATTCCTCATGGAAGCATCTCTCACTCTCCCTACAGAGTGGCACTGAGCTACATTTTCATCTCCATAAATATTTTGCCAGTGTTCTCCCCACTGCAGTACCAGGCTGTCATGAGGCCTTCAGGGTTTGCCCATCTTGCTGGTGTTTGCAGTCTCTCGTATCTCTTGGCACTGCTGCCATGACCTAGTTTGGCCCTGGCCCCAAATCCTCCCCTTTCATGCTCAGACTATTTACCAGGGAAGTTGTAATGCCAGAACTCCGCTCTGAGACTTGGCCTGGCATCACCAGATGCACCAGAGAGCCTTTGTGTTTTGTTAGCACGACAGTTTTGGTTTTTATTGTCAATTTATTTTCTCCCTTATTGAGCCACCATGGCCCCAACACATCCCTGGTTTGTTCTGCTGGAGCTTTTCCATACAGGGATGGGGTCTGTGTTGTCTCTCTGTGAGGGTTTGTCCCCGTGGCTTTAGCTGATTAAAGTGAAACAGGGATGAGGTCTGGCTCAGGTTTTCTTGTCCAGGTGAATGGCTCCAAGAAGAGCTCACAGGCTCTTTCATGTAGATGTTTTTGCTCCCTGAAGCAAGAGCTGTTTTCAAGACCCTTGTCCCCTTTGGCACACCAGAGACGTGGCTGTGCATGCCAGGCTCCAGCTCGGTGATGAGAACTGGAAAGCAGCTGGTCCAAGCTGTGCTGTTTCCAAAGCTGCCAATGAACCTGGAAGCATTTTGCCCTCTCCTAATTCCTGTAAATACAGCTGCAGGTGAATTGTTCAAGCAGCATCTGTTTGCCTGGTTCTGAGAAACCACAAGGCTCTCCAAAGCTCAGTGCCAGGCCCAGGCTGGATTTCACCTGCAGCTATGCCTATAATTTTAGGGTAGGGTTAGTGATTTCAGGTAGAAGCCATGGCAGAACCTCCAGTTCAGATGGTTCTGACCCCAAAACAAGGCTGAATGTCACGCTGCCAGCAAAGCCTCCGCTGGAATTTCAGCTCCATTTGACACTGATGACTGTGGACGTGGGGAGATGCTCTCTCCTTCCCACTCCATGCAAGAAAAGGTCAGCACAAGCCTTGCAAGCCACAATGGGAAAATACCTCCTTATTTTAACATGCCATGGGCACCCGCCATTAAAGCTGAAGCAGCATTTCACAGTAATCCCTTAAACTTGACCAACACAGCGTTTTCCACATGCAGTGATGCTCACGAGGAGGATTGATCACAGATGTGGATGTGGAGGTCTTGGTTCTTTAGCATCTCCACAGACACCATGTTCAGCCTTGCTGAGAACCTGAGGACAAGTCATCAAGGCTGGTGACAGGTTTTTTCTGTCCTGCCTGGTTATTCACACTGGTCCAGCATCTTCCCTGGAGCTGGAGTTACCCCATGCTCCTGTCAGCAGGCAGGATGGAGATGCTTCTTTGTTGGTTACTCTTCCCTCCCCAAAAACCCCCAAAATTTGAAGTTTCTTCACTTTTTCTCAAAAAATTCATGCACAGTGTAGAGTACCTGAGACTTTAAGGAACACCGAGGCAAAACAAGATATAGAAGATAATTTACAGAGATTTTGTTAATAAATCAGGAGCAGATTTTACACATAGTTGCAGTTGCTGCTTGGTGTATCAAATGCTTTAGGAGATTGAATAAATTATTCTTATAAATGTTTTATTCTTTTATCAGTAATTCGTATAGGTGGGTGCCACTGTTCTTATACAGCAACAATGCTCCACACACTAAAACTATATTCCTGTTTCTCCAGTATGACACTGTATTTATGAAATTTATCGTGCTTGGTGTCACTTTGGCACATTATCCATATGTACTGCACACGGATTCCACATGACATGCCACGTGCTGATAGGTATCTCTACATGTAATCAACATATGTGCGTTGAACAGACACAAAGTGTCACCTGCCTGGTTTGTGATGTGACTCAACATAACTGGGAAAAGGGAAAAAAATGAACATCCTGTTTTGTTAAGAAATTCACTGCATTTGAATGCTTCTTTAAACAGATTTTATCAGGAAGCTAAAATACGAGATTGCCTCTGTGATGTTAATTAAAAAATACCTGAACAAAACGAACACACACAGCCCATAAACACTTAACAGCTACTGTATTCCAATATATTCTTCATTGCTACTCATCTGAACTGTAAATTCTGTACAGATTGAATGAAGCTCACAGTTTATCTTTGTCATAATCTGCAAGATAAAAGGACAACACAACTTTGGCTGCAGAAGTGTGTGCATGTGGTTGGAGTACATGCACCCACGTGTGGCTGTATGTGCATGTGGGCATGAACACATGTGCTCACGTGTTCTTTATCAAAACAGATGAAGCTGCATCTGAGGTGCACAGGGGGAAGAAAAATTCTGTTTTGGAGGTGAGACAGTGGGTAAAATAAAACCAAATTACTTTTTCAATGATTTGCCTCGGTCAAAAAGGAAGCTTTGCAGAGGTGGTTGTTGTGTGACTGCCATCCCAAGGAGAAATCCCACTTGAGTGGTGCAGTTCTTTGAGTGATAATTTCTTTGGCTTCCTTTCAAACAAACAAATATAATAGAGTGGCCAGTGCCAACTTCAAGTCCAAAAAGCCCATTCCTAAGATGTGTGGCCAAACAGTTGTCCTGTGCCTTTGGAGATCCAAGGGCAAAGTCTTTACGTGCTGTGCCAGGGTGTCCCACGGCAGCGGTGCTGACTGAGGGCAGTGCCAGGGCCTCCCACAAACCTCCTGCCCAAGAAGAGGATCCCAGTGCCCCATGGGTCTTACCTCTGCCTATATTTAAAAAGCCCTTAGGTAAGAGATGTTTAAGAAAAGAAACATTAAAAGCCCATCTTTGATCTTAGAGTTATGGAAGAAAGGACCATGTTATAACCAATAAATCTGCTTTTCCAAGAGCCCAGAGACTCCAATAGCCCCTATACAGAGGTTTCACCAGCCTCACCAAATGAATCATCCTCTAGGACTGAATTTTGCCAATATTCTCACAGATACAAGATTTATACTGGGTAGAGCTTACCCTTCAGTGTTTCATCTAAATAAACAAAGGCATCAAGAGCTAACTTTTCTGGTTTAATACTGCTGGATGCCTTGAATAAATAGCAATCAAATTTTTGCATTGGCCTGAAATTCATCTCTGGGTCCAAAGTTCTCAGCTGTAAGAGCTGCTGCAGCCCTGAGCAGGTTACTGAGCAAGGGGAACATCCATAGCCAGAGTGTTGCCACTTCCCTGGGATACCTTGACACTACCATGGTTTATAACTGCACCTGGCTCATTTGGCCTAGCCTGGGCTAAAAAAGGTTTCTGTTTTTGTCCTGACAGTGAGAGCTGAGAGGTGAAATTCCGCGTCTGCCGCGCGGGAAGCTCCGGGCTCGGCTGAGCCGGGGGTTTGGTTGTCCTTTAGAAAGCAAAGACAGCTGCTGCTTTGCTTCCTTTCATTTGCTCTGTTGCCTTGGCTTTCTTGCACTTTCGTTTCATCTCCAAAGAATCTCTCATAATGCCTTTGGTACTTATGTACAATTTGAAAACATTTTGTATGTACGGAATGAGACACACTTTTCTCTTGTAAAATAGCAATGGGATTTTCTTTTCTCTCTTCTCTTTTTTTTATCTTTTTATTCTTTTTTTCTTTTCTGTTGGTGAATGTGTAATTTCCTCTGTACATTTCAATCACGACTTTGTGCAATGTACATTTTATAGGGACAGGTGCCAAGGGAATGACCTGTAGTTTTCCTAAGGGACTGGCTAGAAGCCGACAGACACAGTCATACATGGTTTTACATGAGCACCGTGGAAAAGCAACGTAGCCCAGACTTTTACACTGAAGCATTGAGCATGGGTCAGCTTGTACCTTCACAGGAATGACTGTGGCAGCTGCAAAACTCTTTATGTGTGGTGTGAAAACCAACAGTGACGGTTGCAACCGGAAGGGAAATGGAGGAAAATTAAATAATCACAGTCATTAATTTAAGCCTCGAAGCATCAGAATGGAAAATTTGCATTCAGTAAAAATACCAGAGATTTAACCTTCATGAGATGAAATACACATTTATTTTTCTTTGCACTTCTTCTGTTCTCTTTGTTTCTTTATTTCTGGGGATTTCTTGGTACTTTGGGGATGTATTTAATGGCTGATGAAGAGAAAAGAAATGGGGACCTGTCTTCCTGACATTAAACCTCCACACATTTTTATTTCCAATGTTAGAATATATTTTTCTTTCTGATGCATAAAATCAAGCTCATAAATCTCAGATGCCCTTAGTTACAAGGACACTGCCCTTCGGAGTCCTTTAACAATATTGACTCTCTTGAGGTTCAACATCAACCACATCCTGACAGGAAAAGATGGTTACTGAAGCCTTTCACCTCCTGTGCCAGCTCCTTATCACCCTGATAAAAATGGAGGTTGGTGTCATCGAGGTGGGCTCAGAGCCAAGAAATGGCACTGGAAAGGGAGTTACCCATGAGTTACTTTGCTTACCAGGCATCAGCCCTAAATGAAGTAAGCTGGATTTTGGAGCACTGTCTAGGAGTGAAGTGGATTGACTGACAGTATTTCCCATAGTGAGGCTGGTTGAAGAGACAGCAGCTCCATTTTGTAAGAAAAATGGAAAAAGTAAAATCCCTTCCTGCATGCTGATATTTTTTTCCCCAGAAAGATGTAGCATGAGAATCTGGATGATCCTGGGTTTTAGAGACTGGCAGTGACAGAGGCTTGGCAGAATGAACATTGTGCCCAGGCACAGCAGCCCCTGCCTGTGCCAGAGGCCTTGGCTCAAAGCCCTCAGCAGCTCCATCCTCCCCAGAGCTCTTAGACAAGTGCAGGTGTGAGCATCTCCCAAGGGATACAGCACAGAGTGCGCTTCAATAGCATCATTATATTTTATCTTATTAGCTTTCACACCAGTGAGATAAACAGGAAAATTCTCCCTTTGCTGAGGCACATTCCCCAGTGGTCTGCATGGGATTGTGGGGATTGTGAGCTGCATCCAAACCCTGTCCTGCTGCATCCCACAGGGATGCTGGTGGAGCCAGACGTGGCCCCTGCTGTGCCAGAGCAGAGCTGCCAAGCAGACCTGCAGCCTTTGCTCACACGTTTGCCAAGCAAAGAGAGGAGACCAGCAGGAGGAGGCATTGCTTTTCCTTGGGTATGGCCTCCTGATGTCTGGAAAAATCAGGAAGGCCCTTTCCCTGCAGCAGAAGTAATATTGGAGTCTTAGAAAAAATAAAATTATATTAATACAAACTGTTTGTATCCCTTAGGAGAGCAGTGCTATCACAGGAACACATCTCCCTGTCTCCTCACAGATAAAGCTCCTTAAGGGAAACTGGTTTTTATTTTAAGTCTTTGCCCTCAGTGCTGCTCAGCTCTTTGCCCATCTGATGCTGGACAACAAGGAGCTGTGACAACAACCTTCAGTAACTCAGCGAGGATCCCATGCAACTTCACAGCCCCTGGCTCTAACCAAATTTCAGAATTTAAGTTAAAGTGGTTTTTCCAAATTAACACAGTTATTTGGAACTGTATATGCAGTGAGAGAGTCTGAAGTTCTGCAGGAGGAACTCATTGCCAAAAACTCTGCTCTGCTCTGTTCCTAAGCAGAATCCCAGTCTGGGTATTTTTTTTTTTTTTGCCTTGTTTGCTGACTAATTAAACCATTTACTCTCCTTGAAAATTATAGGAACATTTCTTCCTTATTCACTGGAGGGGTAAGCAGGTGTTGCAAGATTAAGAAGCAGTTTGTAAAACCTCAGTCCTACTTTTGGGCACTGTGTTTAAGACACCCAAAGCTGATGCTTCTCAGTCCAAGGTGAAAAAAAAGCCAACCCCAGCTTTTGATCCTGATAAAACCTGATTCCAGCATTTTGATTTCAAGCTCAGATTGGGCAGAAACCTTTTTCCTTTAAGAAGCTGTGCAATAACTCAGTGGCAGAGCAGTGAATGAAATCTCTCTGATCCATTAAATGCTACTCCAGCTGTGCTCTGGGGTATAATTTACCCTTATTACTTTCTTGGCAGTTGTTTCCTGTTTCCTGATGAAACCCTGTTTCCATCAATAGTAACTTAATGGTGGTTTCTGGCATAAGTGTCTTTCTGGAAAGAGAAACCATTTTCAGCAAGGTGGTCACTCTCTTTATATAAGGAAGTTAATAATACATAGTTAAAGGGAAAGGCAGACAGAAATTGAAGTGGAAGGAAGAGGGCATGGGACACACTTTAAAGGATTGTGTAATTTGGCATGAATAAGGGATTTGGTGAATAATGGAACTTGAGACTTCATGCAAAACTCATGAGCAACTTTTTTTATCTCCTTGCCCCTCATGTTAGCATGAGACAAGTCAGAGATGGAGAGAGGAGGTTTTGGACACACCTAAAAAGCTGATAAGATTACTCTTTACACCATGGTTGTTAAATAAAACAAACAAATGTCCCTGAGCTCCTCTTTCCACTTGGATTTCAGAGATTTTTCAGCATCAGTTGAGCCAGTCCCAGACATTCCCCCATCACCAGACCTATAAATTACACATTTCCCAATGATTTATTAAACAAATGTTTTAAGATGCACTGACACACTTTATCTCTCCAAGTTTCTAGTACCAAAAATGAGTGGAAATCCTTGCTTTTTCTTTTTTCCCTCTGTCACTGGTCAGCACTGGTGTGTGGGTTTTGTTATACTGGCATATTGCTAATTTTTGTACCTTTCTGCTCAATTCCTTTTTGAGCACAAAAGCAGTGCATGAGTTTGGGACTGGTTCCCCAAACTAAATAAAAACCACAGCTGCTGTGTCTTTTCAGGTCCTGATTTCTCCTTAAAGGGTAAACACTAAAATATTATTTTATAGTTGGCCTTTTCCTGACTCGGCTGAAGCTTTTACTGAAATCAGAGTATGAAGAAGCCAGTGAATACAAACCAATGAATACACTTTTAATTGAGTGGTTAAACCAAACAGCAGCAAGGCACAACAGATGAACTGGGAGAACTGATGCACCACAAAATCCCATTTGCTCTTCATCAGCGCAGCAGCATCAGGGCAGGTCCTGGAGTGGCTCAAAGCCGAAATTTCCTCTCCAGCCCATCCTGCAGAAAAGCTGGAGCTGCTCTCGGGGGGAGGGAGGTGAGCAGCCCTCCACGGAGCCGGACCCTAGAGGGCAGAAGGAACTTGCTGTTGAGCTGGAGCCCCGCCCGCGGCTGCCCAGCATCACCCGGGTGCTGCACCCTCATTCCCTCCCTTTATCCAGCTCAGCTCCTGCTCCTGCACAGCCCGGCAAACCACGTTCCACCTTCCTGATGGTGATTTCAGCCGAGCACCGGCTCGCCAGACACAGGGAGGGCTTCCAGGGGAGCATCACATCCTCCCTTGGAGCTGCTTTTCCGGGGAGAAGCAGGAGATTGCTGCCAGAATTGAGCACACACTGCACCCCAACCCACCTCGGTAGCTCAAAGCATCTGGATTTCACTTCTCCTAAATAAGGGAAGAAAGCAGGCAAATCTGAGGTCTTGCCTGATTTAACAAGTCTCCCTTAGGGTGTCCCACCCTTGCTTTTTCCAGGGAGGAAACAGCTCTGCTGGCAAAAATAATGGCATGCAGTGAAACTGGATTCCTAAATGGGGTAAAACATGTTTTCTTGCAAGGAATGGGGTGTTCTGTGAAGTGGGAAAAGCTACTGTGTGGGAAGACCAGAGATAGGAATATTAATGTTTCCTGGCCTCTTGCCCTTCAAGCTGAGGATGGGAGGAGAAGAAACATTATTTAGGTTTTATTACATGATTTATTGATAGGATCGAATATATTATTCAAGGCTTCCTTCTCGTCTGAGGTCTGCAGGCTTTTTGTTCAGCATGGCAGGAAGGGCTGGGGTGGGAGGAGATCCTGTCTTGTTTTCCCCATCTCAGCCACATCCTGCGAGTATTTCCATGGTAAAATAAGGAATTTTAGATGAAAAAGTCCAGTGGAAAAGCAGCATCCCGGCAGGACATGGTCGGTGTGGGAGGCTGTGCAGCCGCGAGCCTCTCCCCAGCAGAGGGTGCAGGAGCTTTATTTCCAGAGTCGATGGCTCCTCGCGCGGTTAATTTGGGATATTTGTTAATGCAGTATTGGTGAGCTGACCCCGAGCTCTTTCACCTGCATCGCGTCCTGCAGATTACAGAGACTGTGCTCCCCTCATCCCTATCCCAAGGTTTGTCCTGTAAGAAGGGAAGGAGCTCCCACAGAGGCTCAGGTGTGTTTAGCTGGAGGGATAACTGCATTATTTCTCCCCGTCCTGCACAATTGCAGGCTGTCCTGTGTGGAGCAGAGCTATTTAGCTAATGGACACGCAGCTCTTGGAAGATGTATGGCCCTTTGTGAAGCCTGCTATGATTACTCTGCATTACTCATAAAAGGCAACGGTGCAATTCATCTTCCACCGCAGCCTGGAAGCCTCTGGGACCAGCTGAAGAGCTGATTTGCTTCATCCTTTCCTAATGAAGAGAGGGTTGGGAGGCTGAAGTTGGCCTTTGAAGGAGATGCTCTGTGATGGATATTGATGGGAGGGTGTTTGATACAGAAATGGGGTGGCTGAGAGAGGAATAAAGGCAGGTTGTTTGCAAATCAAATTTCTGCAGCTCTAAAGTGGGTGAGGTGGTGTTACATGAAATGCAAAAAAAGCTGCTTTCATGGGCTGGAGTTTAGCAAATGTGGGATAAACACCATTGGTTCTGCAGAAATCTGAGCTCTTCAGGAATCCCATTTCCCCACAGCATCCCAAACTGTTTGACAGAGCAACCTGTGCACTCACCTGGAGGATTTGGGACACACAGGGACAGGGTGAAGGCTCCTGCTGCTGTCCAGTGGCTGAGGCTTAGCTCAGAGGAGGCACCCAAAAAACCCAATGCAACCAACACAAAGTTCAGCAGCATTCGAGAATATTATCTGCCACATTATGGGGTTGTGTAGGAGTAAATCTTAAATAGGCTTTTCACCACATTGCCTGCAAAATGGGAATTTTGATCAAAGCCATTGAATCTCAAAGCTGCATCTCAATCATTCCAGGTGAATGGGGACCTGGAAAAACAAAAACAACAAAAAAAAAAAAAGCAAGGAACTTTTCAATTTCTTTAATTTACAAGACTTCCAGTACCCAGGAACCACCAGTACCAATGGATGGGATGAAAGCTCAATCCTGTGCTGTGCAAAGAGATGATTCCTTTAAACTGTCAGTGGATGGATGTGCCAGGTGCTGATCTTTATTCAGCATTCACTCTCTTGCTGTACAAGGAAGAAATGAGAGTCACTGAAAGGAAGGATCCAGCTGAAGAATGAAAGAGAAGCCAACCTTGGCTTTCAATGATAAATCCTGCTCCTTAATACAGCACTGCTGCAGAGCCTCTTGCTCTTGCCCTGCTTCCAAGCAGAAAAGATTTGATTCCCAAAGCCTGTTTTCTCCTTCAGACTTCACAGATATTGATCTGTATGAAAACAGATTTTAGAAGGAGGGAGAAAAACAGCCCCATGACCTCCACATTTATTCAGCAGTCAGAGTCATTTGAAAAATATCTTGATTATAGCTTGGCAATTTTCTCCGGCTGGGCAGCTGATGTAGGCAGGAGAGTGACACAGGCAGCAAAATTTGCCTCTGTAGTCTGAATAAAGACTTATTCCAGTGGGGATTTTGTCCAATTCAGCCCTTTTGAAGCAGAGTCCAGGTTTGTGAGCACTGCTGTCCGTTGGCTGCTGGTCAATGGGTGCTGCTCCTCTTTAAAGCTCCCCGTAAAGCTGTTTGCATTTATGAGCGAGCTGGTGAGGGCCTCATCACCCCCCAAATGTGCTCCTCTGATCCACACCCCATGGGATTCCCAGCATCCTTCCCAGGAGCCACACAGCTGGGCTCCAGTGTCACATGTGACCTGTGGGACAGCAACAAGGACGTTCCCAAGCACTGGGGACTAATCCTACAAATACAGATACATCCTTAGGCAGTGGGGCATGGACGGAATCACAGGATGAGGGCAGGGACTGGAACTTTAGTGGCCATGACTGAGCACAAGCAGAGTTTTGGGTTCCTACAGTGAAGGCATCTGATAAAGCCAGACCCTCCTGAAGGCAACACATTGAGCTTTGCTCGCATGGTTTTGGAAAAAGTCTTTAAACTTTTCTGTTTATGGATGTTGTATTAATATGAGGTCAGAGAAATTTCCAGGCTTCTCATAGATGTGGTGGTAGATGAGATTGGTGCCTGATTTCTGGAAATCATTGCTCTTGTGGGTCCTTGCACTGTAGTTTTCATTTTTGTGCAAGGTATGATTTATGGGAAGAAAAAGAAAAATAAAAAAAGAACAACTTCTACAGAGGAAAAGAGAAGTTCTGTTCTCTTGCCTTTGGCTAAAGTATCTGCAGTAATGTTGGCAAAATAAAAGGAAAAACCAAGTTTTGTTTTTCATGGACGTGGGCAGAGAGCCAGGGGGTTGTGAAGAAAGCTCCAAACTGACCCTGACCTCTCCCTCCTGGGCAGAGACCTCCCCTTGCCTGGGGGTTGTTATGAGGATCTGCTCTCTTCTCAAGGGTTTTTAAAAGCATTTCATGAGTTCCCTGTTTGGAAATCAAAAGCCAACATAGCAGCACCACAGTCATCTTCAACATCTCCAGTGTTCTCTCCCTCTCTGGAGCAGTAAAGGCAGGCATAGAAAATAAATAAATAAATAAATAAATAAATATCTTAAATATTTGTTAGTGATAAAACTTCCAGCCAGCAGCTCTGTGCACAGTCAAGGCAGCCACTGAAGGAATTGCTCTGCTGGAGACACTCATTAATCCCCCATGGAGAGAAGACACTGAGAAGCTCTGAAAGCTTCTTCAGATGTTGAGAGCTCCTGGTTTTTTGCCTTTTGTAGAGCTGCAGATGCAGAGTCCTGGCCAATTCCTGTCATGCCACTATTTGCTGAGTGAATTAAAAGTCTGTGCTTATCATGGGCACACAAAACAAGCGTTATCTCTGTAATTAGACTGTTGAAACCACAGCACAGGCTACAATTTCTCATGATAATAAAATAATTCATTAGCATAAATCCATCAAGAGCAGATTTTAAAAAGAATTGGTTTAGATTTTGAGCTAACATCTGCTTTGATTATTAGCTCTTGGACACTGGCTTTAATTGGACAATTTAAAGAAAATGTTATCCCATGCCTCCGGTCTTCCTTCAACAGAAAACTTCTTTTTAAAGAAGAGTTCTGTGAAAGTTTGCCTCTCTGTAAAGAAATGTGTGTGGGTTAAACAGTCTATAATAACAGCAGTTACTGCTATTCTTAACTGTAATGGTGGCCTGGGCACAAAATTAAAAGAAAGTGAAACTGGGTAGTATTTTCAAAAGGATTCATTCCCATCCTCCAGATCTGAGTACAATGCCCTGGAGGAACCAAGCATCTTGCAAATCACAGTTTCAGGTGCTGAAGATGCTGCTCCACCTGGGTTGTATATTTTAAAGTGAGTTGGGGACATTTTTGGGGGTCCCAGGCCAGGAGCTGTACAGCTGCCTGCCCCGATGGGCTGTGCTGGCAGAAAACCCATCACTGTCTGCAGAGCCAGGGACAGAGAGGCAGAGTGAGCTGCTAGAAATGGCCCATAAAGTTTTGTGTAAAAGAGAATGGATCACATGCACAGAACACCAATTTAGAGAGCCAGAAATACACAGCAGATGGAAGAGACCTGTTTGTGCCAGAGCAGAACTTGGCAAGGAGTGGCTGAAGCTGTTGAGGTAACATCAGCTTCTGTTTCCTTGGAAAGCTCTGTGAAATTTTCTTTTTAACCTGAAATCCTGTTGCAAAAAAAAAAAAAATTGTGAGCAAACAGATTTTACAGCACATGAGGGAGAAATATCATGCCACAGGCTGAGACAAGACCCTTGAATCTTCCTCTTCCAAAACAATGTCAATCCTGGCCCATCCCTGGTGCTTCTCCTCCTGTTTCTCAGACTCCAGCCTTCAGCATTGCCTGACATCTCCTGTTCTGCCACTGCTGTTCAGCAAGTCTGTATCATGTTCTCAGATCATCCTCTCACTGCCTCCAGAAGCTTGGACCATCTTCTCCCCATTTCTGCTGCTGCAATCCCACTTTGGGACCCCCCATCCTCCCAAGCTTCCCCCAAAGGTCTCTCACAGGAGCTCAGAGCTCTCCCAGGACACTGCTCCCATGGAAATGTTTAGAGAACCTGTCCAGACAACTTTCCCCTTTCCAGCCCAGGTTTCTGGAAATAGCAGCCTGCCCACATTTGGACAACTTGCCTGATAAGAGGCAGACGAAGCCTCTGAAACTCTTTCCCTGACATTCAGAGCCGCTATTTTCTAATGCAAACTGTTGCCTTGGTATTTGGATTTGAAATGGGTTTGCATTTCCTTAACTCTGGTGCCACCCCCTCGGCAGCAGGAGAGACTCTGTAGTTCCACAGGAGCATTTGAGGCACCGGCTTGTCCCTGAGACCTCTGCTCGTGTCCCCAAGATGTGCAGTCCTTAAAAGTCCTCACCAAAAGGACGCTGCTGCCCTCGGCACTGCCAAAAGTCATCCCAACAGGCAAATCCCAGTCCTCATAAACCAGCAGGAAAAGGACCAGTTCTGGCACATTCTGTATTCCAATTTCGCTTTTTTCCTTCATGATTTCATGAGTTAGAAGCTGTAATCAAACCATTTTGTTTTCTCAAAGGCATTTTAGAACAGCAAGTCATTCAGCATGGATCAGCTTCTATGGAGCATTATATCCTACAGGAAGAATAAGATGTAGTATGGATGATCAAACAGTTAAAATTTCCTTTGCCTGGAAGCAGAACACCCTGAATATAAAGCAGAAATTAAAGATGATACATTCGGTCTTCTTCATATCAAGTTTTTCCAGAATTTTTTAAAATTTGAAATTCTAATCAAATAATTGACATTATTAAGGGAGGGTAGATGCTACTTCCAGGTAAAAATATATATTTATGCTGAAAACTCTCATAGCTTTTGGCAGCTGAGGTTAAGATTAGTTAAAGTCTAGCTAGAAAAACATGGAGTCACACAGACTTCAGTGTGGGAATATCCTGGGGTGTAAAATTTTCAAAAGGGACAGCATATCTCTGGAATTTTGTACAACAATTGTTTGAAAGCAGAATTCTGCTTAAAGGTGGAAGGGGTTGATTGCACAGAGCCATGCTTGCTCTAATATGATGACAGATTAGAAAGACTAAAAGTTAAAGAGGTATTTCATCACTCTCTTTTTAAGGGGTATTTACTGCAATCACTCATTCCAGCCATCAGATCTACAAACCTGCACAGAACCTCACACAAAAAAATGCTGGGAACCACACCAAGTTTTCAGTGTGGGTGTTCAGTGCAGATTGAAAGAGAAGTGAATGGGTTGAGTGCCAAGCGTGAGCACATTTCTCAGGAGAATGAATCAATTCCAATACGCTCAGGGAGAAGGAATTTCATGCTTTGGTAACTTCTCCTGACAGTGTAATTCATACAGGCCCTGCCTGTGTAAGTGCTGATCTGAGTGTTTTTCCTGAGGAAATCTCAGCTCATTTTCCCCTGTGACACTATGAAGGGCTGTAAACTGGAGGGACCCCTGGTGCCTCCTGGTCCATCCCCTCCCCAAGCAGGAAGGACATTGGTGTTAGACTCAGCTTTGAAGTCAGACCCAGCTTTGAAGCCAGATCAGTCTACTCAGGCCATTTTGCAATCCATTTTTGAATGTCTCCAGGGATGGACACTTCACAGCCTCCACAGGAAATCTGCAGGGGAAGCCTGAAGCTGAGCAGCAGAAGGGCTGACACAATTTTGACTCTCTGCTGATGACCCAGTGGTGGGCTGCTCTTATCAAAACAGAGTCCTTATCAAAATAGAGACAGCACTCAGTTATCTAAACTCAACAGACCCATAGACAAGTGCTACACTTGTGCAGTTTCTCTGCCAAATCATGTAAGCACATAATCAAATGAAATCAAGTCATGGCAGAAGTTTCAGCTCAGCAGAAGAGTGAAGAAAACCTTGTCTGTGCTTTCATCCCTTTGGATGGTGAAATGTATTTGCTTAAGACTCCTCATTAAATCAAAAATGGCCATATTACCTGGCACCCTGGGCTGATGTGGATTATGGAAACAAACTGGGAGGCTCCCCTCAGCCCTTCCCTTTTCCTCGCTGCACAACCGAGTTGCCTCACAGGAGATGAAACACCAGGGACGTTTCTTCCAATGTCAGACATGAATCTCAGGGGACACAAGTTTATTCACCCAACTTCTCTGCTTTAAAACTGGTGAAATTCAGCATGTTCTGAAGTGCTGACTTTAAGAGTAATCTCCAGATCATAGCAGTGTTGGCTGGAGAGTGCTCCTGGAAGCCTCAGATCCAACCTCCAGCTTGAGGCAGGACTAATGCCAGCCCTTGATCAGGCCAGACATGGCCAGAAATTCCTGACCTTGTGGATTTTTTCCCTGCCCTTCACACTGTCCTATTTTTCCCTATTTTTCCCACTCAGTTAGTATTTCTATTATTCTGTCTCCGAGTACACCCAGCTGCCATCATGCACCGCTGTGCACAGAGATGCACAGATACAAAATGGATGTGATTTGTCTGAAAACTGTTGAACTCAGCAAGAAACAGCAGGGTCTTTATTTTGCAGTTGGAGACACAGGGAGGTGCAGATCTGCCTTAGGGCACGTGAAGGGCAGAAGGGACACCAGAAGAAGCCATCCTGTGATAGTAAGGGAGGCCTGAGCTTGTGACTCAGGGTGCAGACACAGTGCTGGTGGGTGTGATGGATGGGGGGTGAGAACAGCAGTGTCAAGAGCTCAGTAACCTGATGCCTGGAACAAACTGGCTATTCAGAGTTCAAAATCACAGAATCACAGAATAGCTTGGATTTGAAGGGATCTTAAAGCTCATTCCACCTCCTGCCATGGGCAGGGACACCTTCCACTATCCCAAGTTGCTCCAAGCCCCATCCAACCTAGACTTAAGCACTTCCAGAGATGGGGCATTCCAAGAATAATTCCTTGGCGTTTTTTATTTTCTAGACCCCAGCCCAAATTTTACCCAACCCAAGAAAATCCCATTTGCCTCCTAATCATTTCCCACCACAAGAGCATCCTCAGGAGGGGCAGTTCTTGCTGATCCTCAGAGTTCTGTCATCTTGCAGCAGCTCCTGATTTACTCCCCAAGAACTCCTCACAATCAGAGGTTGCAGGACCTGGGCCTGTAATCTATTCTGGGAAAGGAATCCATCTTCATTAACTCTGGGAGCAGTCATGTGCATCCCAAGTCCTACGTTAATAATAACTGGTCCCATACTTGATTAAAATGGGGGCATGAGTCCAACTCTCATTAAAAGCAAGGGCCCAAATCCCATAAACATTCCTGGTGCCTTAATTACAGCAGAACGCAGAAAAGACAGCAGTTAGTCATGTACTTTCTGACAGGCAGTTGCAGTTGCTCTGTATTACAAGGGCATAGGGAATAGAGATCTTATTGGAATGCATCGAGAAACAGCAGCCCACAAAAGAGCCCAAAGAAAATGTCTACCACATTTTAATGATTTTTTTTTCCATCTAATTTTCCACTTAAACAAGGCAGCAGTATCAGTTTGCAATCAGCTGAGACGCTGGCACTTGCTCCCAGTGCTTCCTTATCACATTTACAACAGCTCTTGCACACAGCGTGGCTGGAATTAGCATTCAGGAGCAGCAGCAGGGCAGGCTCTCGAGCCAAGCACCTGTAGATGATAGAAATTAAAATCAGGAGCCAGAGCTGAAAGCCAGATCTCACATACAAGCAACCCAAGTCTCCAGAGATGTAGTAAAGACTGGAGGATTTCACGCTGCATTGAGCATGAATGAAGCCTGATTTCTAGGACCAAATCTGTTCTTATTAAAGGCATACAGAGCAAGGATAGCACACGAGGTAGGATTTGGGATGAGGGGCTCTGCTTTACCACAGATTAATCTTGATCAATCACTTTGATTCTCCGTCCCTCAGTTCCCTGTAAAATGAAAACAGCAGTTTCCTCCATCCACCCTTTAGCCTGTGAGATGCTGAGACCTTCTGGGCAGGAGGGGGTGGAGAAAATAGGCAGCAGAGCTGCTTGAATAAACTGTTCAAATACCAAATGTTTATTTGAGTGGGGGAAAAAAAATCCCACCAAGAAAAAATTAAAAAGCACAGACACCCTCTTTCACCCATTAAAATGCACACTTATAGCAGAGAAAACCTGCCCGCACTGGGGGCCTGGGGACAGTCCCTGGCTGAGGTGACCCTGCACCGAGTTACCTGAACACAAAGCCTCGGTGCTCATCCCCTCAGCCTCGTCTGCTCACGCAGCCCAAGCCAGAACGCTCATGTGGAGCGGGCAGGCAGCTCTGCACGGCTCCTGCTCTTTGTGCCTCCCCTCTCTCCCATCTCCCCCATCACTCCTCTGCTCACGGACAGCTCCCGAGTGGGGCTCTGCTGCCACTGGCTCCATCCTGGGCTGGTCCCTCTCCATCCTCCGGTGCCCATCTGGGTGCTGCCACCACCTCCAGCATTTCCTTTAAACACACACTGAAAAAAACAAACCCAACAAAGTGGTGTTTTCTTAATTCTCAGCCATTTTTACAATGTTTTGTAAAAATGTGTGTTTATGGCATTTTTACAGTGCCATAGACCATGAAAAGGTAAAAAGATCATCAGCACCTCGTAAACAAGTCCAAGGGCGAGGTGAAAGCCTGGCTGCACTCTGTGCTGACCCAGAGCAGCTCCCTCCCTCTCAGAGGCAGGAATTGCCTGATCCCGGTGTTTCAGCTGAGCACAGCCGGGGGAGGTGGAGGCCGCAGCTTTTCCCCCGGATAACTGAGCTGGGATTTGGTCAGTGCCCTCGGAAAGGAGATCAGAGGACTCTGTCCAGACAATGTCTTTTGTTTTCTTTGCCTGCTCTCTTTCTAACTGGGGTTACACACCCCTGCAGAGGTTTTCTGCTGACCCCCATGTCCTGTGCAGATGTTCCTTTGTGGATTTGGGCTGTACATCCCAGCTGCCTGTTACCATCTCAGGCACAGCAAGGGAGGATGGGGCGTGCTCCTTGCAGTCAAGTCATGGCACTCAGGTCCTGACCACTCAAGCTGACCCAAAGGGAGCCTTTCCTGAGCTGGTGGAGTCGGACTTTCAGATATTCACAGGTTACAGGCGCTCACTGAGGTGAGAAATGTTTTGTTTTCTCTGTCTGGGAAAAGTGAGGCAGAACCCATCTTTGGGGTGAAGGACAGACATATTAATCTTCTTCTCACACTTTCCCAAGCAGGACTGAAGTGTTTACCAACACTTAGTTTATATGAGGTAGATGAGAGTCTGGAAAAACAAGATTTTATTCCCTGAGCACTTGAAAGAGAAGTGGCAACAGTTCCATGCAGCAAACCCAGCTCTGCCTTTCCTGTGCATCCAGCCAGGGGAGGGGACAGGAGATTTGCCTCTGCCAAAAGCAGCAGAGGGACTGTCCCCATCCCTGTCCCCATCCCTGTCCCCGGGACAGCCCTGCCTGGCCATCCCTGCCATCTCTCCCTTGGCCACTCCACAGGCACACTACAAGCAGCTCTCTCCTTCAGAAATACTGAATCTGTGTTCTGCTTCTCCCTGGAGTCGTCTTTTCATTCCAGATGGCACATGATTAGAGTCCTAATCGGCTATTAGCTTATCAGCAGCATCCCTAAGCACTGACCAACCCCTCATAACAGAGAGCAAAAGGGAATTAAAGAACAGTGGATTGGCTTGTTTAGCTTATAAGGGTTTGCAGGAAGCAGTTAACTTGAATCCTCTTGATTGGTATTTTGTAGAGAAGGATGCTCTTATTGACACCTTGGAGGAAAAACTATTATGGGAAGGAGAGTTAGAATGTGAAGGGAAAATAGATTGAAAATTAATTGAGCTCATTTTTTTTTTAACCTTAAGCAGAGAAAACAACAAAAACAACAAAAAAAGGAAAATGTTATTTGTGCCCAGGCACTATTCCCACCTCCACAGGCTCTGAGTCACTCTTGACATGCACAATCCAGGGTGAATCAAAACCTCATTTGGCTCCTGCAAGATCTGACAGTCACATCCAGAGGTTGCAGAAGAGCAGCTGAATTCCATGATTTTCACTGGAATTATGCAGATTTGTATCCCCTCTGATGATCTGGCCCTACCTATGCCATGACACAGAAAGGGGCTGGAACAGTTGAAATGATCCATATAATACCTTAAGAAAGTTGGAAACGAGGTAAGACACCAAAATAAAATGAGAAGCTAATGATACATTTAGGGAGGCAGAGAAGAGGGAGAACATTCCATCCTGAAAGGCCACGAAGGAAGGAGCTGAATTACAGAGCCAGATATAAACCTGGTTTGGATGTGATTCATCCAACAGGGGAAAACCCACTCCATTAAAATAAAATACAGAAACTTGCTCAATGCTTGGAGTACCACTGGACACACAGTGTCTGACACCTTTGTGATGAGCAGGAGTTCTTCCCCCAAATGTGCCACTGAAATTAAATTCAGAGTGAGCTCTGAAGTAATGGCTTTGTGCTACATTCATCTTGGGAAGGGAAATGGAAAAATATCCCTCTTTTTTTCCACATTGGTTTGTCTTTTCTTCTCCACCCCACCGTTATTTTGGAATGTTCATGTATTTTGGAAGTTCATGTCCCAGAGGTCACCTAACATGTCCTCGGGTCCTTACCCCAGGCTCTACTACTCCACTGGTTGTCCCAGCATGACAGTGCTGTGTGTGGGAACAGGCAAGTCCTTTCTGGGGGCTACACTGCAAGGATACACTTCCCCTTACCAATCACTTCCTCTTTATTACAACTTGGAAATCTATTTATTGCCCAATTGTCCACCTTCAGCCAGGCTGCATTTGAAATCACTCCTTGCTGCCTATTTCTAAATATAAAATCACTCCTGCTATACCTTGAAATTCATTTGATTTTCCCATATTTCAGGAACTAATCTAAAATTTGACACCATCTGAGGATCCTCCCTCTCTGTCCCCCTGTTGGGTTTTGTTAAAATAAATAAATAATAATAAAAAAAAGGAATGTAAGTCCAACTTAAGCTGCTTTTGAAAGATACAATTGATTGGTGTGAGCAGGTCCTTTGAAGCACCGAGGGAAGCTCTTTATGAAACAGAGCTGGTTGGTTTCTCAGTGTGTCAGACAAGCTCCCCAGGTGGGATGAATGTATCCATGTGATATTTTATTCCTGCCTGGCTGTGCCGAGGCAGAGCTGATAACACAGCACTGATAACTGAGAGGCTGGGAGGTGGCACAGCTCAGTTTGGGCCTCTCAGATTTTTGCTCAGCCCCCCCTGGCAGGCTCTGCCCTCAGCCCTGGCCAGGCAGATTCACGTTTCACTTGTCACCAGAAGAGTCTAAAAATAGGATTCTTGGCTAACCCTGAGATGGTAGATCCTGGACTCTTTCCCAGCCTCTGTATCTGACAAAACATCTCTAGGTCAAGAGTTGGTAATGCCCTGAACCTGAAGGACATTGTTGGGTCAGTTTTGCCAGGATAGAAAATTTAGGGTTAGCGTTATAAGATCTTCCACATTTTGGACAGCCTGGGAAGCAGCTCTCCTCAATCCAACCTATTTTTTAGATGTGACTGTATTTATAATGCTTTATTATTTGTATTTTTAAAAGGGCATCAAGGTTCTGAAGTGACTTCCATTCCACTGCCCAGCTTCCCATGGTCCTTTCAGAGAACAATCTGACAAATCTTGCCACTATGGCTTGGGCTATTTACCCCAAAAACAGACTTCTGGCATTTGAAAGGAGGAGAAGTCTGTGTCCTGTGAAAAGTGGAAGGCAGCTGAGAGACAGAAGTTTGTCTCACTGTTTTTCCTTGCTGGAGACAGTGTGAAGGCTCACACACAGGTTTAGAGTCTCCCTGGGTCTTCCTCTGTTGAAATCAAAAGAAATTGTTAGCACTGAATGGGAGCTTTTTGGGGAAAGGATTGCCTGATTTTGAAAACCACATACACTTTTAAAAAAACCAAACTATTATTTTGAATAAAGATAGGGGGAGATCCCAGGGAGAAACTGTCTGGGCTGCTCAACAAAAAGGACACGAGGAGGGTGGGTGTGTTCTGTGGGGTGTGGTTGATTGTTTGCTTTAATTATTAAACCTCAGTGAAGCTCCATGTTTCACACATTTAAAAAAGCTGTATTTTCCATCTTGCATCAGGTATTTAGTTGTGAGTAAGTGAACCAAAACTTCATCAAAGCTCCCTTTTTTTCCAACAGTAACTTTGTGGTGAAATTCCACCCTGAGCCAACCCCCAGCTCGGAGTGTGCTCTGTATTGACATCTCCTGTTAGCAAAAGAAAGGAGGAATAAAGGAGTAATCTGAACTGGAGCACTTTGTATGAGTCTATTAATGTTTGATTTCTGATGCCCAGAAAGAGGATGTTAATAATGCATTATTGCTGAAGGCTCTGCACAGCCTGGGGATGAGGACAGCAGGGCGACAACTAAAGCAGTGAGGCACAAGTGTGAGCTCCAGAACGAGGGACATCTCCCAGGACATTTCCATCATGCCATTTGCTCTTCAAACCATGATAAAAAAAGAGGCTGTGAAGATCTGTGGTACAATTCAGTGTAGGTGCAATTACCTCTTCTATTATGTGCATTTCCCTTACAGAATGTGACATCTCTGCGGGTACCCAGCAATACATTGCCAATCTCAAGACTACATTTAAATGTTTAAAGCAAACATCGCCTGAAAAGATGACAAAAACCTCTCAATCCTCTCAAAAAAACCCTCAGAAGCTGGTTGTGTTTGTGGTATTTGTTAAACCAACACTAGTGAGCAGGATGGCACGATCTAGCTCAGCCCAGTTTGTAAATAATTTCTCTTGATGTCTCAGTTCTGCACCAGGAGGGAGGGAGAGTTGAATTTAGAGTCCTTACTCCTTTTTGAGGGTAAAGCCCATGAAGTTTCTTAAAAATATTCAGTTTATTTAAGTGTGTTTAATAACTGCCTGTGAAACCTGAAGTAAGAGACAAAGAATCATTTTCTCTCCCTGGGTGAAGCTAACCAAGATATAAGATGCATCTGCATCTTAAATGAGAATCACCCAAGGAAAAGAATGTGACCTTAAATTTAGAAATTTGTCTAATGAAAGCTGGTTTCTGAGAAGGGCATTATTACACTCTGTGGGAAACTGTGATATCAGTGCATTCTTCTCTTCTCCAGCAAGACTGACAGTGCCTCTGGTCAATGCCATTAGACTGAGGCTCCTGGAAGTCTTTGAAATGTTTTTTCTTCCAGAATGAAAGGGAATGAGTCAGATCAAAGTTGAATAATGCAGGCTAAAAAGCCTCTCTTTTCCTCTTCCACTTCCTAATTAAGATGAGTGTGTAATCTCCATGAAGACAGAGGTTCAGCAAAACCAGGGAATGGAAGTGCTGCAAATACAGAGCCAGAACCTTTCTTCACTAATTGAACCTTTTCAAGTAGGCTCCAAAAGCCATGAAGAGACAAATTACCCTCCAGAACTGGGTGAGTAGGAAGAGAAGTTTGCTGAAGACAAAGGAGAAGGAAGAGAAAGGGGAAAATATGCATTCTGAATCATATTTTTGAGTGAATTTCCAATTCCCTTTATCAGCCTGTACATGCTGTCCAGCTCTATGCAGCATGAGATTGGTGACATTCTCCCTAATTATCATCTTGAAGACCAAACCCAGCCATTCCCAGAGCATGGCTTTAGAGCAGCCTTTGAAGGAAATAACAGACTCATTTTGGGAGAGTGCAGGGGTTCTGAACATGAATATGATAATTTCTTCCAGAGCAAACTCAGTGCTGTTAACACTGAGCAGCTGAACAGGCAGCAGGTCTCAGCTGCTGCCTTTTTTTGCTGGCAAAATAGAGACAGTGTTGGGTGCTGGGGACCTGCCTGGGTCTGCCTGAAGGGTTTTCCTGTTTACTGTCCCCTTGCTTAGCAGAACAAGTCCCCACAGCAAAGCAGAGCATCCCAGGGGCTGCTCAAAGCAGGGTCAGCCTGGCCTCTGCCTGGCTCAGGGCACAGACAAGCAACAAAACTATTGTTGGTGATAGTTTACTTAAGTATGGATTTAGTCCTGTTGTGCTGCTGTCTCAAATCACTGACACTGTGTCACGCCACATCCCCTGCACAAAAACTCAGCCTGTCTCCTCTGCTCCAGGCATCTGGCCAGCATGAAACAGTGGCCAGTGGGAGCGAGGTGAGCCAAGAGGATAAATAATTATCCCTTGGTGCAGCGAGATGCACTGGGGGAAGGGAGGAAGAGATTAGAATAATCTTTTTGGAAAATGGATCAAAAAGCTCTAAGCGGAGATTATCCACAACCCAAGCCAGGCCCAACGCCATACCTTCCATAAATAAAAAAACACACCCCAGTAAAATGAGAAGTGAGAAGATTGACATAAACCCCACAGAAATGCGTGGCTTTCTCCCTGCCTGGGTCTTTGGACCTAAGAGCAGCAGCAGAATGACAACAGAGAGATGAGAGCCAGCAGGGCTCCCGTGGAATCTGTCCCACTAATCATCTCCTCCCTCCAGCTTATTATTATCTTGTCAGCTTGGTCCCACTACATCCCCACAGAGGCAACCAAGAAGTTCTAGTAGGGCCTTTCCCCTTTTCCCACTGCTGATAGATGAGGGCAAGCCATCTCTAAAGGATGCCAAGAGCACAGAAAGTACACTAAGATAATCAGTAGATTGTTTTGTGATTTTCAAATTTACGGTAACAGTGGGTTCTGCTACTTCCTTTAGGATAAAATAAGAAATCCATGGAGAAAGTGTGCCATTACCTGTCTCCAGAAGTGATGCTGGAAACCCCCAGCAGAACCAGGAAGGCAGGTTTGGACACAGAACTGCTCAGGGTGAATTTGTGGGGACAGGCAGAGGTTGTGTTACTGAGACTCTCACGCCCTTGTCCCATAGAGAAATCCCAGTATTTGTAAAGTGAGGCTGTTGGTCACTCCTGAGTTCTCTCATCCCAGAGATAGCGAATGGAGCAGTTCAGAGACATGGAGGTGGAAGAGAAAAAGCAAAAATGTTACATTTTGCCTCCAGTTTCAAGTTTCCCAAGAAAAATAATAAATATTTCATGACTCCTTTTGCTTAAAATAAAATGCTGTGAGTCAGAGTGAAACTGGCAGCCAGATCAAGTGGGCAATGTTGAGAGATGCAGCTGGTTGTCTTCAAGCTGAAATGCCATGGCATAAAGTGACTGATAAAGGACGCTGGAGTCGAACTGACAAGTGACCATTCAAAAACACTTAGCTGAAACCCAAAATGCTGCAATTTCTGTTTATAATCTGATTATGTTTGAAGTCACACAAAAGGAATGAGTAAACCCCTGGGAAATCTTCGCATGCACGTGGTAGGCAAGAGCAAGAGAGGAGCTGCTTTTTGTCTGGCCTCTGGCCCATCTAGAGGGAAACAAAGCTAAAAGTTCATTTCGTGTTGTTGGATAATTTCTCCTCCTTCTCTACATTCTCACCTCGCTGCTTCACTGCTGTTTTCACTTGGAGGCATCATCTTCGAGGCAGAGATTGAGTCCAAAGCCGGGCAGCTCATCTGCATCCCTGTTTGCTGAGGAGCGAGCACGGCCCAATCTCGCGGCACTGCTGAGTCATTATTTTGGCACAAAGGACGGTCTGCTCTGCAAAAGGAAAACGGGTCTCGGAGGGGCACTTCTCCGTGCTTTATCGCACACAGCATTCGTACAGACGTGCGTGTAAACAGAGAGGCGGCAGAAAAGGGCGAAGAGCGAGCAGAACAAAAGCTCAAACGCCAGAAAGGATTTCGAGCGATGGGGAATGAAAGGAAGGACAATGGGAGGTGGGGAGAGGCAAGAGGAGCAGACGGAGGAGGGCAAATGTCGGGAAAGGTGGAAATGAAAGAAGGGGAGGGAAGGGGGAGAGCAGCCAGGCGAGAGGAAAAGAGATGGCAAAGTGATAAAGACAAGCAGGGAAGGCTGTGCTGGAGGACCTCAGCAGGGAGAGCCCCACAGGTCCAGCTGGACAGGTCCCAGCTCCCGGCAGGCTCAGCCCAGCTGGTCCGCAGGTAAAGCCAGGCTTTGGTGATGTGCTGGGTTTAGTGAGGTGCTGTTTCAGGGCTCTGCATTGGGATGCAGAGGCCAGAGCTCAGATCCCACCTTGTTCCAAAGCAGGGATACAGCAGGACTCCCTCCCTCTCCAGGCACACAGCAGGGATGGAGGAAACGCTTGGGATGGCTGAGCCTCCTCTGCCTCAGGAGTGTCAGGAGCTCATTTTACAGAGGACACCTTTCCCCACCAAGTTTCCACATTCCCTAGGGCAGCAGAGCTCTGTCTTTCAGCTCCTGAGGCCTGGCTAAATGGTAGAGGTGTTTCTCCCTCACCTGCATGTTCTCGAGTCCCTGCAATAGGCTCAGCCCATGTTACATTATGCAGTAGCATAAAACTGTTATTTTGTACTGAATTCAAATGAGATTCCTGGATTATGTGTGGAAGGATAACTCAGAGGTAAGAGCCTGGATGAAGAGCAGGGACAGGCTGTGTGCTGCTCACAGGGTGAGGTGCTGGACTCAAGGTCAGTAAATCAATCACCATCCATGAGACAGAAAAGAAACCAGACAGTGCAGAATCTCTCTGACATGCAGATCCTAAACACGGCCTTCTGGCTTGGCTCCAGTGCCAGAAATAAAGGGTTTCATTCCCTGTGGCACCACTGCTGCTGCTTCTTTCAGCACCTGGGCAATTCTTCTTCCCAGAGTGAGGACAGCTTTCATAATCCATTATTGCACTTGCTTGAACTTCTTGCCCATCCATCACACATGCCAGCACTCACGGCAACGTGGACCTCACACTTCACATCCCTCAGATGTGTCCTTTCCCTCACTGAGGGCTGACTTGCCCTCAGGTTTCTGTCCACAGAATGCCAGCTCCATAAATTATTATTTCCAAGTGAGAGCTTGGGGCTGCTGAGAGAGCCCAGCAGCTCTCTCTTCCACCCTCTTCCTTCAGCACTGTGTAAATCTAACTTTCACCTGACGACTGGAAAAATGATAACCCACCGCTGCCTTTTGGTTTATACCAAGATTAGAGTTGAAATATTTTATCAACATGAATTCCGTCTAATATCTGTATTTATTTTAAATCCCAGCCTGCCTGCCCTCTTCTAAGAATAGCTGCTGTCAACCCTGCTAATTGTATGTGCAAATGGATCCAGAAATTCCCCCTAAATATATAAAAATCAGCAGGTACAGTGTTTATGGGGATCTGTGGAGCCATCCAGGTAAAGCACGTGGGGGATTTATCACCCAAATGCATGTTGTTATATAAAACTGTGCAACTCCTTCATGTTCCATCATGGGAACATGATTCATAAATCTGTATCACTGCAGCGAGGCTCCAGCGTGTCACACAACTAAATGTGATTAACCATCTTCCCCGAGTCAGTTCCAGCATTTCAACACATCTCCACCGTTTTTCAGTGTGAGCGTTGGGAAAACAAAACAAAACAAAACAAAACAAAACCAAGTTGTTGCAAGGAATGGCTATTCACGGGGGAAGAGGGGAAAACATCTTCATTTGCTGCCAGGAGAGATTTGCTGCCCAGCACACGGCCAGGGCTCAGCTGGGCACTGCTGCTGTCTGACACCTGCAGAGGGACACGGCCAGATCTCCAGCTGCTGGGACCAGGGGGATTCTTCTGGTCATGGACAGTTAGAAAAGGCAATGCCAGCCTGAGGTGAGCAGGTGGAGCAAAGCCAAGGGGGTCCTGTTCAGGCTCTTTAGGTTTTGGTTGAGTTTTACCTCCTCCACATCTCTCATGATGTTGGCTCCTTTCTGTCCAAAGGAAGAGGGAAATTTGTTATCCTACTGACCAAAGAGAAGTGCAAAGCTTTTGCCAGTCCAGGTGCCATGGGAAGAGTGTTGTTCCAGCAAAGCCCATGCCGGTTTGTGGCTTCAGGGTCAGGTCCCATAAAATGAAAACCTCAACTGCATTTCCAGCTCAAACAGCACCTTGCTCTCCTTCCCTAGTTTGTTTGCCCTTGATCAAAGTCAAGCTCTGGTTAAGAGCTGGCATGAGTGTCTGAGAGCTACCACAACTTTCATTTTCCACAGTGAATAATGGTATTTAATTAATATTTGACCAGGGGACAGCTTGCTTTGCAGTCTGAAGTTTTTTAAACTGTCAGTCAAAAAGCATATTTGTAATGGGCTTAACACTCCCTTCCTCTGCAATTCCAGGAGGGAAACCCTGAATGAATGTGTGCTGTTACATCTAAAAAAGTGACACAAGAGTGATATGAAAATAAAGATCCAGCAGTCCTCTGGGTGTGTGAGAAATCCTAAGTGTTGCTGTGCAGGAAAAGGATTCCCTTCCCACGGGGAGCTGGTGCCTGTTCACTGGCACCTGCAAATGCTCAGGGGAACATGGGGGAACATCAGGGATCCACACATTGTGATGAAGAGCAGATTTGGGGTTGCTTCCCCACTCCCCAAACACTCCCTTCTCTTCTCCATGCTTCCTCCGAGTGACCCCTTCAGCCGGCAGGATCTTGCCATTTCCTGTTAGAAAGGTTTGGAAATAGATAACCCTTTGCACTGCCTGCTCCCCTCCTGCACATCTTGAAAGAGAACACGGCACAAATTGCCAGCAAAAGCAGCTGGAGAGCCACATCTAGTGACACTGCTCAGCCCCTAAATGGCTGTCACTCCCATCAGGGAATTAGTCCTGACGAGGAGTCCTTCTCCCTGCACTAAACGCACGCAGGGACTGCAGCCGGCTGGTCCCAACTTTATTCCTTTGCTGGTGCTGCTGAGGCTGATGTTTGGCACCTCCTTGAAAATTTCCAGATGTGTTAACAACCCCCCAGTACTCAATTCCTGCTGAGCCACAGGAACGGAGGTCCCGACTGCTCTTTTCTGCCACAGAAAGGATGACATTCACCCATTTCTTGGAAGTACACACCGAAAGGATCATTATTTATCATCTTGGTTCGCCTATCTTTTTTTCATGCATTCCTGGAAACCTAAGTGATTTCTCCTGTCTCATCTGAAGCTTCAGGTTGTACTGAGCCACCAGAACAGAGGCACCTGCATCTCTGTCAGTCAGCTTCCTCTTTCTCGTTTGTAACAAACAACAAACATTTGGAAAGACAGTTTTTATGGGGGGAAAAAAAGCTTGCCGAAAAGAAAAGAGAAAAGCCTCTGACTAGGTGCTATCAATGAGAAACTTGGAAGATCCACAGTGTTAGGCTTTGTCTTTTTTTCTGTCTTCGCTTCATGACCTTAAAGCTGCTGTTCCTCACGGAATTTCCATTCTCCCGTCTTTTCCTTTCTCTCTCTTTTTTTTTTTGTTTTGTCTTTCAACGGAGAAGTGAAGAGAAAGAGAATAGAGCTAGGTTTATCAGGAAGCTTAGCTTGATCTTCTGCCTGACTCCCAGCCCGTTGAGAGGCGAGGAAAGGGTGGGAGCAGCTCATTGCTATGCTGTTCTTGCATGCTAGGGAAAGGCTGATGAATTCATAAAATGGCCCATCCCTGCAGGGCAAGGTTATCTCCCTGCTGCCCGACCCTCAGCGAATTCCTCTGCTGGAGACACCCAACTGCTCCTCTGAGCAGGAGGAGGAATTAGGAACCCTCCTCTGCTCAGCCGAGCAAACAGCTCCGATCCGAGGGTGGTCCCCTCTCTGAACCGCCCCGGGCTTTGCAAACAAATGCAACATTCAGAAATCACATTTCTCTGCTGCATGGCAATCCCAACCAACAAGGTATGAGAGTTAGCGACACTAAAAGAGCTCCTCTCCACGCGCATCTCTACGCTAACAAAGCTCTGATAGCCCTGTTAACGCAGACCGCGGAATTTGCACATACTCAGTGAATTCCTTCTTGTTAAAGCCTTTCTTGTCTCTGTTTCCTCTCTCAAGAGGTGCAGAGTTACCCTCAGACTCTGTTCTGCAGCAGATCCTGTGCAGAGTGATCCTCTTATGAGGAAGCTCCCACATTTCTCATGACTTTAAATCCACCCCAGACTAAGTGTAACCAGCACCAAACAGGAATAATTCATCTGATGTACAAGAACCAGATTTAACACAGCTCGGGAAGGCCTCATGGCATTGACTTCTTCTGGTCTGGGATGGTCCAGATCTGTTATTGACAGATTGGGCTTTATCCAGGCAGAGGCTGTCAAGCAGCCCTGGTAATTGTTTCCATTATTTCTAAGAGTCAGGTTTTGAATTTTTATCATGCTGCACAATTCAGGTGGGTTGGTCACGGGGCTGCGAAGTGAGAAACCACCCATGGCTGGGTCCTTGTGCACATCCCACCATCCCTGTCCTGCCTGAGCACTTCTGGCTCCCAGCACATGGTATTTAAAAGTACCTAGATTAAAGATTTTTTCCCTCTACTATGTGGAGAGACCTGATGGTTTCTGTTGAAAGCTGGAAAATGCTCTTTTTGGAGCCTTTTCCTGGTCATTTGCAGCTTTAAATGCCATGAGGAAGGGAGCAGATGAACCAGTTTCTATCCATCATTTGCCAGGAAAGTGTAACCAGCACCAAACAGGAATAATTCATCTGATGTACAAGAACCAGATTTAACACAGCTCGGGAAGGCCTCATGGCATTGACTTCTTCTGGTCTGGGATGGTCCAGATCTGTTATTGACAGACTGGACTTTGCAAAGCTGAGCCACACAAACAAAACAAGGGATTGTCTTGGCTTCTTGAGCTCCTGAGAAACCTCTGGAAGAACCAGACATGACTTTGAAGTTTGGTTCCACTTTGTTTGTCCCCGATCCCATTTGGTACCTTTTGAAGTTTCCACTCATTGTTCCTCATTGATCAGTGGCTGACAATAGAAAAGCAGTGTGTAAAAATATAAAATTGCACATGGGGGGTTTATATTAACTTATCTATGTATTTACCTATATACTTGTATATAAAATATATTTTGTATATAAATATATGGGTATTTTAAGTGAGGCTTTAAAGAATTCCTACTGCCTGCCTAAAAATAAAAAGATGTTTAGAGGAAATGCAAAAATATAATTTCTTGTGACAGTAAAGTTATGTTTATTTAACCTATTTCCTGTGCTGGCTTTCAAGTCTTATTCTGAAGAAAATGTTTTGCCAATGCTTTATCATATTTTCACAACTTGGACTTTAAAGAAAGTGATCATCCCTGAGCTCCGTTTTTTTTTCTTCAGATCTTCAGAACCTTTAAATAGCATTTTCTGCCTTCATCACCAAACCAGTTAAGCACTATCTGACTAAATGCATGAGCAGAAATACCATTTCGTTCAAGCTTTTAAACTCTCCTTGTCAACAAATGATTTGAGCATCTCTGCAGAGTGAACTGTCACTTCTCTGCCATCTGTCATCCGTCACTTTTTCTCTCTTTTTCCCCAAGGAGAAATGTCAATCACTGATTTATATTTCATGTTTTCCTTTACAAAAGAAAATCCTGTTAGGATACAAATGAATTTTGTAGCTCTTACTCAACTTCTCAGAGTCTATTAATTGTTCTCTTCCAGGCACTATGTAATTCCTTCCTACTGACATATTCTGGTTTTCTCCTTTTTTTATAATTTTATTTTAGGAAGCCATAACTTCTGTTCATATGAAAGTAAGGAAAACATAAACAACTTTCAGCAAAAGTACTAATTGTTTGTTGGTTCTGCTGGGAAGATGTGGAATCAAAAGTCTATGGATTATTCTAAATTAGAGGAGACAAACATTATTACAATTTCTCATGTCTAGGACAGCAGATTTACAAGATTTGCTTTTGGAAAAAATATTTTAAGTCACCCATGGCAAACCATTTCCAGTCAGCTCTCACACACTCTGGGATAAGAGATGGCACATGGGCACACCAGAACAGCTGACGTGTTCAGACAGAGACAGAATTAAGATTCCCTTTTCATTTTAAATCTAAGAAAGAAGGGAGGGAAGAGATGGTTTTGCTGCTGTATATTTAAATTGATCCATTAACATCCATTTAAATCCACTGTCTGTCCAGTCTCTTTGTTTAAGAGTAAGTAGGAAAATGTTGGTTTTCTACACATGGAAAACCATTGTTAATTTTGAACCCCACTGCAGTGACCGTGGAGAAGGAAAGCCAGGCTGGTGGTGGCCTGTGGTGGATTTTCCCTTTCAGAGGTGTAGTGCAGAGTTTGGAAACTGTCAGAAATTTTGGGCCCTGCTTATATACACTCTCAAAGTAAGATTTATGCTTCTGAGAGAAAAAAGTTTTAGATGCAGCTGGTAAAGAACCCAATTTGAAAATTGTGGTAGTTGCCATGTGCTTATTTCTTCTCCATCTGCTTTTGATCACTTCTCTCCAGCTCTGGAGAGTCTTCAGCTAATGGGTAGGATTTTCACTTCAGCTTAGAAAAGCTGATAGTTTCAAGATTTAATTAAAAGTAGCACTTGTAATGATTTAAGAAGTGGCCCCCGTTGCACAGGGAGGTACCCACACCAAACTACTGCTGTAGGGGAAATGGTGCTGCTCCCTGAGTTGGATCAGCAGCTCTGGTTGTGGCTACAAGGTGAAATGGACACTCAGGAGTGATTATTTACAGCCCCTCTCCCCTGCCTCACATTTCTACCTTTCTTGAAAAACACTGATTTATCTTCTGTTTGAACCCCATAAAGAGAAGCTCAGTGCCTGGGGAAGCTCTGGTAGCCTCCAGTTGGATCCCTGTGGTGGGATTCACTAGGAAAGGGTCACCCAAGGCCCCGTGCCCCTGACAGCCCTTCTGACAGCCCTTCCATGAGCATTTTCCCATTAAACCAGGATTACTGTGGTGAATTGTGCAATTGGATTTTTGAGTCTTCAGTAGAATCGGGCACAGTGCGAAGCTAAATAACAGATGAATAATTTCAACAGCAAAATGTAACACATTGCCCAGAGGAGCCTGGTGATGTCATTTACCTCATTTCCCCTATGCCTGAGATGATGTGCTGCTTCCAGCAGAAGGTGAAAGTCTGCTCACCCCTCTGCATCCCTGTGCACTTCAAATTAGAGCCAGATGAAGGTGACTTTGATTTAAACACCCTTGCAGGAGGAACATCGGCCAGCTAATTAAACTTGCAGCAGTTCACCTTTGTGAGAGCTTAATTAGCTGAGATACTGCCTTCTCTATATTTATCTTGTGTGTCTTGCAGAGATGTGTGTTGAGAGGGGGGTTGATTTGTGGGTTGTGTAACCACGAGAGTGCAGAAGCTCCTCAGTTCATCTCCCTGGAATGCTGGGTGTGGGGTGGTGTGGGATTAATAGTTAATTTTATTTTTCTTTTACATATATTCAAGGTCCCTGAGTGTTTTGAGACACAAGTGCCATAATTTTAAACTGAGTTGCACCGTGCTCCCAGTGCAATCACTCCCAGTGCTTGAGTTGCTGGTGCATGGCCAAAGCCTTGTGCATCACCCCTGCTGGTGTTTGGATCAGGAGCACAAACTCCCACTTTGATAAATGGTCTTTGCTTCCAGAGCATGTCCACTGTGCTTAGAACAAAGCACAAAAGCCACTGAAACCCCAGCTCAGCCCTCTGCACAGCACACGCCTTGCAGCAACTTTCCTTCTTGACTGGATTTCTTGGGTTGTTCAACTCCTCTCCTTCTCTCCCTCTCCTCTGCTCTTTCTCACATGGGGATGTGGTTGCTGATTTTCAGTGCAGATGGGGCAGGTGCTGCCTTTACTGGGAATAACGTGATGCTGTGAGGGAGAGGGTCAAATTGCTTGTGCACAGCACCTTTTCTCCAAACCAATGTCTCAGTTCAATGAAAATCTCAAGAAAAAGCTTAAAATCGTGAGGTTTTAAAGATTACTTGTTTTCATGTTTTGTTTGGAAATTACTAGTTTCCTTTTTTACATCAGCTGCAAATATAAGATTTACAAATCCACATTTAAAATAATATAAATATAGGATGTTTCATGGCTCCACAATTTGTAGTTTTAAAGGAAGGCATTTCACAAGCCAGCTTTGTGAGGGTTGGGTTTAGTGGCTTTAATTCATCTGTAAAATTTTTTCAGGCCAGTATCACTAAAATCCTCTAAAATTCCACCTTGGTGGCCCACCCTAAACCCAGCGACTCAGCCTTACCTTCTCTCTTTGAATGGTTTGAGGGCTCACATCCCAAACATCTGAACATCATTAGAGCTGCTGTGACTGTGTCACTGTTGGACTTTTACCCTCTGGACCCAGAAACTTTCCCCTCATCCTGAGAGCCTGGTGTGACCAATGGCTCAATTGACAATGGCTCACACAGCCCAGGGTGCCAATAATAATTCACCATTGTAACTCCAGATAGTGTAGATATAACAGATTTCTATTAAGGTCACATCACCTTTCATATATATCCTGAGAAAAGTCATTGTGCTCCACTGTAATATTTTTAAAGGATGTAAAAGTCATGTAAGTTACACAGACAACTGCAATTCTGGAAAAGAATTGCTTTAAAAGTCTTTATATCACTGCCTTCCCCGAAAAATTCTGATGCTCTTGGAGAATACCTGGGAGCAGTCCATAATAGGGCAATAAATATTCATCAGGGCTTTGGTGGATGGTTTTGGAGGACTTCTAATTACCTCTAATTAGGCTTCCAAAGCCTCCCTTGTGCACACTTAACTAGTTCAGACTTTTCTGGTTGTCAGTTCTTTCCTCTCCTGAAGGGCAGCCCTGGGCTCTGCTCACACCTGGCATTGTCACACACAGCCAGGAGCAGGGATCCAGGGAAAGGAGCTGGGAAATTAAAACGGGAGACTGCGAGAAAGGCACTGTCCTGCCGGAGGTGCGGGGCCACTGCCAAATCTGGGAAATGCAGGGAAATCAGCTTTTTCCCGGCAGCGGGGACAGCGTGGCCGGCACCTTCTGGGTGCAGAGCGCAGCCTGGAAACGTGGATCCTTGTGGGAATCATTGCCCTGCTCGGGACAACATCGTGTTTTCCCAGGAACTAAATGTCGCAGGAGTGATGGTGGCCGCTGTTTGGTGTGTGGGTGGTGATTTGGGGCTCCCCAGGAGCTGCTGTCAGCCCAACTTTCCCGAGGGTCCAACCCTCACCCACCCTGCAAGGGATGCCCGTGGCCAGTCAAGGGCCATCTCTAGCCTTGGCTGCCTTAAACACTCTGCATCTTCTTAAATTTATTTTTTTGTGCTCTTTTTCCCAAAATATGGCATGTGAGGGGCAAGATGAGCCTTGGCAGGGCTGGACAGGGTGATGTGGATGAAGGGAAAGGATGTGCATGGCTCTGAGCTCCCACTTTGGGACCAGCACTGCTGACCCCTTGAAATCCACCTACACAGAAATCCTTGCAGGGACCATTTTGCAGACATCAACTTTCCCATTTAATCGATTTTCATGGCTGACAGTTGGATTATTTGGGTAAAGATGTTTACATCTTGGATAATCACCAAGAAATTGAAGTGCTGACTAGAGTGAGCCATCTCCTCAAACGTTTGGGGAATTACTTGTAATCAGCTGTTGCCATGACTCTGGCCACATTTCCCTGTATCCTAGCAAAGATTGTCTCTGACTGAAGCTTTGGCTGCTACATTTGGGATGCTGATGGAAATATTCCGACTGTCAGCTCCCTGCCGCCTTCGCTTTGCGCCGTCTCTTTCCCGTCCGATCTCCTTCCCTGCTCCACAAAGCTGGTACCTGGCCTCAGGCAGCGTCATTCCTTGCAACACAGCAATTTACACCTTACCAAAATGATCGGGGCATTAGAATAACATCACTTCTGAGTGAGACCTGACTGGATTTTTAATAAACCGTGGTGTGGTCAGAGTTTAGGAGTCACCACTCGCTGCCTTCCCAGCCGCTGTCAGTGAATTCCTCCTCAACAGCCTCATTGATTTCTGCCTGCATAATTTATACATTTGTGTTTTCCTTCTGTGAATAGAGGACCAAACAATGGCAGTGAATTGAAGCAAATATCCCTCAATGAAACACTTCCATTACCTCCAAAGCACCTTCACTCGCAGGAGGGAGAAATAACAAACCCCAGCAATAAAAAAAAATATTACTGTTGTGTGGGTTGTCAAATCTAGAAAGTTTTCCACACTTCCAGCAAAGAGTATATAGAGGAGAATAGGCCATGATGAGACAGGGCCAGAAGTTTGGCTTTCTCAGCTTGTTTCCCCACTGGAATTCTGCAGCAGTCACTGGCAGAGGCTGAACACTGATGCTGGGGAAAGGACTGAGGTTCAGGGCTGCCAGTGGTCTCACCAACAGCCTCAGACGCTGAAGGGAAATAAATATCTGACAACCTCTGTTTTTTTTCCCTTTTATAGCCGTAAAAAATCTTAGTCGGGAAGTGAAGTGTATGGTCTCTGTACTATGGGGGTAGTAAGGATTGCAAAGAATCTCATACACACGTTTAATCCTGGGATTTTAAAGAAAAACGCCTGCTCTTTGGGCTGTGACTCATGTTTGTGGGTGCTTTTTTATGTTAAGTGGTCAGCACTTTCTTCCTTGAACAAAGCAAGGCTCAGCTCAATGATTTGAGTGTTCATTAAGGGCTGAGATGAGAAATCTCTCTCCAGCAGGAAAGAGATGCCTCACAGGAGCCTCTTGTGCTGCAGGTGTTTGAATACACGGAGTAAAATGACTCTTCAGCCCTGCAGCACAGCCTCTGCATTTGCCATTATCGTTGATTGATTTTTCACTCTGTGCTGTGTGGAGCTGTCTGTCTGATTTCCATTTACAATCTCCACTGCTCAAGGAATTTATGGGTTACAGGACATGCCTGGTATGTTATATGATATATATCCCAAGCCCTAGGACCAAACTCAATTGCTGCCACATAGGAACAGCTCTTTATCCACCAAAATTTTCATCCCACAAAATCGACATAATCGGTGATTTCAGTGTTGCCCTGCTCCAAGAGCCTGGATTGATTCCCCTGCCAGTAACAGGATCATGACTAAGAATATTTGAGGATTGCAAATATTCTATTATAAGCACTTTCTGGATAGGCAGAGGGAATAATTTTTTCATGCCCATCTTTTTTTTCTTTACACAAATTTAACTTCTTGCTGCAATCCACAAATTAGTCAGCTCCTCTCTGACTGCAGTAAAATGCTTTCATCATGTTTACAAGAAAGATGTTACCACCAGCCTTGCTACTAACAGGGGGTTTTGTTACTTCCTGCTCATTTATCCTCACCTGTTTTTGTGTCAAGTAGTCTGGGGAGTCCAGATAATTTCAAAACTAAAATTAATTTTTAAAAAATTTAATTAATTATTGAAATTAATTTGAAACTATTAAGTTTTAAATTTCTCTCCTATTCCATAATGGCAAAGTTTGAAAGAGCAGATAACTTTTACTCCTGATGGTGTGGATAGTCCAGAGGACTTCAAGGAAACTAAGTCAAGCCACGTTGTAGTTTGGGAGACAGGTTCCAAAACAAAGTGTCCATGTCTCCAAACTTCTGTCCCAGGTCATTCTCCATGGTTTGGCTGCATTTCCTTCCCCACAGATGAGAGGAAGTGGTTGAATCTTGTTCTTTGGGTGTACCTTGGGTGTGGGTAATCCCACGTGAGAGTTTCAAAGCTGTGGAGCAGGAGATTGCTCAGGCCAAGAGTTGTGTTCCCCAAGGGAAGGAGCCATTTGATTTCTAAACCCAGAGGCCAGAGCTGGGAATGGGTTTTTTATTTCCCCCGGTTCCATTCAGAGCTGAAACCCATTTCTGGTTAGAAACATGCTACAGGAGATCAAAACAGGAATATTTCATCCCCTCAGAGAATAAACTTTTACGTGTATTGCTTGGTGTATAAAATGTCTTCTTCCCGTGGAACAGTGAAATACAAACTACATGCCTGTTTCCATTTGCCAAGAGCATTTTCAGCCTGAGCCAGCCCAAAGGCACAACTTGGTATTTTCAAGTGTCAATCAAAGATGCTTTTCCTTCAGCTGGTGCAGGGTCCAACAATGGGCCATATGGGACACCAGTCTGTGCCAAAAGAAGAAGAATGGAATCAGGAATAAAATATGTCAAAGTATCTTCGTGCTAATTCCAAGCTCTACAGTCATCATGATGGGAGTTGCTGTAGCCATGCCAGCCCAATCATCCTGCTTGGCAAAATTAGAAGCAGTCCAGGTATAAATATCCCTGAACTTTTGGATGTTTAGAGTGGTAGGATGAGGCCTAAAGACATCATGATTAATTGTTTTTGTAGAAGAGTGCAAAAAATAACTGAGTTCCTGAATAGCATGAGACTGCTGTGGTTTTCTGACAATACTTTGGTGGGCACGGTCCAGATTTCCAAAGATACCCAGGCACTTGAAATCAAGTGTTTGTGTTCCTCTACTCTGACTGAGCAGTGAGTAGTGCTGTAAATAACTGCTGTGCAAATACAAGTGTTGTACAAGGATCTGAAGGAAAGGCCAGTGTGCTGTTACCATGCAGGACAAGAAGCTGTAATTTTAGACAAAGACGCTATATTTTTGGGGAAATCAGTGGGAAACGGGTGCCTTTTGGAAAAACTTCCTGCTTAATCAACACCACTCTTGTGGTTCAGAAAACTGTGGGAGTAACAGATGGCTGATGTTTCTTTTTGTATGGGCCAGTCAGCAGGAAAATAATAGAAGCCTGTGTCTTAATGAGCAGAGAGAAGATGGGAGCCTGAAGGTACCAGAACCGTGGGAGGAAGATGCAGACAAATCAGGCTCTGCCTTCCTGCTTATCCAAAATCTTTCTCATCTGTTGCACAAAAGACATGTGAAGGGGAGAAGGATCTTTGGCCCTCATCCAGACTTAGGACTCCTTTTTCTGGAGCTCTTGGGTGGTCCCCTCCACCTTCCCAGGCTCACAGCAGGGAGAGGCAGCACCCCCAGCAGGTACCAAATGGTGAGTGTGGCCACAGCTTGTCTGCAGCCACAAAAGGTGATGCTCTGAATCCTCTTCATTTTTTTTTAACTTTGCACATAGACTTTATATTAGGTATGAAAGGTGTCTCAACTGGCTTCATGGTAGCTAAACTACCAGACAGGATGGTAGCATCTCAGCAACTTCCAATTCCAGAAATTCACTAAAAAACACCACCTTTCCTTTCCTGTTTGTGCAGCACTTCTGAAGATTCACATCCTAAGACTGTCTGTGAGCTATACATGAATGAATCCAGTAAATAAAGAAATTGATAGAAAAATGAAAAAGCTGGAAAAGAACTGCACTACAACATCTACTGCAGGAAGCTTTTGGACAGTGCTTAAGGAAGTCTAAACATGAGGGTTTTTTCATCCCAGCTCATTCTAAATTAAGAAAGCAAACAAATGCTGTTGAACTCTGGAAATCAGAAATCAGAGTTTCAGGGTTCTTTCCAAAGCTGTGGGAAAGCTGCCCTTATTTGCCACACAAGCAAGGCAGGACCCTGGTGCCAATGAGTGTGAGCCAGTTACTACTCAACTATAATTGAGATTTAAGAGCTATCATTTCCTATTGGTTAACCAAGGAAATATTTATGGCCAAAGCTCTGTGCCAAGCACAATATTTATGACCAAGTTTTTACCACTGGCTGCATTTTGTTACTGCTGATTTTTGCACAGAGGACACAGATCACATTCACACTGATGTGGGCATGAAAATGAAGGCTGAAGTCACCAAGACAGAGCCTGGAGTAGGGTCTGTCTCTTCCAAACCTCTTCTCTGTCTTCACAGCAGTCCTGGTGAGGGCACTTGAGGTATTTCAGGCTCAGATCACTTTTCTCTCCATGCCTGGCTAAATTATCCTCTGTTCAGGGAGCTGAGGCCTGGCATGGGAGTTGTTTGAGGTCGTGTCTGTGCAGTGGCATCAAGAGCTTCAAATCAGGGACCTCCTGAGCTCCAAGAGGCAAAGAGGGCTGGCTGGAGAAGCTCCCAGCTCCTGCTCTCCAGGTGGATGGGCAGGTCCTTCACAGCCCTGGCTGCTCAGCAGGTACCTGACCCTTCCATCAGCAGGCCAGGAGCTCAGGGGAGGTTGTAGCTTACTCAGTCACCTCATCCAGCTCATTTCTCATGAGCCCTGGCTTTGCCTGCAGCCTGCAGCACCCTCAGACAGGTTTGCACTGGCTGGGAAGTTGTGATCTGTTGCTGGAGCTGACTGAGGAGAGGAAAGGATTTGTCAGTCACTCCAGATTTCTTCAGTGAGTAAATTGGGCAGTGTTTGCCCTCTGGTGAGGAAGGACAAGAGCCTAATTTAGATCCACAAAGCTGAGCAGTAAAACCAAAGCCATCCTTGGAGAACAAACTTGTCTGGAGAAACATTCTTCAGTTCTCTAATTTAAAAATCCATCTTCATGGATCTTAGGAGAAGTGAAAGCTGCCTCCTTGCCCTTTATGGGCTCTTTACAATGGAGTCTGGCATTTAGAAATAAGATATAGCGGTTCATCTGATCTGTAACATGAACCCTTTAATAGCTGTAGAGCTGGAAGTCTTAATGAGGCCATGACTTTCTGCTTTGCTTCAATTCCTCTTTCAGTGCTTGGCTCACTTTGTTTGTTGCTTTGTTTAAGCATAGCCAGAACCACAAATCCTCCTGTTGCTTCATTAATAAAGAGCTTTATTCAGAAATTCCTAGGATATGCCTGAGTGAGCAACAGGAAGAGGAGAAATCCAGAGAGGAAGAAATGTGTGGATTATTGTGTTTTGTTGGCATGATGAGTCCTTGGTCAGGCAAAAAGAGAACCAATGTGTTGCTGTGGAGGACAGAGATGGGAACAAGTCTGGAGACAGAAGGAATGAGAAAATTCCCCCTGCTCTCCATCAGCACAGGCTGTTCAAAGGTGAATCCAGCTGGATTCTCCCCAGAGCTTCGTTATGGAGCTAATCCTGCAAGGTTCTGAGATCCCTTAGCTCCCAGCCTGGCAATGTGTGAGTATTCCAGGGCAACACAAAAGGTTAATGGGATTCAAATCCTAACGAGCACACGGAGAGGAGGAGGAGATGCTGCATCCCCACCCTGCCCTGCTGTGGGGTGTGCCTGTCTCTGCTCCAGCCCCACGGAGCCTCTCCTCGTGGATGGAGCCGTGGGGCCTTCATGCCTTGGAGTTCTACCTAGAACAGAGGCTAGGCAAGATTAAGAGATAAAACCAGCTCTCTATTAAAGGCCTTCAATTTATTAAAGGCCTCCAAAGACCTTGGGAAGTCAAAAGCCTCCAAGAGGGGGTACACCCGAGGTGGGTGATGGTCACGAGTTTTTCACGCAATTATAAGTTTGGGCCATTTACATATCAGGGGTTAATCCTCCAATTACAGCTTCAGGTAATAAAGTATATACCCCCAGTTTTCTCCTTTCCCAACTTACTTTTTGTTTACACTTTTCAGGGCCTGAGACAGTAGGGTGTCCTTGAGCTTCAGGCCCAGAGAGGAATTGCTTTGTCCGAATAAAACGGGAAGGCAGTAACTAACAGGCTGTGGAGCTTTAGAGTTATACACTAAACAAGTACAGGATCTGAAAAATGTAAAAGCTAAAATCCTAAGGCATCACCCTGACTGGAAGACGTGTGCCTGTGGTGTCCCAAGTACCCAGGGCTGGGCTGCCAGGTGTCTGCTCACCTGGAGAGGGACCTGGGGGTGAGGTTTAGCAAAGCCATGGCACTGCCTTTGTCTGCAGGGCCTGGTCAGTGCCAGGAGGGTGCTCCAGGAAATAATAAGAGGATTTGGTAGAATTCTGTGGCTGAAACACATCCACTCTGTAGCCAACTTCCAAGAAGATGAGCAGCCTTGGAAAAGCCTGGGCTCCATAATTATATCTACTGCTTTGGAAATAATAATTCCTACATTTACAGGCAAAATCTCTCCCTCCTCTCTGTGTGCTCATTAGGATTTGAATCCTTTTACATTCCTACAGTGCTGTTTTACTGTTGTTCTTACTCCCATGCAGGTGTCTCAGCTCCCCTGCTTGGCCAGAAGTCTCTTACACAGTAAAAAAACCTTTGATTTAGTTAAAAATGTCTTTTAAAGCATTCTGTCACTTCAGGAACAAACTGAAATGAATATGAATAAATCAGAGTCACTCTTGAGAGGCCAGCAGTACCTCGCAGGTTTCCCCAGAGGCAGATGGAGCCTGCTCTGCTCAGAAACAGCCCCGCACATCCCTCTGCCCTGCTCATTTCAGTGCTCATTTCACTGAAAGGAGATCTCTCCCCTTTCACTGTTGGTTTTCTTCCTTCTGCTTTTGCTCCACCTGAAGCCTCTGTTGATGACAAAGCAGGTAGAAACAGGAGAGGGAAATCTTTTTCACAGGAATGGAGAGGCAAGGGAAACAAGCCCGATTCCCTTTGAATGCAAAGATGGTGTTTCTCAGGCATTCCATTAACCCCAGCTGTCCCCCCTGCCAAGCCCAAATGGGCAACGGGGTAAGGAGATGTTGTCATTATGATGTCTCACTCTTGTAGATTTAAACACCCAGATGACATTTTACAAAGTAAACAGAGGTCAAGGGCTTGCCCTGGAGAGCTGGCTGTGACATCCAAGACAAGATCATGGAGAGAGAGCAGATTCAAAGGAAATGTGCAGTCCTAGGATTCCCTGGCAGTGCAGCTGCTTCTGCCTCCTTGAGCAGCTGAGCTTTTTTCAATATTGGATGAGGCAGGAGATGGGGCTTAGGCACAGTTTATGTACAGGCACCCACCTCTCAGGGACCTTCAATCTGCTTCTGCCAGTGTCTTTTATAGAATAAAAAATTATTTGAGAAAGGTTTAAAGTAGACAAGAGATTTACAGGAGTGCAGAATGCAAGAAGGCACGGTCAAGACCTACCAGATCCTTGCAAAATCATGGAATTCCACTAAATGGCTCAAAACTTTGCCCTTTTTCCAAGGACAAGTCTGAAATTTCACTGGAAACCTTGGGGAAACACTGCCTTGTTTCTGTTTTGTTCAGTCTAGAATCTTCAATAGCTGGGATGTCTGAATCAGCTTTTATGAACATCTGGATCACCCAAATTATCCACGTCTCTTTTGGACAAAGAAAGATAATAGTAATAATGAGGAGACTCAGAGCTGGGTCCCTGGAAATCAGGCTGGAGTTGCAGCTTTCTACCACAATAAAAAAATAATTAAAACCTTTAAATGGCATCTTTTGTTCCAGCCAGAGTCCCTTGCACATGTACCAGTGGAAGTCATCGCCTTCCAAATACACACAGGAGCTGATGGAAATTTTGTTATGGTCCAATGATGCAGAAAGAAACTGGCAGTGAGATTTAACAAGGTCACTCCAAGGCACAGAAACCACTGTAAAATATGCTCATTCCACACATGGCCAGCGAGGTGAGGGATAAACCTTTCACTCATAGGAAATAGTGATTTACAATTAATTTCCAAAAGAAGGAAATCCTTTTTTAATCAAAATAATTTATAGGGTTAATCTAAAGTCAGTGTTTGCTCGCCAGCACGGAAAGCCAGGCAAGGTGAAGATGGATGGGGTTTGTCCATGGGATTTGAATCAGCTCTGCACAGGAGGGCCTGTAGTCAAGGATACCTCTATTATTTATGGCCAAGGTTTTCAAAAGGGAATAGTTGATCTTGCATCCCTTGGGTTTGGCTGCTCAGTGTGTGACCTGTGCAGAGCACCAGCCTCACTGAAAAATGGCCTTTAGGAATCCTATTCCCCACTATTTGTTTGTTGTGTTTGGTGCTCGTGGCTGGATGTAGGTGGACAGAAAGTCAGGATTCCCTCATTTAATGCTGCTGGGTCAGAACTGAGCAGGGCTGGACGTAACAAGGAGCACAAGAATCTGCAGACTTCAGATTCCACAGAGTAAAGGTGTTTAAAGAAATGCTAGGAGGTTTTTTTGTAGCTGTTTTTGGGAATGTGTGGCTGCAGTAGGTGACAGAGTGATGCTGTTTAGCCCTGGTGAGGAGTGACTGCCCCTCTGCTCCCCTGCTCCTGGGGGTGCTCAGAGCAGGACCTGGCTCTCAGGATGACCCCACGCTTCAGCTCCCAGTTAATTTGATCTCACATCTGCTGCTTATTAAATTAATGCTGGGTGGTTCCCTGGAATGAGCACTATAGATTTGTACAGCATATCACAGGTGCCCAGGTGCTGCAGTGAGGGTCAGCACTCTGAAAGCAAAGCAGGCAACTGTACAGGAATCCATAAAGCGGGAAAATATGGTGTGACTTGTCACTGGAAAGACTGACAATTGTTGAGGAAGAGATGAGATAAGAAAAACAAGACAAGTCGAGTTTGGTACTATGGTGATGTTATTTATAATCTCACTACAGACCTATTTTCTCTTGTGACTTTAACCCTCCCCATTAGCAGTGAGCAATCTATTATATTGAAAGATATTTGAGATGCTTTGGGAGTAGGGAAATTATTATACATAAAATATGTAGCTAATATTATTAGAACAGACTCTGATTAATTTTGCAGCTGGCAACATTACCCCTGCCTGAAAATTAAATCCATTTGCTATCCGTGTGGAAGTAATTGTGTTAATATCAAAGCTAGTTTTGAAATGAAACGGGGAGAGCTCCACTCCATGTCTCCCATGCAAGGAACCAGGGATGTGAGATGAAGGGCTGTAGTAACAATTCCTTGCTAACACAAGAAGTTATCCCTTCCTCCACCAAAATTGCAAGACTTCAATAGAGTTTTTTGTGATGTATTTAAGGTACATTTAAGCATATAGATAAATCCAAGTGACCTTGTTTTGGTCTCATCCCTGGTTTGCAATATTGTCTGTGTGCAGACACTGATATTTGGATTTGTACTGTGTGTTTGTACAGCACCAAGCACAGCAGAGCCTTGTTCTCCTGGGCGGGTTCATCACCCCAGTAATTATTGACAGCAAAGATACGTGCCCAAGCCAGAAATATCTCAGTCTAATTACACTGGAGTGATTTTGAAAAGCAGTTGGACGAGATTAAAGAGACAGCTTTCGTTAATTAAGAACTGTTTGGGCTTCCGGTGCTATAGAGATCCCAGCTGGCCCCATATCCACCTCTGGCTGCAGCTGGGCTCTGGATCTCCCCCTTTATTTCTCCTGTAAAAGTTTTCCTCCCTGCAGCCTGTTTGCTGGAGCGCAGGGATTCTCTCCTCCTCCTCCTCCTCCTCCTAAGCAGGAGGTGGGCAGGTCTGACTACATTAAATATACAAACACGCCGTGCTCACTCTGCTCCAGAGGCAGCATCGGCGGCCCATCAGCAGCAGAAGCCGAGCAGAGGCTGCCCCGGGGGCTGGCGGAGGGCTGAAAGCAGCAGCAGCAGCAGCAGATAAAGCAGATAAAGCAGAGCCAAGTGCCCCGCAGGAGAGGGGAGAGGAGCAGCAGAGCCCGGGCAGGCTGCGCACCCCCGGCTCTCACGGGCGCTCTCTGCAGCCCCTGAGCATCACTCGTGAGTAAACGAGCAGCAGCGTCCTAGCCAAGAGCATCCTTCAGGAGAGAGCTGGAGATCACTCAGAAGGGAGAAAGAAAAAAGAATTTAAAAAACCAACCACAAAGCACCAGCTGCTGTCCCTTCCCAGAGGGAGTGAGAGCTAAAGGAGTTTAGGGGAATGAACCTGGAGCATCCAGAGACTCCGAGCGGAAAAGTTGCCCCGACGGGAGGCTCTGCACACTGAAGCTCTGCTCCGCGATGGGATTTCTCGTGCCTAAGGGAAACCTCCTCCTCCTGCTGTGTGCCAGCATTTTCCCCGGTAAGTTTGAGGAAGCTCTTCTGCCCCTGCTCTGCTCTTTAGCTCTTTCCTCCCTTATCCCTCTCGAAGACACACTGCAGAGAGCAGCCCCTGTCACCAGGGAATTTCCCCACCTCCTCCACCCTTCTGCCCCACCATTTCTGGTACCCTGAGCAGCCCAGCCTCTGCTGAGCAGCGCTTTGCCTTTATTTTCTGCTCCTTGTCTGATTCGATGGAGAAAGGGTTAAAGCCACGGTGGGAAGGGGGCAGGAGGGAGAATCCAGAGCGGAGCTCAGCATTCTGCTTCTTGCCTGGGCTTTTCTTCCCTGGGTAAAGTGTGTTAATGTGTCTCGGGGCTACAGCTCCGGCTGGGGAGAGCACAGCCGTCGCTCAGCTAATGCTTCTCTTTGTATAATCCAGGGCAGCTAAAGACTAAGTAGAAGCCATATTCCACGAGGAACGTGGGGAGAGCCCCCGGCTCCCTCTCCCCTCTGTCTGGTACAGCCGGCTCAGGAGTGCAGCTCCTCTGACAGCCCCCGGGTGAAACGTGGCTTTAATTTTTAATAACCACCAAGCACCTCTGACAGCTCCTGGAGCCTACACGCGGGGTCAGGGCTGCTCATTGCAGCCTCCAACTTTTAAAGTTACACCTGAGCAAAACTGGGATCTTGTAATCCAACTTGTGTCTCCACCATCCTCTTCCTTCTTCCACTGTTTTTGTGAAATATTCACTAAGCAGGTTAAAGAGCTGAATTTCAGTCCTTTTTTTTTTTTCTGATACGTGTAATGCCAATTTTTAATGTGTAAATCTGATCCAAAATCCCTATCTCCCAGCAGGAGGCTGCTTTTCCCTTTTTGGCTTGCCCTTCCTAGCATCCTTCTTCCCTGCTGCAGACTCCAGTGCCAGAAACTTGCCCCAGAGTGGCCATAAAAATTAGACCACAATTCAGGGAAGAATGGCTCATGAAATGTTTTCTGAATGGTCTGACTTTCTTCAGACCAATCCTGCTGTGTAATAGTGTGTGAATAGAGTGAGGAATACCTGGCAATGTCGGGGATAGAGGGGAGACAAACCACCTGAGCAGCATCAGGTGTGTCCCCAAGCGCCCATCGCTGCGGTTTGCTGGAGTTTCCCTCTGGAGGAGGCTCCAGCTGTGCCAGCCCATGGAGCTGCAGGTGTTCCATTCCTTCCCCACAGCCTTTGGCCACGTGGAGACGCGGGCCCACGCGGAGGAGCGGCTCCTGAAGAAACTCTTCTCTGGTTATAACAAGTGGTCCCGTCCCGTGGCCAACATCTCGGACGTGGTGCTCGTGCGCTTCGGCCTCTCCATCGCCCAGCTCATCGACGTCGTAAGTGCAGCCTCTTTGACAAGGCCAAGATTAGCCAGGCTGGGCCCAGGGACAGGCTCCTGGTGCGTGTGGGCCTTGCTGGCTGATCCAGGGTTGGGTTGGGAAGGCTCTGCCTTCAGCAGACCTGGTGGAATGCGGGGTGACTCGTGTGAGCAGCTGGTCATCAAAGTGGATCCTTTACTCTTCGATTACTACAGGCAAAATCCCAAATTCCTTATCAAAACCCATGGGACTGATCACAGCAGGGCAGTGGAGCCGCTGGCATAAATGCCAGGGAATTCTGGCAAAAGAATAAATCAAATCCTTAATTTGGAATTTGAGCCATGATCATTAACACTAATTTACACAAGTTGACAGAGACAGTGCTTTGCACACCTTGGGAAGAGAGATGGCCTAAAGAGGTTTCTGCAAATGAAAGTTTTGAGGGTTTTTAGCTAATCTGGCAGATATTAACAAGAAAATTCTTTCTGAGTGTTTGCTCAGATAGAAGCCACACGTGTGTATATGCCCTGTACAAAACAGAGTGGTCTGCAGTCAGGCTGATGTGCACTGAAACAGCATTTATGGGATTATTCTGGCACAGTGTGTCGGGGTCAAGTGTTGGACAAAGGAGGTCCCTGCAGGGCTGCAGATGCCAGACACGCTCACAGGCTTTAGAGCTTGTGCAGATCTTGCTCCTGCATTTTTCTCCTTCCTGTCCCATTTGCATGTGGCACTTCCCAGGACAGTGTCCGTGCAGCTGCACACTTTTTGAGCAGATACTGAGCTGGCTTTCATAGAATGGTTGGGGTTGGAAGGGACCTTTAAAGGCCAGCATGACCAACCCCCTTATTTTTCAGAAGAGGGGACTCCCTGTCACTTTTTACTGTAGTTTTGTGACAGAATGAAAGGAGTGATAGATAATGCCCCAGCCCTGGAAGTGTTCAAGGCCAGGCTGGATGAGGCTTTGGTCAGCCTGATCTAGTGGAAGGTGTTGGAGAGGATTGGAACTGGATGAGCTTTAAAGCCTCTTTCAATACAAACCATTCTGTGATTTCTGGGATAATTGAAAGAATAATGCAACCTAAAGACATTACTGGTGTGGGAAAATCATAACAGATGACTCTCCACACAGTTTTATATTTTGAAATCAGATTTTTGGGATGAAAAGGAAGCAGCTGAGATGGTTCAGGAGGTGGGGAATCAAAGACACCAGTTGCTGGAGAGTCTCATCTCCTCGTGCAGAAGCTGTGCACTTCCAGCTGTGCAGCACAGCAGTGGCTCCCATTCCCCTCCTCACTCTTACCTCAGCCTGAGGGATCCAGGGCTGTTTGCACTTGCTGATGTTGAAGTTGCATGGTTCTCATCTGAATAATTGATAAGACTAAAGATAAGACATTAGTGGCTGTGGAGGCATGAGAGAGACTTTCCATTATGCAGCTGCTGAATCGTGGGAGAGGGGGGATCGATACACCTGCTCCGCTTTCCCAGTTTACTGAAGAAAAATTAATCTTCTTAAAACCATGGCAGTGGTTAGAAGTGCAACTTGCAGGCAGAGCTGTACCTGTGGGCATGGCTGGAGGAGAGCTCTCACCCCTCCTGCCCCAGTCTGTGACTGGTGACACTCCTGCCACCAGTGGCTCTTCAGCTCCTCTACCCCTTCCTGACAGTGACAATTTTGGTGCAAACCCTGCTGCAGTTGTTAGACACAATGCTCAGCTCCCAACGACAAGGAGTCTGAAAGGGAAATCAGAGCTGTATTCAAACCCCAGCTCCTGCTGACAAAAGCTGGGGGCAGGGGGACAGAAATCAATGGGGAGCTCTACAGTCCTGCATGTCCTTACCTCACCCTCGATTGCTGAGGGTTTTCTGAGACCAGAAATGAGAGGGGAGAGACCAAATATGTGTCCAGGAGCAGCCCCTGAGAGACACACTTGGGCTCCTGTGCCTGTGTGTGTGCAGGACCTCACGTGCTGTGCTCACCTTGAGAGAAGGGGCCAGGTACCCGTGGCTGTCCTGTGTCACTGCTGTCCCGTGGGCTGGCTCCATGAGGAGCACCCAGCTGAGGAGGAACTTGGTCATTAGCAAACCCCTGTCAGATAATGCCACGGAGCTGGGGCTGTGCTTCACTCGGGTCAGGAGCATGGTGTGGAGATGGGCAGGAGCTTCCACAAAGGTCCTGCTTCCACAAAGGGTGGTTCCAGAGAGAATTCCAGTAAAAGCAGCACCTGCTACACTGGGATGCCCAGTGCAGGGGCTGTGGTGGAGACCCTCAGGTGCTTGAATTGCAAAGTGGTCAGAGAAGTAGGTTCTCAAGGATTGGTCCAGGTCATGGCATCCTTCATCGCCCATCGGCACCCAAAGGAGCAGCTGGATGTTTTCTCTCCCTTTGTTTCTCACTGGAGTGTTTTTGTATTCCTCCTTCCTCCATGTGCTTCTGGTCCCTAACCCCAGAGGAGAGAATCTCTGCTCAGGTTTTACATCTGGTGCCACAACAGCAATGAGAGGGCTCAGGGTGTAGGAGGCAGAGCTCCCCCCAAACTTCCTGGGTTTTAATGTTCACAATCAATCCTGAACTGCCACAAGAGCAAGGTTAATGATGAGCAGTTTGCTGTCAGCTGAACCCTGCCAGCTCAGCTGGGTGTGATGCCAACCAAGGCAAGAGATATAAAACCCCACACAAATAAATCCTGAGCTCTGGTGGGACACTTCAGACCAGCACTAGGCTCTGCCCCATGTAATTCATCTGAGTTACTTCCAAAAGGCAAGCAGCAAACAGTGATTACCTCTACTGCAGTGCTGCCAGCATTACAAATACCTGACATTATTTAAATATGTATATACAGTCCCACCTCTCCATACTATTTGTGCATAGAAAATCTGCCTGTTGATGGAAATACCCCAGGCTGCCCAAGAACTCCATGTCTGCAGAGCAGCTGGGGTTTATTCAGAAAACCCAATCCATAGTGCCACAGGTTCATGTGTTTGGTAGAGGAGAAATGCTGCTGAGCTTCTTGTTTCCAGAACTGTGTCCATGGATAATGTTTTGCAGGAGAACACCCTTGCAGGTGAAGCTGAGCACTGGAATCCATCACACGAGTGTGAGTAAGGGTTTATCCATCCATCACTCCCTTCCTTCAGTGCTCAGGTCAAAGGCAGGCTGGGGAGCTTTTCCCTCTACCTGGTATCATCATCCCAGGCTGAATCCATCAGCACTGAGTAAAATCCCAATAAATTCCACTCCATCTGCTCACAGGATTGCTTAGGTGCAGGCTCAGCTGTTCAGTGGTATCAGACAGCTGTGCCCTGTCCCGTGTCAAGTGACAGAAACATCTGCTTTTTATTTCCAAGACAGAATTTACATTTATTGCAGAGGTCATTTGTAATTATATAAATGAAATACAATTAAGGGAAATGAAGAGGGTTCTTTGGGCCTCTTAATCTGCTCCTGTAACCGATATCTGATCTTGCATTTCAGGATGAGAAAAATCAAATGATGACCACGAACGTGTGGGTGAAGCAGGTGGGTGCCCCCAAATATGTGTTTGTCCATGTTTCTTTTCAGTTTTTCTGCTGAACTCTCCCAGCTTTGTAACCACCTCATTTTTGGCAGGAGTGGCATGACTACAAGCTGCGCTGGGACCCCCAGGAATATGAAAATGTCACCTCCATCCGAATCCCCTCAGAGCTCATCTGGAGGCCAGACATCGTCCTTTACAACAAGTGAGTGTGAGCACTGTGACCAAAGGCCAAACTCATCCTTGCAAATTTTCCCTGTCCGCGAGGTTAAAATGTTTCCTGCAATTATTCCACTTTATTTTGTTCTCTGTGGTTGGAGTTCATGTAGTTTCTATAGCATGCCTTAAATGACATGACTGACATTCATCACAAGGGCTCTGCTCTCCTAATGATCCTTCCTCTGGGCAGCCAGTTTTGCTGGGGGATGCCAGCTATTGTTTTCTCTTCACATGTCAGATGCACAATTAAGCTGGATTTGAGCTTTCAGTCCTCTTCAATTTCATTTCACCCAGGAGCTTTCCCCTAATTCATCACCATCACTGGAAAGCCAATTACTGATGATGGGCTTAAATAAGGAAAATATGCTGAAACATGTCAGGCTTTTGTGTCTACAAACAGAGGTTTCAGGTCAGCTAAATACCATTCTGGAATGATTTCTAAATAGGTATTTGTTCCTCATTGCAGGTGCTTGGAATCTGTCCCTCGTATGGGCACTTCCTAGGGAGCATGTTGTGGTTTTCTTCCTTTCCTTTGGAGCCTGTTGATATTCTTAGAAACGCTGCCCAAGTGCCAAGGCTGTTTTCTCCCTGGGGCACCCACCACAACTCCCCAGCCTCCCAGGGTGTCAGATATCCCATTCCCCCAGCCCAGCACAGGCTCCAGAGAAAACACTTGCTGCAGGCATCAAAGAAAAGCATCTTTGCATGTGGCTGGCACTCAGAGAAAACCCTCACAGCAGCAGCCAGGCTCGGTTTTAATAAACAGTCGCCTGGTTCTAGCTTGATATGATTTTGCTTCTGTTTAAAAATCAAAATAAATTGCTGAAGCTGGAATCTGCCCAGGGGATTGTGAGCTTTGGAGACAACAGGGGCTGTTATCTTTCCCATTAGCTCGTTCTTGATCCTCAGTGGTGTGGAGTGATTGCAAACCTCTTGGAAATCACTGCATCCTCACTGAGCCCCTTTCGGAGATTAGCCCAATGGAAATTACTCATTCTGAGGCACTTGGACCTTCCTGCCCTCCAGGGACACGCTCTGAGCAGGAGTATTGCATCACAAGTGCCTCACTTGGCACCAAGAAAGGTGTTCACAGCTTCCACTGGAAAAAAAAAAAAAAATGTCCTTGTCGTTCTCATTGTTTAATTAATGACAATGGCAAGGATTATTATTTTTGGAGCTTCTGGTGGTCGTTGAGGTGGACCATGGTACCAAAGGAAATGAAGTGGCACAAATCCCCTGCGACCTCTGTGAGTCAAACCATCCTTTTGCTGGGGCTACTGGCACACAAGAACCTGATGTGTCACCTCTGCTTCCTCTCCCTTGGCTCAGCACGGTTGATGAGGATGGTCCGTGCAAGGAGGGGCCAGGAAATAAGGAATCACAGGATGACAGAATGGTTTGGGATGAAAAAGATCTTAAATATGATCTCATCCCACCTCCAGTCATGGGCAGGGACACTTCCCACTAGACCAGGGTGCACAAAGCCCTGCCCAGCCTTGCCTTGAACACTTAGCAGGGATGAGGAAGACTCCAGGAGACCTTGGTATCCTTTAGGTCTCTGGACATTTTGGGGTTTCATGCTGAAGACATCCCCCAGATGTCCAGCACACCCAGACCTTGAGCTGGCAGCCTTTGGCTCCTGCCTTCACACGCTCTGCCCCTCTGCCCTGCTGCTGCAGTTCACTGCTGCTGTCACCTGAGTCCCTACAGGGACTCCAGGGCTCTGATCTCCTGGCCACAGCAGCTACTCCAGAATGTCCTTCTCAACCTCTTCTGGGCAGTGAGAGTCTTTCAGTCCTGCCCACTTTATTGCTCTGATTTGCAGCAGCAAATCTGACTGGCCTGGGACCTGCTGACACGGGAGATCTCGTGCCCCAGCTCCCCAGATCCCAGCTACCTCCCCCCCTTGATCCATACTTACCATTAATAACCATGCATTTATCTGTTGGTTGTCATCAGTCTATAATGCATTTTTAATTGGTTACTTTACCCATGAATTAAACACTGATGCAACCTAGGCACCAGACATCAGTGGGTTTCCATGAATTCCATGGGTCTCCACTGCTGTATTTCCCTTTGCTCTTATGCAGAATGTTTTCTGCCCTGAGATGTACTCCTCTCATCCACCTAACTTCCTACCAAACACATCTGGAGCTGCAGGCAGTATCTTCGTCAGGTTTCACATTTTTTAGGGATTGCTGGGCAAATGCAAAGCAAAACCTCCAGAGTGAGGGGACACCAAGGTGAGGCTTTTGTGCACAGCAATTCACCAACTGCATCCCCAGCCAGGGCTGATCCTGGTGGGCATCTCAGCTGGAGATGGCAGTGATTACCCATGGTGATGCTAACAAGGAGTCCCCCTCATATTTTACATGTATATATTTATAGTTTAGAGGGAGTTTAACCTAGCTGCACATGATTCTGGGTCTCTGAGAGCAAGAAAATGTGCAAAGAAACCTTGGTGGGAGAGAGCGAGAGGCTGCACTGACCTTCTGCTTCCTTTAGGCTGTTTAGGGTGAGCTAATTATTGCTTATCATGTGCTCTGGCAGAAATATGGTATTTCTGTTTGGGATGGACTGCTTCAGGAAAGATTATACAAATGCTCCTTCTGATTTCATCTTGGGCTGTATACAGAAATGGTAAAATTTCAACTGACTCCATATTTACATCTTTAAGGAAACCTAACCCTTTGTTGTGAGGTTACTCTCGTATCTTGGCTCATTATTGTAAAAAAAACATTCCATTTACCCACTCTGGAGACTCAAATTAAATCAGTAAATTCAGCTGGTTTGGCCTAGAGACTAAATGTAGTTGTCAACATTCATGAGGAATCTGAAACCAAATTAATACCCTACAGGGAAATTAATATGCTGTTGAATTTTCAAGCTTGATGAGATAAGTTCCAAGACTCTGCAAATAGTTTCTACTGGATGTGACATAACATATGTATAACAGAGGAATATGAGTTCCTCACAGTGAAGTGACAAAGCCTCCTCTTTCCCAAGAAACCAGGCTGTTCCTTATCTGAGGTTGTAAAGGCTCTTCAGGCACCACCAAATAATTTCTAAATGAATTATCTAATCCTCTGCATTGATTTGTTTTTCCATTCATGATGGCTTTGAAGCACATTTTAATTTTCCTTTGTATATTTGAAGTATAAAAAAATGAATTTTTTCTCTAATGAAGGAATAATTTCTTGGAGGTTGCATTTTTTGTTTGTGGTTTGGATCGGGTTTTTTTGTTGGTTTTTTTTTTTTTCTTCTTCATCGCTGTGTTGAGTCACTGGTTCAACATAGGAGCTCCAGAGGAGAAACCCTTGAGAGAAATCCAGGTGCTCCAGTTGCTGAAGGCTGCCCAGGGCAATCCAAGCCCATGTCCTTGAGCCTAATGCTGATTTTCAGCTGGGTAGTCATGGTATTATCACAGCATTTGTCTTCTCCAGCCTGGTGATTATAAAACCTGGGAAAAAGCTACTGGGAATACTGAGAATTCTGAAGTTTCTCTTTTCTCTGTATTTTCTGGGGTTAACTGTTCCAGAAAGTAATCCCTGTCTTAGACTCCACAGTTACAATTTAAAAAAAATGAAAAAGACAAGATCAGATGTGAAGGAAAATCAAATACAAATTTCTGTAATTAGGGGTAGGACCTACCTTGAGGAATTCATCCAGTGATAAAATGGACACAAAGGGATTACTGGAGTGGGTAGGAAGATCGTCTGTCAGGCAGCTTTTGAAAATCATGGAAAAACAAAGAGGTTTTTTGGAAAGTACTGTAGCGGCTTGTTCTCATGAACTATACTGTGATGTTTGCAACCAGTCAGATTTATGGAGTAACACTGGTTTCATGACTCATCCCAAAGCTCTCCAAAGGAGAAATACCAAAAGATGCCCTGTGTAACCTTTAAAATTGGACACAAAAATTGGAAAACTTGACATTTTTCTTTATGTGCATTGGCACAGATCTCATCATTGTGCACCAGCTGTATTTACAATAGGCCAAAAAAAAAAAAAATCACTAATTCACCCTTCAGCTCTCCTGATTCTTCTGAGAGGTTCAGTGGTTGTTTTTCTGGAGAGGGATATCTTTCAGGTTTGCTGCCAAGCTCTAGCCCTCAGTCAGGAGCTGAGAGAAGGAAATCCTCAGGAGGGATCCTCTCCTGGGCTGCTGCTCTGCTCACACCCAGGGGCTTCTCCCACCATCCTGCTAAGGACAGAGCAAGAGCTCTGCCTTCAAAGTGCTGGCCAGGATCCTTGGCAGAGGGGGGGATTGGAGCAAAATGCACAATTCCAGCTCAGCCAGAGCCTCCTGAGACCCCTCTGCTCGTCCCACCAGCCTAGCACAGCCTTGGCTGAGAACGGGGCCTCTTTTGCTGAGCAACAACCAGAATGTCATTGCTTGCTGCTGGTTCCTAAACACCTAAACCAAGCAAAAGCTGGGAGTGACCAAAGGAAATCCCATCAGTGCACACATCTCCCCCTGGGCACCCAAGAGGTTTTGTACCCAAGTTGCCAAGATCCTGCAGATATTTAAAACCCAACTAGGCAAGGTCCTGATCCTCTTGCAGCTGACCTGCTTTGAGCAGGGAGTTTTGGGCAGGAGACAGTTCCAGAGGTGCCTGCCAAGCAGTGCTTTTGAGTTATTCAGTTGCACAAAACAATTTATATTTTCCAGTAAATATTTTCTGGTTTCCCTTTGAAGAGAATTTTAATCTGAACATTCCAGAAGCAGGTACTGTGATGTGTACCAAAAGGGGGTAGGCTCTTAATATACAATTTTTCTTTATTACTGCACTTTGGTGAAAAATGCTTTAAGTGAGGACATTCTACTATATCCATATATGTGTATAGATAATTTTCAGGCTTTTAAAGGTCTGTTTGGATTTAAATTGCATCATCAGAAATTAAAATAAATGTGTGCCTCATTTACACGCATACTGAAAACACTTAATTTTGTGAGATGGTGTATCTCCCAACTGCAGGAAAATAGAAAGTGGCAAAAGAAAATAAAAATTCTCTGTCAGCAGAGCTTTTTAGTGGAACATGGCTGGTAGATGTCAGTAAAGCAATGCCATCCTTAAACCCTTATAAACTTAGGAGATTTAGTAGTGCAGCCTTTATTCTCAAAATGAAAAATCAAAGGCTGCAGCACACAGCAGCTTTTTCCTTGGGAAAAAAAATAAGTAATTGTCTTCTCTCTTTCTTGGTGTGCACTGCTGTGTTTGACATAAGAGAGCTCCAGTTCTTTATTACTGACATATTTTTAAAGCTGTCAGGTCAGAGTAACCAGGAGAGCCTGTGTGAACTCTCCAGTTCTTGTGATGTTCACTTACAGCTCCTTCCAAAGGGATTTTCATGGCCACTGTCACAGAGAGTGATCTCCCCTGAGCGAGGGCAGAGGAGTGTCTGCAGATTTTCTCTGTCCCACTCCATCAGGTCTCCCACCTTCCTGTCCAAGGCAATAGTGACATGCTGCAGCCAGGGCTGTAGGAGCAGGAATGGGTTTTCCCATAGCAAAGCTGTCCAAAATAACACAGGTGTTGTTTTAAAAGGATCTGTGCCTGGAATGCTGTTTGTTTCTCTGTGTTCTTGCTTTGGGTGCTGAATGAGGCTCCTTGACTCCAGTATCAGGAGGCTGATATCATTTATTAGAATGACTCCATTATTCAGAAGGTTTTAGGGCTGAGGTGCCCACGTTCAGAGTTACATGTTTCCTCCACCATGTTCAGAGCAAGACTCCCCAATGCTTACAAAGTCAGAGAGATTACAACCTCTACATCATTGGCTAGAAAGAGAAAACTACATCTCCTATATCAGGAGACAGGCAAAGGAATGCATCTGTTGTCCTTGAATCCACACACAGACACAGGTTTGTTTTTACAGAAATCTGCAGAGAAGTCAGCTTTCCCATGGAAGGAAAATGTCCAGCAAGTTTCCATCTAAGAAATTTATAAAATGGCTGTGACACACAGGGTTTCCCCAAGCTCCCAACTGCAGACTGTGTTTGCAGGTGATTGTCTCACCTTCATCCCTCAGAGGAGATGGGGAAAGACTTTGGGAGGCACCCAACAGCCAGGGGACCTTGTTTGCTCCCTCTCCCACGTGGAGAGGAGCAGAATCAAAGTCTCACACAGGAGGGGAGAGAGAATCTCTCCAGGCTTCCCTGCATGGGCAGGGTGCCAGCAGGCACAGCTTCCAACCTAGTAAACATATGCTTGAAGGTCCAGTGTGGGTGGAAATCTTGGGGAAGGAGGCAAAAATATATGGATGCATGAAGGGTGAGACAAGTGGGAATGCTGGCTTTGAGTGATGTGGCTGGCTGGGATAAATTCTATGTACACAGCATGGCTGATTTACCCTGCTTACAAATTCCTCTGCATTGAGCTGCAATGAGAAGTCCAAACACACTCAGTAAAGTCAGGAATTCTTTAATAGTCCTGGTAGGCTGGTGAGGCAGGAGCTTCCCAGGGTGTTTTATGGCTCCTCAGAGTCAATAACTGACTAAATCCAAGGAGATGTTCTGCAGCTGGTTTCACTCCTGCCATGGCACTGCAGTCAAAATCCAGCCTGGAAGGCAGTGCCAGTGTTATTTGTAAAAACATGTGAGCCAAAGAGGACCCAGGATGAAGCTGGGTTTGTTAGGCAAGCATTTAAAAAATTAAAAAAATATGTTCCTCATTAAAAAGCAGATAATTTACAGAAACAAGTGACACACAAGATCTGCAGCATCACAATGGTTCCATCTACACTCGCAGAAGAGGAGTGTGGTGATCACACAGAAACTGCACAACTGCCAGGGAAGGCATTTCTGGGAATGAAACGCAGTTACATGAATTATTATCATTCCTGGATGCCATTTTAGCAAGGTTTTAGTGTGGTTTTTTCTCCAAGGGTTTTCAAAAGAAAAATGCACACCTGTGTTGTTTATCCAGTTGTTTATTCAGCCCCTTCCACACTGCTCTACCTAAGAAGGGAAACACTCATAGTGGATACTCATAATCCCTATTCTCTAATAAGATCCAATTAAAAATATTGCTCCATTAATGAGTGATTTAATCATGCCTCAGAGATATCATTAAATGCAGAATTGGATTCCACATTCCTATTGAGATTTAAAAAGAAGCCGCCAAGAACAGCAAGCATTGGACTGTCACTTGCTGTGCATGCTTCATGTCTCAATCTGGCTTTACTCTGCTCCTGGCAAAACCCAGGAGAAAAAAAAAAAAGGTAATTTTCATCCAAATCACATGTTCTGGAGTGTGAATTAGATTTAAGAAAGAAGAGGTAAGACAGGAGCTGGATGGATTGTACAATGCTCAGGTTTATTTGCTTCAGAGTAGATCACTGTGCTGATTTTGTCTGAATCCCTTTGTGGGAATCTTGTATGTAGTTTCCCCTTTTTTCTTTTTTTAAGTGTTTTAAATCTTTAGGAAAAAATCCATTTTAGAGGTCAAAAGGCATTATGCCCTTTTGTGTTCTTTTGTTTTTCCCAAAATCTGCCCCAAGAACACAAAGAAGAGTTTAGTAAAACCTGGATCTCCACCACACAAGAGTTCTGAGTTTATTTTTCCTTTAATTCAAGCAACCCAGAAAATTGTCTCAAGGACATCTGAGCTGTGATCCTGAGGACTGGGGACGTTTCCATCTCTGCCCAGAAACTGTGTTAGCCAAGGCAGCTCAGCAAGTGCCAGATCCTACACCAGTCTCATTTTTAGGATGTTTCACAGGGCAGGTGGAAATGCTTGGTGTAAGTTGTGAGGCCCTGGCACAGGCTGCCCAGAGAAACTGGGGCTGCCTCATCCCTGGAATTGTTCATGGCCAGATTGGATGGGGATTGGTGCTACCTGGTCTAGTGGAAGGGGGAAAAAAAACAAACTTCTATGGCAGGGAGTTGAAATCAGATGGTCTTCAAGGTCCTTTCCAACCCAAACCGTTCCATGATTCTGCGATTCTGTGAAACTAAGCTATTTTAAAAAAAATTTGCTTATAAATGAATTGTCTCCTAAAGCAATGAATTTAGAAAGTTCCTGTGCCTTGAGGAGCCCTGCTGGATGGCCTGTGTGTTGATGATCTTGCTGCTGGTAGGGAGGAGGAGAGGTGTGCCCCTGTCACTGCTTGGCTGCTGCCAGGGCACACCTGGGCCCAGGGGTTCTGGTGGCTGCAGGCTGGGCTGGCTCCAGCCAGAAGCACTGGGCAGGAGCAGAGAGCTTTCTATCTATATCAGCCTGAATAATTCATCTCAAGTTTTTAGCAGAAACTCTCTTCCCCTGCACAGCCTGCCCTTTGTCTGGTGGTGCTGCTGTTTGTAACTTGGGTTCTCCCTCCAAAAGTCTGGAAAATACGACTTATTCATACAATTCCAATACAAACTCCTGAGCTGTTATCTATGTATCTGATAACCCCCAGTTGAGGGTTCCTGTGAGAAGACACCACAAAAGCCAATTCTCTTCCTGACTGGGAAATCAAAAGATTAACGTTCATTATTCCTATTAATAGGATGTTCTTGCTGTTTTTCTTGTAAAAGACTGGGTGATTACCCAACACTCTTTCATTTTTAGCAGCTGTCACAAATAATTCTGCAGAGCCTAGAGCTACACTATCTGATACTTTAGAAGTGGGACTTCCTCCCACTTCTAAAACAAACTCAACCCATTCCAGAGCACATCTGGGGCACCTTTGGGAAAAACCTGTGTACAACCACATCAAGGAACTGACTTATGCAGGGAAAGGCTGACATGTGCATGAATTCCACTGGACAGAGTAGATGGATCTGGTGTTTAGACATGATGTGCCTCTTGCATCTCTCAGGTCATTTGGAAGCCAGGCACTAAAATCCTATTTCCTTAACAGTGTTGACATGCCCTAGGGAAGTCTGAGCCTTTTTTTCTCTTCCATCTGTCCCCAGCGCTGATGGTGACTTTGCAGTCACCCACCTGACCAAGGCTCACCTCTTCTACGACGGGAGAATTAAATGGATGCCCCCTGCTATCTACAAAAGCTCCTGCAGCATCGATGTCACCTTCTTCCCCTTTGACCAGCAAAACTGCACGATGAAGTTTGGCTCCTGGACCTACGACAAAGCCAAGATAGACTTGGTGAGCATGCACAGCCACGTGGACCAGCTGGACTACTGGGAGAGCGGGGAGTGGGTCATCATCAACGCTGTGGGCAATTACAACAGCAAGAAATACGAGTGCTGCACGGAGATCTACCCCGATATAACTTATTCCTTCATTATCCGGAGGCTGCCGCTGTTCTACACCATCAACCTGATCATCCCCTGCCTGCTGATCTCCTGCCTCACCGTCCTGGTCTTCTACCTGCCCTCTGAGTGCGGAGAGAAGATAACCCTGTGCATCTCCGTGCTGCTGTCCCTCACTGTGTTCCTGCTGCTCATCACGGAGATCATCCCATCCACCTCCTTGGTCATCCCTCTGATTGGGGAGTACCTGCTCTTCACCATGATTTTCGTCACCTTGTCTATCATCATCACTGTCTTCGTGCTCAACGTGCACCACCGCTCCCCCCGCACCCACACCATGCCGGACTGGGTCAGGAGGGTCTTCCTTGACGTAGTCCCACGGATCCTTTTCATGAAACGTCCCTCCACAGTGAAGGACAACTGCAAGAAGCTCATTGAGTCCATGCACAAAATAACCAACGCGCCGAGGCTTTGGTCCGAGATGGACGTGGAACCCAACTTCACTACCTCATCCTCGCCCAGCCCCCAGAGCGATGAGCCATCCCCCACCTCCTCCTTCTGCACCCACCTCGAGGAGCCAGCCAAGCCTCGGCCCATCTGCAAGTCCCCCTCTGGGCAGTACTCTGTGCTGCACCCAGAGCCCGTCCAGGTGACCTGCTCCTCCCCACAGCCCTCCTGCCACCCCCTAAGCGACAGCCAGGCCACCTCTGTCTTGAAAGGCAGGTCCCTGAGCGTCCAGCAGATGTACAGCCCCAGCAAGGCAGAGGAGGGGACGATCCGCTGCAGGTCCCGGAGCATCCAGTACTGCTACCTGCAAGAGGACTCTTCACAGACCAATGGCCACTCCAGTGGCTCCCCGGCGTCCCAGCGGTGCCACCTCAACGGGGAGCAGCCCCAGCACAAGCCCCCTCAGTGCAAGTGTAAGTGCAGGAAGGGCGAGGCGGCCGGCACGGCGGCCCAGGGGGGCAAGAGCCACGGTGCCAAAGAGCAGCACCTGGTGCTGATGTCCCCAGCCCTGAAGCTGGCAGTGGAGGGGGTGCACTACATCGCAGACCACCTGCGGGCGGAGGACGCGGATTTCTCGGTGAGTATTCCAACGGAGCCTGCTCTCCTTCAGAGAGTCAAAAATGAGCTGCTGAGGGAGCTGCAGCAGGCCTGGAGCTGTGCAGAGTGTGTGCATGTTGAGGCAGGCTCAGCCATACCTCTGCTGTGGGTTTTGGCCGCTGTAAGCACAGATGGAGTTGTCCTTGGGGTCTTGGAATGAGGGCCAAGGTGGCAGCACAACCAGGTCGTGCTCAGGGCTGCTCTAGAACAGTGGATTCTCCAGCAGAAAGTAGGAGTAAAGTTGTTGTTAGGCAACAAAGAAGCAGTTGGGTTTGTGAGAGACCCAAAACGCAGCCATCTCACAGAACAGAGACTCATTCCTTATTTAATCCTCTCACAAATGGGGAATTCACACTCTCTGCCTTTTATTGATCACTGTCTGTGACTCTGGAGCCCAGGAAAGCAAATTGCCCAGTCAGGCTGTGGGTGTGGGAAGCTGCAGCAGTGTGGGGATGGTGCAGGGTCTGTTCAGCTCTGCTCATGTCCTGTGATGTGGTTCCTCATTAGTGGACTTCCACTGGAGCAGTTGGCTCTGTGCAGGGAGCTGGGGGAACAAATTTCCTGCTTATTCTGTGGGGGTAAAAATGGCTACAGATAAAGGGAGTAGAGGCTGAAAGGATTTTTTTTCATGGAGACAGTGATGCACATAAATGCCACATCCTTTCACAGCTCTTGTAGCTCTTTCCTGCAAGACTATGGATACTGTGTGCTAGTAATTATGGCCATAATGAAGGGAGGCACAAGATAACCTGAAATTAGTCATCTTAATAAAGAAAACTCTTATCTACCTTTCCCTGGGCAGATCCACATGCAAAAGGCATTTTTTTAGCTTTGTCTACACTTTAAATTTCTTAAGATTTAGAATCAGTGCAAGTCATAGTGTGTTTCAAGACTTCCTGAGCATGGAGAGTTTTATTTGCATTTTTCACAGCACTGAGCAGCAGCAAGAAAAGCTCAAATGCTGCTGTCCATTTCTATACTCTTTGGTATCACAGTTAAGGGCCTCTGTTCTTCAATGCATTTCGCTTCACAGCATCCCTTTGAGGCAGGAACAGTTAATTCCTTATGTTGAGGAGTTACAGCCAAAAACACAGCCTTCCTATTCAAGGTCACAGAGCAAATCTGTGGCAGAGATGGGCTGTGAGTCCTCGTCTTCATTAGTTGCCAGTCCAAAACTCCTTGCCAGGGTAAAGCACTTCAGAAGCACATTAGGAGTGCAGGAATTAAACTCTGCTCTCCCTCTGGCAACAATCACAACTAAACTCTTGGATGTCAGTTGAGTTTAGCTCAATTTTTTCCCCATGGTGCAAATGAAAAAATGTTACACCAATAATACTTCCCATTTCAAATGATTGTCCCTGCTGAGCTGGTTGGTGTTAACAATAATGGACTCAATTAATATTTTGAGTTCCTTCCTCTTAATTTTTTTTTAATGAAACAATCTTCAGAAGCCACAAATTTTCTTCTGATACCTCCTGCTGCTCTTCCCTCTTGAAATTAAGTGATCATCCTGAGGAGAAAGCTATTTACAGCACTAAATATCAAAAGCAGAAGAAAAGGAGCAACTTTGAGCCTTTGGTCTGTGACCTAAGCTCCTGCCAGCCCAGGCTGTGAGGAAAGGCACCAGGGAAACATCCAGCAATGAGCTGTGGGCAGGTTTTGGGCTCCCTGGGGACTTGGGGTGACCTTTCTCCACTGTTCCACAGCAGCTGTGGTTGGCACAGAAGGCAGAGCTCGAGTTTTCAGACAGAGGGGATAATGCTGACTCCATTGTGGGGCTGCACTGGTTTCTCTCTCTGGACCCAGGTAACATAATGTAGGAAAGCACAATTTTTTTTTTCTCCCAGTGAAAATGAAAAAGAAGAAGGAAAATGATCTCTTGGAACTGAAATATACTGTGAGGAGCAGAACTGATCTAATAAAATGAGAATTTATTGGGGAAAAAATCAGTACTCAGAAATTTGCTTTCAACTCAAAATCAAATTGTGGCATTTCTTCATGGAAGTCTTCAATAAATCTATCAGCAGGCACCTCTGATGCAGTTGCTGAGACATATCTTGCTGTCTTGTGAGCAATATTTCTAGAGACATTCACCTTCCCAGAATGAGAAGAGCTTCTTTTAAATTCCTGTCTTTTTTTTTTTTTCTAAAGCTTCGTTGCCACAGGGGCAGTGCTTCTAAATTAAAAGTAAATAGCTCATTTAATTAAGTGCTCCAACGAAGAGAAAATGGGAAATGCAAGAGGCAGTTGTTTGTTACAGAAAGATATCTGCAAACAATACAGGCACAATGGGGCGCTGGGGACAACACACAGCAGAATTGTCCCAGCATAAGATGGAAATGCCATTAGAAATTAATTACAGACTGAAAGGCAAAACAAGTTCCATGCCACACATCAGCCAAAATAACCAGACACCAGCAGCACCATCTGGGAAGTCATTCTGTCCATGGCTGTGTGCATCTCTGGAATAGTCTGATATGAAGACATTTAAAAATAAAATGGGAAGGAATAAAGCTGAGGGGGAGGAAACAGGATAATCTCACAGGGTTATTTTTAACAAAGTACAGTAAAACCGCCTGGGACTGCTCTAATCTGTGTTGCAGACTCCAGGTCCTGGGGATCAGATGTCACCAAGGCACCTCAATCCTCCTCTAAAATCCTGAGGCTCAGACCCACAAGGAACTGGACCAGGGAAGAGCTGCAGGTCCCCACTTTTTGGGAATTTGAGAGGGGGGGGAGTCAGCTGGTTCTTCTCCTGATTGTTTCCCGAAAATAATTTTGAGTGAGCTTCTTAAAAATGAATCAAAGTAGAGGTCAGAGCTGTGGTGGCAGATGTTGACAGCTGGATGGATGTCAGAGAGACGTCTGTGGATCAGACTCCACGTGGGCTGCTGGGCCACGAGGAAATGCTACAGTGGGGGCAGAACACAAAACCAAAAATCCAGATAATTTTCTCTCCCTCATACTATTTTTTTTTTCTTTTTTTTTTATTATCTCCCCATAATTTCCAATTTCACCTTCTGTGCTCTCAGTCTGAAGCTGGGTACTGATTCTACAAACATCTGATGCACTCCAGCCATCATTTTGAAGATGGGCTCAGTATTTCTGCATACACCATTACACTGGAAAACAAATTCCTGTCCAAGTTGTTCTTCCCCCACTTTCCTCTTCTTTGCTCAGAGAGAAACTCATCAAGTTTTTTTTTTCTTTGTGTGATCTAGCACTTATTTTTACTAGCATAAATATTCAAAGCAAGTTACTTTACCAGAATGAGGCATTATTTACTCATTCCAGCTTTCCAGCTGAACATCAGATGGGAAATTTCAGATTTGCTTTACACATTGGTTGCGTCACAAGACATTAATCCCATAAAAACAATCCTCCAGGGCTTGCTTAGATGCCTTTCTCATGAGGAATTTTAAGCATCAGAGACTGCAACTCTCATCACTCAAGTGATGAATAGGTCAGAAAATAGGTGCAACAAAGGGGAGTTATCCACTGAGCTCTTATCACAGAACTGTAGAATCACAGAATGGTTTGGGTTGGAAGGGACCTAAAAGCTCATCTCATTCCACCTGCCATGAGCAGAGCCCCATCCAACCTGCCCTTGAACTTTCCAGGGATGAAGCAGCCACAGCTTCTCTGGACAACTGTGCCAGGGCCTCAGCACCCCCAAAGTAAAGGATTTCTTCCTAATTTCTAATCTAAAATACTATATTTCAGTTTAAACCCATTCCCACTTCTCCTGTCACTACATGATCTTATAAATTTGAATAAATTATAGTTTACAGCCCAAGGAAATTACAGAATCTTGGGATGAGAGAATTCCTTTTGGTTTCAAGGGTCAATTTTTTTTTACTTACCCTAATTACAGATGGTTGTGCAGAGGGCTGTACAGTCATAAGATAACATGATTTTTCCCAAGAAGGTGACAAGATGCAGGATGAACCTGGTTGTTTTCTCTGCCTGTTCAGTAGTAAAGGCTGGCTTAACTCAATGCTGGTTTTAAAAGGAATAAATCTATCCATTGAATGAAAACATTGAACCCATTCTTATGCTTTTGACAAGATTCAGGTATTCCTGAAATTGAAAATGCTTTGTTCAGAGAAAATGTAATATGGTCTCCAGTGCGTGCCTCATTTCCCAGCTCACAAAGCTGCTCACTGAGCCAAGGAGCTCAGCAACACCACTCTACGTCTGGAAATATCCTCTGCTGCAAATGGCATTTCACTGATACCTGGATTGCTTCCTTCACCAAAATGCATTTTTGGCAGCTTTGCTCTGTCTCCTTTCACCACTCACAGTCACTGGAGAGGTTTGAGCAGGTTCCTGCTGAGATGTTTTCCCCAAAGAACAAGGCAGCGTGCCAAATTTCAGCCCTCGGGTCCATTAATCACCAAGTGGGAAATTGTAGGAAATCATAATGGGTAGAGTCATATCAAATAGAACTTTACCATCTGATCAGGCCTCTTCCTGGGAAGGAAATTACTAACAGCAATGTAATAAAAGAGGTTTTCCTATATATATGGTTTCTTAATGAAGCAGTCATTTACCATTTCTGCCTCACGGTACTAGAACTCCCCACAGAGGAATTGCTAGAAAATCCTCCCACAGCAAGGAAAAAATGAGAAAAAGGAGAGCGAGGGTACTTTTGTTTGCTGGTTCATTTTCACTGCTTATTCACCCAAAGCTGTAAATCCCTTCACAGGAAGAGTTTGGCTTTGTTAATCTGTAAGCAAATCTTTTTATGAGCTTGGGGAAATGAGTAATTTCTTACCCCCCACGTCCCAGCTTGAATCACAGCCTCATTTACACACCCAGTTACAGTTGTTGCTGATGGAAAATGGGAGAGTGATTGTGAAGATGGCCTTAATTATACACAGGGATTTGTGACTTCACATGCACACCTCTGCAGTCTGGGGATCTCTCAGGTGATTGGTAAAATAAACCTTTGCCATTTTATAGCACCACTGAGTGTGAGCGAGAGCTCCCCCTCCAATCTCCGGAATTATATGAAAATATCCTACTTTGGAGTAAAGCTCTAGGAGTTTTCATACATTTTAATCTCCATTAAATGTTAATAATTGGCCTCCCCCCTCTGTGTTCCAGGTGAAGGAAGACTGGAAGTACGTTGCAATGGTCATCGACAGGATCTTCCTCTGGATGTTCATCATCGTCTGTTTGCTGGGAACTGTTGGGCTCTTTCTCCCACCGTGGCTGGCAGGAATGATCTAAATATAGCACCAAAGGGAAGAATTTATTGTCCCACTATCCCACTGTAGGGGTTTTAGTTCACCTGGAAGGAGAGAGCAGAGAATTGGAGGCAGCCCTTTGAATAATTCACCGCGTGTCCGCGCTCGAGCTGCTCCCGAGCTCTCGGGGAATCCTTTCCGAGGCTGCATCGTTTTGCCAAGCCATTTTCATCTCCTCCATCTAACTTAGGGGAAAAGTTCTTATCAAAGTCTCTACATAGCATGGTGGCATTCATTGGCATATGCTCAGCAGCGTAAGAACACGAGCTTGTCCCTAAAGCAGCACAGAAAGGGGCTCTGCATCCACAAACCGGCCCCCAGCAATAGCTCCAGGCACCCTCAGCAGTCTCACTGTGCCCTGCCCAGTGATTTTGCCCTGTCAGGCTGAAGTCTTTCAGGACTGTGTGTCCCTGTATGAGTCCTTTTATAAATAAAGTTCCAAATTTGGGATACCTGTGCAGGATGTGCTCTGTGTTCAGCTGGTAAAGGCAGAGTCTGGAAAGGCTTACATTACTGCTTGGGACCAGCAGCGACCATTAGCACAGCAGATGCAGATTTTATACAGATTTTACTTTGGCCAGTGTCCTCCAGAACCTGTGGAGACTGGGGCTGAATGAGGATCAGGCAAATGAGGGAGGATTTGGGGTTAAGATGGGACCACATGGGTGACACTTTAGGGTACTTTCAGAGGAAATCTCCTGGATCCAAATTATGGCTTCTGCAAAACAGCAGAGGGTCACCCTGAGCTGTAAAACCCTTGGTGTACGTGGGGAAGGTACCTAGACATGGGGAAGCCAGAACAGAAATCCAGGATGATGTCAGGATAATAAAGAAATGTGCCAGGGTCACCTAGAGCAGGTTATTTAGGTCCCAGGGGAAGAGAGATTCCAGGACCTCCTGGGGCAGCCTCAGTGCTCTGCCACCCTCAGTGTTGTAAAGCACTTTTTCCCCATGTTGAGGCGAAACTTTGTGTGTTTCTGTCTGTCCAGCTCAGTTTGGTGTGGCTCCCTGTTCCCATCCTAGTGCTGGGTGCCAGCTGGGAACAGCCCAGTGTCTCCCTGCTTCCTTCAGAGCTCTCAGAGGCAGAAGGGCTTATGAACATTTTACCAGTGGGTGCAGGCAGAGGCAGACATGGTCCAAAAATCCAGCTGCCTCAGGACCTGCTGTGAGGGCACGACTCAAAGACCAGGTTGGCAGCTCTGGGATCTGGGCTTTGCCCAGCACCTCCTCCACACCCCACAGCTGGGATCAGCACTCATGAGACTGGGCACTGAGAAGTTTTCCCTGCCCTGAATTTAGGGGAATACACACTAGGAATACCACACAGGAGGTGCTGGTAGAAGCCAGAGCCAGGTGAGAGCCCAGGTGAGAGCCCAGGTGAGAGCCCAGGTGGGACTTGTGTCACCCCTGTGTAGTGACCTGGAATGAGGCTCGTTCTGCCCCACAGCTCAGTGAGCAGCACAGAGCTGCTCAGGATTGTGACAGCTAGAACTGAAACAATGGGGTTTAGAGACTGCTCTGAAATCCAAGTTACTGCACTCAGCCCGAACAGCACAGGTTAAAAACCAATGCACTGAGCAGCCTGTGAGGCCTCATCTAAGAAACTACAACTGACCTCCGTGTTCACAGACTCAGCCAAGTGCTTAAAATCGGTTTGGCTCGCAAAGAAACCAGGGTAGCTGTGGTTTGGGCTAGTTCCACAAAGAGCTGCGCTGGCACAGCACGGGCTGGGAGGGAGGGGGAGGATGAGGGATCCGAGCTGCTGCTCCTCGTTGCTTGTTTTCAGAATGAAGAGAGACTCAGTCTTTGGAGATGCTAATTTATCCCTTTTCACAGTCAGTGAGTTTGCTTATGGCAATGAAAGGAAAACAAACAGTCGAACATCTTCAAGGTCTAGTGCATAAATGTACCAGCACAGCTGCAGTCTGTGCAGGGCTGTGACACCTCTCGCTCTGTCACAGCCACCACGGGGTCACGGGGTAAGCCCTCTCCAGCACCTTTCCACCTTTGGAGAGCACTGACAAAAGGATCATGAAGGTGGGAGATTTCTGCCCCCGGGCACTGCTGGGTCAGGGGTGTGCATCACAGCAATGCCACAACAGCTGCTCAGGGCTCCTCTGCCTCCCCTCCTCCTCCTCCTCCTCCTCCTGCACACATGGGAATCACTGGCAGCAGAGCAGGTGGGAGGCTTGGCTGTGCATCAGGTTTTTAGCAGTAAAAACAGCAGTTTGCAGCTGGGATGGAGTCAGCAGCAGCTCGAGTCTCTGCTCACATCTCCCAGCAAACAGCCAGAGCCAGGCCAGGGTGGCTGGACAGCAAGAGCTGCTGCTGGGCCACCAATGGCACCAGGGAATGGCTTGGAGGCACCAACTGCTAAAGATTTAAGGACAGAATAAGAGCCAAATGTTGAATGTGACATATTGGGAAGTTCGGCAGGGACAGGCACAGGCTGTCCTTTGTTCACAGCAAAGGGCTCATCTCCAATTTTCACCTTTTCTGCTCGAAGTTCTGGCCAGGGCACATGGCTGTGGGAAGGGCAGTGTCTCAGGGGAGCGTGGCACTTCTACTGCAGCAGAGCAGGACAAGAAAGCCCGGGCAGAACGGCCCTGACGTGCAGGAGGAGGAGGAGGAGGAAAGAGCTCCATTAGCCATCAGGAGTACCAGGCTGATTAGGAGTGCAAGGGTGTTGCTGTGTCCCTGAAGAGTCAGTGCCACTGCAGGGTCACAGGGTTTGGAGGGACAAGAGGAGAAGTGACAGCTGAAACCAGTTCCAAAGGTGTTACTGGTGTCTGGGGGGAAGCTGGGGTAGGGCAGGTCCCTGGCACCCTCTGCTTTATCTGTGTGACTGCAGCTCTCACACACTGATAACTGCATTTCCTCACCTGCTGCATAAGTAGTTCCCAGGTTAAAGTTCAAATAAATTCTTGGTTTTGCTTCTGACATGCCTCCTTTTAAAGTCTAAGGGGAGAAATTAGCAAACAACATCTCCTGCTCTTTCTTAGGCATGTTATTCCATCTTAGAGGTTGTTTAGGAGGATGCTATCTCTCCACAGGATCCAGTGATCAGAAACTGGAATAAAACTGGGACATGAACCAGACTATAACTGTAGAATAATGAATAATTGTGCTATTTCAAACCCATGGAACACAAAGAGAGGCTTTAGCATATGAAAGACTCCAGGAAAATGCATACAGCCAGACTGCTGGCGTTTGTAATGCTCCCAGCTCAGAAATGATTCCCAGGACTTGAGTGAACGAGCTGACATCAGAAAAAGAGTGAGGAAGCAAGAGTGGGACACAACAAGAGCTCTAAAATGCCTTGGAAGAGATCCAGAGCTAAGTAAATTGTTTTCAGCTTCAGGAGTGCAAAACTAAGCTCAGAGACCCCAGAGCCATCAAAGACAGCAGAAATGGATGTTGATCTTTTCTGTCTTACTTGTGCAGGAGAGATTGAATCCTTACCATGGTTTGATGCTTTCCTTCTGCTATTGCTCCTTATGGAGCATAAATGGAACAAAACTGACTGTAACAACCTCCATTCCCTCCATTGTTCTGTTCTTCCCTAGATTTTCCTTCTGCTTCCCTAATGCTCATTTTGTCCATATCATCTTCCCAGCCACAGAGGATGCAGAGTATTTTATCTGCAGCTGGCTGGCAGGATGATCTATGTAATCCCCACTGCCCCAGCATTTCCAGGGCTGATGTCCCTCTCCTTCCACAATGACCTAATCCACACAGCTTACAACACCTCCCTTTTGGAGAAGTTTCTCTGGACATTTATCAAGAAATTTGGCTCAAGGAAATTCACTGGTGTAGAGGCAGACAGGCAGAGAGGTGCAGATGTGAGATGCAAGATTCATGTACAGTCCTAAGAAAAGTCCCAAGTCCCCCATAACAGCCCCACCTGGCCCTTTCCCACTGCAGTGATGTCCATTAATGACACTTAATCCACTCCCAGGATATCTTTTTGTTTCCAGCCCTTTAATTCTGGTACAGCCAAGCTGTTGAGTCATGGAGAAAGGGCATGACAAGCTCTGCTGCTTGTTAACAGCATTGCTGGTTACTCCTGTGGCTGTATCTTGCTCCAGAAACAGAGATAACACCTTAAAAAGATGCTTGTTGCAAAAATATCTGTCACTGAAAGGTCCTCAGCCTCTGCTAGAATCTACCTACACCAGGTGGGTTTAACTCTCTGTGCCTAAATTCTCACAGCAGAAAAGCTCCTTGGCTCGAGAAATTGGGTTACAAAGCACTGGCACAGGCTCTGTGACACTGCATGGACTAAATATCCTTGATTTCAAGTAAATAAAACCACTCATGGGACGAAGTTGAGGAAGATAAATGGAGAAGGTGTTTTTGCAGGTTGTCTGTCTCCTAATCAATAGCCCTGCTGGGACCCAATTTTGTTCAAGTCTGACCGTTCCTGTTGTATCTGAAATAACCAGACAAAAGCAAATGTCACTTGAAATTCCACCAAAATAGATCAAATCCCAAGACAGGCAGTGAGGGGATGTGAGCAATTTTCAAAAACAGAGCTCTGTCTCAGGTCACCTGCAGTTATTAATTTTAACAGGCAGAACAGCAAGTTCAGAACTGGGAATTTGGCTGCACTGGTTTAAGTCAGAAAGGAATGAGAATAACCTGCAAATGCAGATGTTCCTCACTGCACTGCTCACCTTCCCCACTTTGTGGGCATTTCATGGCAATAATTTTCTGTTCTGCTGTGCAGACACCCCTTTTGCTTCCTTGCCTTTGCTGCCCACTCCTTTAACCTGCCAGTTATCACAGCTTTGGAGTTTATACTCAGTGCTAAATTCAGAGCCATTCTGAACCGACTTAATGCAGGTTTGGCTTTGTTTGTTGAGGCTTCCCCCCCCCAAGGAATCTGGATAGTACAGTTCCAAAGCTCTTTGACCTCTATAAAGAGAAACACTGCAACTCCCAACACCTGTGCAGGGTTTTCCTGTGCAGGTGTCTCTTCCAAACACTGTGTTCCTGCTGTGCTGCAACCTTCAGCTCCTCTGACCTCTCCTTTTTCTTCTGACTGGAGCTTTGTCTGCAACAACACTTCATCTGAGCTAAAAGGTTTCCATTAATGTGTCAAGGCAACTCTGGAGAGCTCCACAGTGAACAGAAATGTTACTTCTACCAGAGTGGTATTTCTATGCATTTTCCAAAGGGAATGAATGTCATACTGAAAATATTAATTCTTGGGAGTTTCTAGAGAATGAACACACATAAAGCCAAGGACGACTTTAAATACTTACAGGATGCACTAACCATATTTTATCTGACTTTTGTTGTAGGTTGGCTCCCACACAAGTCTGACATATTCCAATGTTCCTTTAGCAGAATTTCTTAACTCTATAGGATTTTTCCTTAATGACAAGAAGAAATAATATTTGGACTCCTTGTCTAAAACAGTCAGTTCTCTTAAGGTAAACCTCTTTCTCCTTGGTATTGATGTGACAATGTCCTTTCTAAGTGTGATGTATTTGCTGCTAAGATTTCAAAGGTTGGCTGTATGAACAGCCAGGCTGCCAGCCTGTATGTAACCGCAGAAATTACAAATCCAGAATAAATGCGGAGGAATGTGCATGATGCTCCATTTTTTTTTACCTTTTACCAGCTTTGAAAAATCTGTACTGATACTTTTTGTGCCACTCTGCTTTAGGCTTAGGGTTTAAATCAGAGTTCAGGAAGGTTTGTTTCTGAAGCAAGGGCAGGTTACAGGCAATGATCCAGCAAAGCCTGAAGCAGTGATTGCAAAGAAAGAGGAATATTTTTATCAGCATCTGCATGGTTTGTTGCAGACACATCTCAGTTGATGGCAAGGGAAGGGGTGTAACATGACAATTACCTCCATGTCATATGGGTAAAAGCCAGACTCGGAGCTGTTCAATATTCCACCTGATAAAATGTAAAGTAGCTACTCAGCCTGCAGGAGGGAGACATGGAAAAGGCAGTAGGTTAATCTTCAGCTCCTCTCAGCACAGGGTTATGACCCATGTAAGGCTTTGCCTGAGTTACCAAGCCCCAGGGGAATTGAACAGTGGTTTGTCACACCACAGTGAGGTGATCTCTGGCTGCAATGTTTGTGTACAAAATGCCCCTGCAAGGAAACCATCAGCATTCTGCCAAAAGCAGAAACAGCCGAGATGGTGCTAGACTTTGTTACCTTGGCAGCCAACAGAAGGTGCAGCTTTGCTCCAGTGGATTTGCTTCTTTGGTTACAAGGTGCTGCTTTTCTCTGTGCTGGGGACACAGAACAACAACTGACAAAAAGAAACCACAAGCAGACAAATGGGCAGAAATTATCTGTTATTTCTGAGCATTTCAATACAATATTTCTCTTTCTTGCAAGTCTGTCAGCCTGAGTGTCCAGCTGTGCCTTTGTCTGGCTGTGGGACGTGCGATGTGAGTTTGAGCACTGCAGTCAGACAGCTCAGCCAGACACAGGCTGTGGCTGTGGAGTTTGATTGACTTGTCCATACAGAAATCATGAGGCATTAAAAAACATAACACATCTGCTACTTGGGTTGCTGCTTCTTTTGGAGTTGTGGAGCTTTCTTCCAGAGATTTCCAGGGAAAAGCAATGTCTTCAGCTGCCTCTGCCCCAGCCATCAGGGGACAAAATCTGTGTGTGGAAAGGATGAGACCACTGAGCAAATGAATAAATCAGTGTCAGGGTCTGAGAAGGAATGGCACAGAATTAATCCCTTCCCCCTGTAAACCCTTTATTCCGTGCAAGTGAACTTCTTCATCATCCAGGTCTTTGTCCCACTGAGCCTCCATGAAATGTAAATGTAGGAACTGAGGAAATGTCCCTCTCTCCATCCCCCATGGAAACATTGCTGGGACATGAAGAACTGATCCCACATGATCCCTCCCCACCTGCCTGACTAGCGCTGCAGTTATGTGTTAATCCATGAAGGATGGCTGAGGAACAGCCCATGGAACTGGCTTTTATCCACGTGGGCTGCACGGGAATCACCCTGACTGCTTTGCAGAGGAGGCTTTGCAGGACTGGTGGTGCCTGAAGGAGCAGCAGAGGTCTCTGCCTGGCTCGAGAGAAGTAACCAGAGACCAGACATAAAATGATAATTTTTGCACTGATGTAGGCAGGACTTACCTCTTCTATCCTCCTCATAACATCCAGAGATATCACAGCCCCCCGGGTGTCCAGGCTGCCCAGGCTGCCCTCTGGCACCAGGGAAACCTGGAGGACCAGCATTCCCAGGGTAACCTTTGGGACCTGGTTTCCCCTGCACAACTTCTCCTGGTGGGCCTGCAGAAGGAGAAGCACAGTGAGCTGTACATCTGCTTTGGCAATGTGCTAAATACCTCTTCTGTATTTCCCTCCATCCTACCTGGCAGGTCATTTTCTGAGCATGGCTTCCTCATTTTTGGTGGATAAATAGGACCTGCCTGTTGGAAAACCTGTTCTAAATCCCAGTACCTGAATCCCAGTATTCTTGACCTTAAGGGTGCCCAGCTTGGCTAAAAATGGAGCCTGGTTATGAGAACCCCAAATTCACCTACATGTTAATGCAGAGAATCACCTTAACCCCAGGATCCACCCCAGAGTCATTGGTTTTGTGTCTTTACATCTCAACTACAGAAAATTAAATGAAGAAGAATGTGTTTGACCACACTCTTTTGACAGTGCCTGGTTTGTTATGCCAGTGGCAAACTTCCCACAGGCCCCAAGTAGCAGAGATCAGGCTGGAGGAGTATGCCAAATCCTCCCAGATTACTCACAAACCCTTATGTTCCACGAGCTGAATTTTCAGAGCTTCTATCCCCCGAGCAGCTGGTCTTGCATGCAAAAAGGCAGCAAAACTAAAACTGCCTGGATGTGTCTCATGTCCTCAAAATACATCATGCCCTGGGAATGGGTACCAGAGGGAAGAAGCTGCCTGGAGTAATCTCTTGCATTTTAGCAGAGGGGAAACATCAAAGATGCTTCCAACAGGGCTGTGGTGGGAAGTTGAGTCCAACCCCACCACAGAGGTCCTTCACCTGGATAATGCTTGGAATCTGAGAGCTGGTAGCCATCACGTGGCCTTGCTGGATCAATAAACAGAAGTTGGGGTCACTCTACCTGTTCTGCCTCTGGGTCCTTGGCTCCCTTCCTCACTGGCTCCAGACATCCCTTTCTCTCCTTTGGGCCCTGGGGCACCTATGCACAGATAAGAGACAAGTGTTGCTTCACTGCATGTCCAGTTTCACCCTGAACTGAGGCTCCTGCAGTCTCTCCGTGAGTCGAAGTGGAGTCACAGCCCTTGGCAGCACTGAGAAATATCCATTTGCTTCCATTCAGTCTGGGCACCTGCTCTTGCTGGGACCAACAGGGCACTGATTGCTTTGATCCAAGAAGTGCTGATTTGCAGCCCAATAGGGATGGGAATGGACACTTTTCACAGAGAAATTCATAGCAATAGTGTTAGTGCACCAGCCTGAGGGTCAGCTCCACCTTTGTGCTCTTCATGTGGATCAAACAAGTCACAAAGCTGAACTGTCTCTTTGACCAGGTGCAGGTTAGCCAGGATTGATGTTTTCCTGTTAAATTACTTGTGAAACTAGTACCTCTCAGAGAAAACAGGTACATTTTGACAAGATATAATTTTTCATTGTTTTAAGATGAAAATATTTTGATCAACCACGTCCTTCAGGTGGTTTTTCATTGAGATGCATCTTCTGCCCTCTCCTGCTTGACAGGCTGGAAAAATCTGCTGGTTGTTACTCCCTTCTCTCTGAAGTGACATTTTGATAAGCTCTGCAGATACCAGCTAAGACTGACTACTGAAGGAGTTAAACAGAAGATTTCCAGTTACTCAGAGGTGCTAGGACACTGCTGAAACCAACGTTTTTATTTTGACAATTACTTGAGCCACTGACAAACATTGTCTGCGAATCCAAGCAAAACATCTTCCCATCTTTCACTCATCCATGTGCAATAACTGAGGCCACTTCTGAGATGACATTAATCTATTTCTTTAGTCATGTCTGAGTCTTTCATTGTGAAAATACTGCTCCAGAAACTTACTTCCCCTGTAAAGACTGCTTCAGTTGCCTCATGCCTTCCATCAGTGTTTTCCAACACCCCTCATTTCTGCCCAAAGCTGTTCTGTTCCACCACCATGTGTTCACCCAAATGGCTGCTTTTCTGTAGGAAAAGCCTCCTGCCCTTGAAAATTAAACTCTCCATCCCCCCAAACCTACAAATGGTGCTAAACTGGCCTTTCCTTCCCTGCAGAGCTTGAAAATAGAGTGGGCTGCACCTGGCTTCTCCCTACTTGTTGAGATTTATAATTTGGGTGTCTCTTCCTAGAATGGAGAAGTCCTAAAGGAAAACAGCAATGAAATGAGATAATGTCATGGATTATCTATACAGTACTGCTTGAGCACTGAGATGTTTAGTTAAAGTATCAAAGATGCAGTGAAAAATGCTTATGAACACTTCTGTGCATACCTCTCTCTCCTGGATACCCATCTTTGCCTGGCTGTCCAGGGCTGCCATTTTCTCCTCTTTCTCCACTGCTCCCAGGTGGGCCTGGAGGACCTGGTGGTCCTGGTTCTCCTGGTTTTAACCTTTCCTCCCAAATGGGAACTGGCTTCCTTGCATGTTCATGTATGAATGAATCAAATTTCAACACATGAGCTGAGAAGGCAAGACAGAAAATAAGCGTTTCCGTGGCTGGGAAATTCAGAAGAGAGATAAAAATCAAATTATTTTGTCCAAAATGGTTCTTAGAATGATCAGCTAGTGCTACTCAGCTGTCAGTCCAGTCTGAAAAAGGCAGAAGATGAAGATGGGCAGCTGAGTGATGACTTTGCTGCCTGACCTTGGACAAGGCACTGCTTCTCCCTGCACATCACAGCACAGGAGCTTTACAAACTGCCTCGTCTGGGGAGGAATCAGCTGAAAGAATAATTTCTATCAAATTAGTTCCAAGCTTTTCCATTTAAGAAATAAAGGAGGCTTTGCAAAACACCAAGGGGTTTTGCAAATAAATATTTTGCAGCTCTTTTCTGTGCTAATGCCACCTGATAAAGTCGAAGATGGGACATTTGCTGCTCGTGGCGCTCAGCAGGGCACAGGGTGGTGGAGCTGCTGGGGTCACTACAGCTTCAGGCTGTCCATCCTCTGGTTTTCCACTTCTGGAGAGTCATAGGATCATGGAATCACAGACTGGTTTGGGTTGGAAGGGACCTTAAAGCTCATCCAGTGCCACCCCTGCCATGGCAGGGACATCTTCCACTGTCCCAGGTTGCTCCCAGCCCCACCCAGCCTGGCCTTGAACAATTCCAGGGATGGGGCAGCCACAGCTTCTCTGGGTAGTCAGCACCCTCACAGGGAACAATTTTATATCTAATATAAATCCAGCCCTTCAGTTTAAAGCCATTCCCCCTTGTCCCATCTCCTCATGAACAGACTCGGGAGCTGGGTTGGTTCTACTCACTCTGAATCATCCGCTCACAAGCCTGGCTGACGAGCTGGTAAATTGTGGCCAGAGACTGTGGTTCCCCCTAAAATGAAGCATTTTTTTTTTAATTAAGAAAAAAAAAAAAAAGTATTAATATCTTTTAGAAAGGATCGATCTCATAATGCATGATAGCTTTTGGCCCATCCATTTTCTCATCTTGAGTTCCGGAGATATTAATTACTGTGAAATGCAGCTCTATTTATTTATCATAAAGCTCTGAAACCAGAAAATTGAAATTGGAAACATCAATAATTGCTTTTCTCCTGCACATCAAAAGGCCCAGACCGAATCTAAATAATTACCAAAAAAGGGAGAGCAAATTTCACCCACAAATTTTATCAGAAAAAATGCTAAGTCCATAACTCAGTGTTCTGTGATATGTAAAACATTTAGTATGATCAGATATTACAACGTCCTATCTCTGACTCCATCTTCTATGAATATTGATTCTTACTGTATTTTGAATAAATCATATATGATGGGCCCTTCAGAAAGTTTTAGTAAAGTAGGGAAAAGTGATAAAAATGCAAAAAACCTGCTTAAAAATAAACACCAACTGTGAAAATTCATATCTAATGCACCTATTTCCAGAACTGTTTATAAAATATACATCTCTGGCTGGATCACAGTGCAGATAATCCAGGCTTAAAAAACTGCTCTGTTCAACACCCAAAGGAGGGGGAAATAGAAAGTTCTGGTGTAAAAAAAAGTCTAGAAAAGGAAAAGTTGGTGGAATTGGAAGGAGAATGCTCTTAAAAATTATAATTCTGAGGCATTAGCTTGAAACAAAAGCACCTCATCCCTGTTTGAAGACAAATTTGCATAAGTCAGTCTTGGCAATGACTCCTGGAAAGTCATGGCGTTTTGATTTAACCAGAAGTCAGGATGAGGAAAACTTAAAAAACTTCTTTTCCCAACAAAATAAGATAACCTTCCAAGACAGTGTGGATGTCCTGAGTGCCAAGGCTGTGGGCTGGGGCACGGACAATGATCATGACAAATGAGTCCCCTTCTGCACTCATTAAACCAGAACAAAGTGGAGCCAAGCGGGTTTGGCTTTTCCCTCCTCAGCAAAGAATGGATTTGCATTTGACATTTCTGCTTCATTACTACAAGTGATACTAAGGAGCTCCTGACTGCTGTGGGATTATTTATAGCCCAGCCTGTGCAGGTGAAAGGAAAGGCAACAAGCAACAGGTACAACCAACACTGGAGAGTTTTGGCTGATAATTGTCAGCAAAGGTTGCAATTCAGGTCATCACACCCACTCTTTTGAGGGTATGATGCACTGACAGTGTCACCCAGCACCAGAAAAACTCACTTTCTCTCCTCTTTCTCCTTTGGGACCTGGCAGCCCCTACAGGAAAAAAAAAAAAAAAAAAAGAAGTCTAAGGAAAGGAAGAACAGAAAACAAACAAAAATTCAGTGGGGGCGTGGGTTACATTAGTGGGACACGCAGCACAAAGTTTGTTTCTCACACTCTTGTTGTTTTCTTGACCTCATGGCAGTGATTGTAAGAGCTTTAAGTTCATACTTAAAAGTATGAACTCATACTCAAACACTTTGTTTTTAAAGAAAAAGAATTCAGGAACTGGAGCAGTGGGATAAGCAGCATCAACAGGCATGCAGAAATTTCAGAATTTGGACAGGTGTTTTTTAACATCTGAGGAGAAGAAATACCTGTGACATTTAGATCTGTGGTTTCACCTACAAGCCCAATGCTGGCTGCTCCAGCTCAGGAGTGACTTTCTTGCTTTATTCTAGAATCTTACAGCAGAAATTTGTTTAGATTTGTGTAGCAGGTGAACCTGCAGAGGGTGAAGGGAGGTGGGATTTGCTGAATGCTTTATCAACAGATCAGTAGCCTGGGCTTTGAATGCCCAGACATCTCCTTAAGAAGGATGAGTGTGAATTTAAAGCATTCTTCAGACTCTGAGGCAGAGCTGCTGTGGGAACAGCTCATTTGCATTCAATTTTTCCCATGTTTTGGCCTTCTTTGAGACCCAAAAGCAGAAACTTACTGTTGGCCCAACATCACCTGGAGGTCCCTTCTCGCCGCTGCTGCCTCGGCTGCCTGTGGCTCCTTGGAAACCCTGCAGACATTACAGATTAAAAATTCAGTTATTTCCTAAATTTTTTTTCTGTTCAAGGGCTCCAGGGGCACCCGTGGTGGGAGTTTAGAGGACTCAAGCAAAGAAGCAGTGGCCTTAAGTTTCCTGTCCAGCCACGAGCCCACTGTTCAAGGCACATTGTGTGTGAGTCATGCTCACATCATTTCCCATCAGCATCTCAATTATGGCCAAGCCAGCAAAGCTGAGTTTTGCCAACAAACTGCAGTGTAGTTTATACCCTTCAGGCTTTTGATCTTTCATTATATATTCAGATTTAGACACAGCCTAGGGCACAGCCCTCTTCTTCAGCCTCCCAGTACCACATGGTTGTTTTCTTTTTCCTTTAAAACCTGTGCTGGCCTTTAATACTTAACATCAACAGCAGCTTAGAGAGTGGGAAGTGCCTTCTGTGGTCATCTCCTCTTTGTGAACTATCTGTGCCTTTTGGAACCATAAAGGGAAGAAAAAAGTCAGCCAAAATCAGCTAGCAGAAATACTTTGTTTTAGAATTTTCCAGCTATTACATTTGAATTCACTAGATATTAGCAACTTTTCTGAACAGTGAAAATGAGAAAAGTTTTCAAGGCAGCACCAGAACAGCTTTCAGAGCCTGCTCTGAAGGTGACAGTGCTTTCCTTGCATTTAAAAAGCTGAAGCTCAGTCCTGCCAGCTCCATGTATTCCCAAGATGAACAAGTCAGAGTTATGAGCCTAATTCAACCTTGGCTCCTATAAATAACTTAGCACAGCCACTGCCAGATTCCTCATAATTCAGCAGTGAGACAGCTGTGAGGTTCAGCTGTGAGAATCAATAACTTATCAGGTCCACCAGACATCAACTAAACCCAAATTTGGTTCCATTTCCCAAGTAAAATGAAGTGTTCCTGTGGTGCCTTCCAATTAAGAGCTGTGCATCAACAGATCTTAAAGTTCTGCTACCCTGGGCATGACTGAGTGCAGCTACACCCATCTACATCCAGCCCTGGCAGCAGATACTGGCAGTGATGTGGGGGAAACCTTTCACTCTGCCTGCATCCTCCAGCTCCTGCTGATTTCAGTCTGACAAGCCCAATCACCTCCAACTCAACCAACAGATGGAAAACAGCAGTGTCAGGAAAGGGAAAACAGCAAAATAAAAACCTCCTCGCTGGGATGGATCTTCCTCAGGACTTGTCAGAGGAAGCCAAGGATGTTCTTCTTACACTGAGAGTGGCAGGAAAAGGGGGCACCTGCACAATGTGGCAGGTGCTCCCCGTGGTACCCTGGGAAGGGGAAGTGCCCTGACACTTCCAGGTGAAAGCACAAAACTCTGCTGAGGAACAGATTTCAGAGTGCATCACTCGCAGGGAGTACTCACCCTTGGTCCAGGAGGTCCTGGGGGCCCAGCTGTGCCTTCTAGTCCCCTCACCCCCTGCAAAGCCAAATCCAGTCATTTACTAACGAGGATTCTGAGAGACCTCATCAGCAGTGAGATGCTTTTCCATGTGCTTTTAATAGGAGCTTGCTAAAGCTGGGTAAAAAAAGCACCAAGCTTGTCGAGCAGCAAGAAGGGCGGTATCTGCTCAAATTTGGCCAAACCCGAAATAATCCCTTTTTTTTCCCCCAATCCCTCTGGTCTTGTGAAAAGACCATTCACATCTGCACTGAGTGCACTGGGATGTTTTGGGTCTCTGCTGGGACACTCGTAGCAGATTTTTAGGCACCCATGCATAAAACCTCAGGGGTGAGGTGTTTTACCTTGGCACCTTGAAGTCCATCCCTGCCTGGAGCTCCCTGCACGCCAGGAATGCCCTGTAAATCAGAAATGCTGGGTAAAGTCAGCATCTGATTATCACTGCCCTAATTCATCTTGTAACAGAGGACAGAAGAGAAAGGTCAAAGAAGAAAGAGAGTTGTTCATTACACAGAGCAAAGACTGTTATCCCAGCTTTAATTCCATCATATCCAGCTTCCAGATGGGTCTATCTCTCTTACACCAGGTGACTCAGTTTCAGACCTTGGGAATATGATGGCATTCCAAAATGGCAGACAATCCCCAGGCAGACAACAGCAACAACTTTTCAGACTTGCTTAATTGGGACAAGTAGAAGGAGTGGTGTTTGCCATTACCTGCATGCCAGGGATTCCAGTGTCTCCTTTCTCTCCTTTAATTCCTGGTGGCCCCTTGGATTAAAACAGAAACACACAGTTGGGTGTGTGGCTGAACCCTTTAAGGCAAAGAGCATCCTGCTGCTCCACATCCCTGTCCCAGGTTGTTCCTGCTCCCTGCAGTGTTCCAGGGTAATTTACAGCCACAGCATGTGCACAGGGATTCTGCCATCCCAGACATGTGGCAGCCCTTGCCACTACTCCCTGCCAAGCACCGATGAGCACTGGAAAGAGAAATGCCTGAATATTCATAGAATATCCTGAGTTGGAAGGGACCCCACTGGGCTGCTCTCAATAAAAGCCCATAAAGGAGAGTCTGGACAAAAGCAGGCTTTGGCCAGAATGATAAAGTGCAGAGCCTTGTCAGCATAAACCCACTGATTGTCATCCCTCCCTGTGCAGCTGTGCAGCTGTTGGTGAGGGGGATGTAAATACAGAAATCACAGCACTGACACCCATTTCTGAGACAGGTTCTAGCTGTGAGGAGCAAAGAGAGAGTGACAAAAACAGGCAGTGGAAGAGGTCACATACCACAGGGCCCTGAACTGTGATTCCTTGGGAGCCTGGAGAGCCTTGTTGGCCACTGGGACCTGCTGGTCCTACTTGTCCAGGTGGGCCTGGTTCACCCTGAAACCAAAAACAAGGAAACAATCACAGGGGAAGGAAGTGGTTGGTGCCTGCTCTCCTCATGGGCTGCACTGCACAGCCTGGGTCAGCATGAACCATCTACAGGATTCAAGATTAAACTGGGGCACTGAGGGCATCTCCAGTAACCTCAGCTGCATTTTAGGTCCAAGATTTTGGTCCATCTTTCATGAGAGCAGACAGCAAAGCTGCAGAGGGTGCTTGCAGAGCACAATTCAGCTTCCCAAGCAGTTATTCCTGTTATTCAAGGTGGTCAGAGAGCAAAGGGAAACGTTCCTTAGCCCATTTCTGGGATCTGTGTCCATTCTCATTCCTTCCCCCAGATCCTTCCCCTGCTTTCCCAGATGTCATCCCAAAAATGGGGCCAGTGGTCTGCTCTGGCTCTGCCCCGTGCTGATCTATGGAGCTGTGAACACTTACACCAGGATTTGCTGCAGTCCCCAGGGCTGGGGGATCCAGACCAGCCATTCCTCGTGCTCACCTCAGGGCTGTGGCTCCCTCTGTGCCTCCCTCCCCACGCTGCTCTGCCCCAGGGCACTGCCAGTGTGCCTGGCCAGGAGATCTGGCAGCACAAAGCCTGACCCTGTCCCAGCACAGCTGCTCTCAGAGGACATTGCTGACCACGTAGAGTGCATTAATTCAGCACAATCAGGCTCGTCATCTCCATTTCCAAAGCCCAACTGAGCATTTAATTAATAATAAGTGATCCCATCCTCCTCGATGTGTTGGTAAGGCTCTGCTTGGGCTCAGCTTGGTGCAGTGAGATAATCTCCAGCCTAAGGACTCACCTTGGGTCCTGGCTCCCCCTGCTCCCCCTGAGGTCCTCTCCTCCCAGGGCTGCCCTGCCAGTGGGACACAAAGAACAGCATCATATTTATTGCACTGTAACCAGGACCTGGGGGACAGAACCCTGTGCACGTCACTGCCCCACACTGAAAGATATTTCCTGCCCCAGAGAACTCAAAACAAACAGAGACAAGAAGAAAATTAGTTGAGTTGTCCAGGAAATATGGGAAAGGGAAGAAGAAAGCACCAGCCCAGCCCCTCCATGACCAGCACTGGGAACACAGCACTCATTCCCAGCAGAAAGAAATGAGGTTTCAGCCTGTTTAACCTCCCTCCAACTCCCTCTCAGTGGATCCATGGCTCTCCCTCTGCCTAACTGTGGCATGAACTCATATTGTGTGAATTTTTGACATCTTAATCTGAACATTGCTATTCTTGAATCAAAAAAAAAAAAAAAAAAGGGGGGGGATTTGAATTGAGGAGCACAAGCAAGGAACTTTGGGAAAGGTGCTTTCAGAAGTGCCCAGAAACTCATTTCAGAGGCCAGCTAGATCTAGTCAGACACACTCATTAAGGACAGTGATAAATACAGGGTGGGACATGCCTTGCTAACTGGAGTTTTAAAAATAGCAGTGAGTGCTGTTGTAACTGCAGCAAATTACCAAGGGTTCAGTGGTGTGAGGAGAGGGTTATGTGTCAAAACCCGATTTCCTCTAATGCTTTAAAGAGTCCTGCTCTTTAAGGAGCTGTCTGTGGAGATGCTTAAACCACAGGGCAATGCAAGCTGGTAATTATGCACTTAGGATATTGGAGCAAACTGTGACAGTGGAGCGTGCTGTTAATTAAACTTCCACTGGAACGAGCAAGTAATTACTCTGCAATGAGGCACTCTCCTTGCAAGGAACTGAACTTACAGCTAAACCAAAGGTCAGTACAGGAGGTGATCTGAGACCTTTCCACTTGAAAAAGGACGCAAATGTTTCTGTTATGGTTATTTTCCAGGAGAAAAGCACCTGAACAGAGGTGCTCTGGACAGGCTGTCTGTCAGGTTTCAGCTGGTTTAGTGCAAATAAAATATTCTTCCCCAGATTTCCAAAAAGCAAATTCTTTATAATTGCTTCCTTGTGTTTAACAGGAATATTTTCTCCTGGGATTTAAGCCCATGATGGCTTTCCTGCTTTCCTGCATCCATAATGGATAGGGCAGAACTGATGCCCTTTTTCCCGAGCATGCTGCATATGTAATGGCTGTTTTCTCTTCCCCCCCATTCCTTCAGGGTTTTCTTGCAAGTGACATTCCCTGAACAGAAAGAGAGCTTTGGGGACAGACAGGATAGCAAAGTCTCCCCTTTCTCTTTACACTGTCCACCCACACAGACACAAGGCTCCAATTTAACACAGGATCCAGACAGGAAGATTTTTTTTTTTTGTGAGTTGTTTTTTCCTTAAATTTAGAGAGAGTTTCAGAGCCTCCAATGCATGAAATCTCTGCAGACGCTGAGGGTGACCTGTCCTCCTCTCCTAAGAGGATTAATGTGGAACCAGCAGCTGCTCAGCCTGTTCCCAGCTACAGCTGTTGCACTGCCAGCTCTCCATCTCCCCATCTCATCACCATCCAAAATCCAAAGGGAAACTCTCAGCCCTGCCCTGGAAAAGCTCCTTGAGTTAGGATGAGAGGAAATGGCCTCAAGTTGCACCAGGGGAGGATAAAACTTCATCACCAAAGGGCTATCAAGCCCTGGCACAGGGCAGGGGTGGAGTCACCCTTTCTGCAGGGATTTTAAAGCTGTGGATGTGGTTTGGACCTGGGCTTCGCAGCCCTGATTAATGGGTGGACTCAGTGATCTTTAGGATCTTTTCCAACCTGATTCTGTGATTCTAAAAGCTCACAGAGCCCCAGAAGTGTTACCCACGTGCCCAACATGCCATGAAAAATGGAGCAGCAGCAGCACAGGCAATAGAGGGGTGGGAGGCTGAACTCACAGGGGGCCCTGGGGGTCCTGGCAAGCCTGGGCGCCCAGAAGTGCAAGAACAGGCAGGAGCCAAGGTAGGGCAGGTGTCCTCATCCCTCTGAAATGAAATCAAGCCAAAAACAGTCATGAGCAGCTGCACAGCAAGAGCAGGATGGATCACAACACTCAGTGTTTCAAAATTCAGTCTTTTACTTGAAGAAAAGCAGAATTTTTTTCTACTCCACTGAGAGATTTTTGTGAGCAATGGAGTGCTTTATTTTTTCTGTTGAATAACAAATGTAGACAAAAAAAAATCTATGAAACAGCCCTGCCTGCAATGTGCTAAACACATATTGGAAGATAATTTTCTCCTTTCTACATATTTATACACCCCACACAGCAGCTCTCTGTGTTGAGAAGTGAAAGGAGGAGTGGGGGATGGTGTGCCTCGGGGCTGAGATGGCAGCAAAGCTGTAGGACTGCCAGGGCTCTTGGATGAGGTCGTGACAGGAAAAATATGCACTGCACCAGGATTGGAAGTTTTCACTCTTTTTGAAGCAAACGTAGTTTTGTTTACTTCACCAAGAAACACACTGGTGTTATTCCCAAGAGGAAATAAATGCTTTCCCTCTTAAATCTATCAAAATAATTTGCAGTGTCACTTCAGTGCCATGGAGCTGTCCCATCCTCCCCAGGCTCCTGTCAGTGAGCAGAGCAGTGCCCCTCCTCTTACCAGTGCAGGGAGATCACAGCACCTGTCCTGCTCTGCCCCCACACTGCTGCACAGGATCTGCAGAGACTGCAGCTGGAACTGGGGGGGAGAAAAAAGAGAGTTTGATAAGAAAGTAGCATTGGCCCCCACCACCCATCTCCAAACCTTCTGAAGTTCAAGTGACAAAAAAAAATCTTCAGGGATGATTTGACAGGACTCTTCTGTGTGATCCCAATTATAACTGTGGCCCAAAAAAGCCACAACATGAGAACTACCCCAGACTGAGCGTTCCACAAGTCCTCAGGTCTCTGTCTTGCTGAGCAAGTCAACAAAGCAGCTTCACATTCTATCTCCAATTTACTCACAGCCCTGCAATAGCAGCAGGTTCTCAACTAATTGGGCTTCAGCACCACCAAAATGTGAAAGCAAACTTTGATTTGCTCCCCTTGGGGGCATGAGGAGAAGGGTAAATGTGGCAGCAGCATTTCCTAGGGCAGATGTGATCCCCTCTCCACAAACCCCAACCAGTCTCTCACCGCCTCCCTCGCAACAGCCACATCCTCCCATTCTGATTAACAAAAAAGCACACACTGCACAAAGCCAAACAAAATAATGAGGCAGAGATTAATTTTTCTTTCCTTGACACCATTTCTCACCTTTTTTTTTTTTTCCCTTTCAGTCCATGTATTTAACAAGGAGCGAGCTGCACAGCCCAGGGAGGGTGACAGGCAGCATACAGATACAGATGAGCCCTGCAGATCAAGTGGCATTTAAAGATTTCTTAAATTAAATAAGGTTCCATGATAACCAATAATGAGGCACTCTGTCTTCTCAAGGACAGCAGAGCTGTGGAAGATGTGAAATGCTGTTCTGCTTGAAAGGCAACAGGACCAGGAATGGCACAAGGCTGTTTGTTATTTGGCCAGACCTGTCTAGCTAAACTGCTGGCAGAGAGAATTTGGGAGGGACAAGGAAAGCACAGATTCCTGCCTTGATGGCCACAGGCTTTTGATCAAATTGCCAGAGAATTTATTTAGAAAACATGAAATACTGACTGAACACACTGTCCCCCGGTTTGTTACACAGCAGACCCCATTTCCTACAGGCAATTCCACTTTTTTCCAGGTATGCCAGACCTCTGCCTCCCAGTTTGCAACTGGGGATGCACGTGGGACAAAGTGGTTGGAGTTACAAATCACCTGATGAGCCATTTTCCCCTGGATTTACAGATCTTAAAGCAGGGCCAAGGAGCAAGATCTTCACATTAGTGGTGAATTATTTCCTACAGCCCCACTAAAACCTTGTGAGTGATGAACCTGCCACTGATTCTGCACATAATTCACACTCCTGCTCTGGGGAGTAAGAATGGAATAGACAGACAGAGGAAAGGTGGTTTTGCCCTGGGGACTGTGCACAGGCCAGGACACTGAGTCCACACAGCTGGATTCCCCTTTTCCTGTCCCCTTGCAGGGAGCAGCTCCCTGCAGAGCTGTGTGAAGCAGTCAGGCCATACCCACAGCCCAGCCCTCACTGTTGGGTCAGGGTTTTATTCCAAGCAGCAGCTGATAAAGAGCCTCCACTGGAGATTATTTTCCCTTAATTTGCATTCAGCTAGACAAATCCAAACACCCTGGAGACTCAGGCACACCCAGCTCTGCTGCCTTCAGCCTCCAGCATTTCCCAACATCCCTCTGTGTGGGCTGATGTGCCCAAGTTTCCTTGCAGAAGCAATTCCCAAACCCTCCTGTCCTCCTCAGCATCTCAGTGCAGGAGCTGTGCGTCCCCAACCCCGGGGGATGCAGCCAGCAGAAGGCTCCTCTGGGACACACTCCTGCTGCCACCCCCACCTGTCCCCATCAAGACAGGAGGGACAAAAACGCTCTCCCAGCACTGGAAAAGCTCATTAAACTCATTAGACTCGTTAAACTGAGGGGAGATCAGCGGGCTCAGAACACAGCCGTGCATCCCAGCGGTGCTGGGGGCGTTCAGGGGAGGGTGATGTGACACTCCTGTCCCTGTGCCACCCCAGCCAGCTGCAGCAGCACGAGCAGCACTCACCGGCACGGAGCCGCTCCGGGGCCCCCTGGTCCGGGTCACCTTTCCCAGCATGATGAAGCCGGCGCTGGAGACGCTGCCCAGGGTGCTGATGGGTTTCTCTGCTATTTTCTTACAGTCCACGTAGAGCTTGACCTTGAGGTGGCTCACGGCCACGTGCACCTGGGCAGCAGGTGGGAAAAGGCACGTTGGGGGGTCGCCCTGGTTTTGCAGCCTTCTGGTGTTTTCATTTCTGGGATGGAGTTTCTTGCGCTCATGTAAAACACAGCACACGTTTTGCTAACTGTCCTTTTGGTTTTCATTCCTTTCTCCTGGGCAGAGAAGGTTTGCTGGACCTTTTCCTTGACCAGTGTGGTTGGAGAGGGGGTAACCTCATCCTCCAACCCACAGTCGTTCCCAAAACCATATATAAACACTAAGTGTAAAAATAAACGTGTCTTTTTCTGCCCTGGAAGGGAACAGTGTCTGTGTTGTTCTTGTTGTGCTCTAGTGCCATATTGGAGCTCTGTAGGGGGATGAGGGGGGTCTCCTAGTGACAGTGACACCTTCTGTGCCTCCCCCAGCCTGCTGCTGGCATGGGTGGGGTGTTCTTAATGAGTGAATGGATGGAGGGGGCTTAGGAGTAAGCTTTAGTCTGTGCTTTGCCCTTTGATCCCCTCACCTCTCCCTGGGAGAAGCCTTTCTGGAACTGAATAATGAACCTGCCCACAGATACCCATGGAAATAGCTCGTTGCTCCTTTGGGTACAACCCATTTGCTATGAGGATGTAGGTAGCCAAAAACCCCACCCTATTATGAGTGATAAAGTGGCTTTCTCACAAGGCTGGGTTCTCTTTCCCTTTTGACCAGTACTAAATGGTTATAAAAATCCTAAATTCTAAAAAAAAATGTAAAAAACAAACTATTTTTTCATTTTACCTGATTATAAAGACCTAAAGAAACCACCTCAGTGTTTGGAGTCTGGGGGAAAAATCAAAATGTGGAAGTCATGTTTTGATCATGAGATCCACCTAAATTCTTTACAATTATGAATTTCAGCATACCAAAGAGGTTGGCCACTTCCCTGGCAATCAGGATGCAAAGCATTTGGGTGATCACTCCTCAGTTTGAACAATACTCCCTGACCAGAGTGAGATCATGAGCCACATTTTCTCCCTCTCTCGATAAGGACCTTATGAAAGCTCCCATAGAATATCTTCTTCACTTCCTGCTCATCAAAGGAGACTTCCTGTAAATCAGCCTTGTAGTCATGATTGAAATAGGTCAAGGATTTCTTAAGGGCTGCAGGGAAAATAGGACAAATAACAGCTTAGAAATTGATTTCACACATATATATACACTCAGTATAACAGTACACACAATAAATAATTAGGCTTAAACATGGTGGAAGATTTCCTATGTTATCAAGAAGTACTTCCAAACAATGGAAAAAAAATGTAAAAAGAAAGAACATGCTACAAGTAGAACAAAAATGAAAACATGTATTCCAATTGTACTGGGCAGTGCTTTAAATGTGAGGTTGGCAGCCACAACCAAGCTTCCCAAGAAACTGCTGCTGAGTAAGGAAACCATTCCAACATTCCAAGTGAGCTCTGCCTGCAAGATGACTGGAAACACACAAAATTAAGGTGTTTAGCAAGAAATCTTACGGTCAAGGTTAACCCCCAGGAGGGGCTGGAAGTCCTCGTCCGTGACCTGCCACACGGCAAAGGGCTCCTTGGGGGTGTCGGGCAGGAGGCGCAGCAGGATGAGGATGGTGTGCTCGGGTGGGATGGCAAACAGGTGCACGTCACTGCAATGACACAGAGCAAGGGAACATCAGGGATTTAAACCACCAGGGAACACCCTGCAGCCTCGTCCCGCTGTTTGCTGGGCAGGGGGCCTGGCAAAGCTTTGCTCTGCTCCCAGAGGTGATGGGGATATGTGCAGAAGGAGCTGCTGAGGTCTGTGGTGAGGGATGAGCACTCGTGGGCCTTCTCCTCATGCCTGGGGGATGCTCAGGTGGAGCAGCTGGTGTCAATCCATCCCTGCCAAAGCTGCCTCAGGGAATGCCAAGCCACAGCGAGTGCAGCCTCGATGCTTTTGAGATGAGAGCTCAGTGGAGGCTTACAAAACACTCCTGCCAGGCTCCAAAGCACTCCCCCAGGTCTCCTCTTCAAGAAGGAGGAATGGTTGCCATGTAGCATGGGGCAAATCTTTAAACCTTGGCACAAAACTCTTGGCTTAGGGACATGGTTTAGTGGCAGACCTGGAAGCATTAGGGTAATGGTTGGACTCGGTGGTTCTCCTAACCTAATGATTCTATTATCCTAAATCAGTGTAAATGCCCTTCAGGGATAAGCACTGAGCCCACAGAAAAGCCCCCTCTGGGTCCCCACATCCCAGCTGCAGGATTTAGGCTCAGCAGCAGTGAGAGGATACAAGGCAACGAGGGAAGGTCAAATTGGTTTTGCCTGAAGCACGCCTGTAATCTGAAACAGGACACATTGGCATAAACACAACCCACCAGGCATCTTTTCAGGACTGATTCATAAGTATTACAAGTTTTTTTCTCTTTCTCTCTCAGTTTCTGAAGGGGTAGTGTCCTTGGAAAGGCATCTAAAAGAGCTGAACAAAAGGATTTGCCCATCATTTCCCGAGTATTTAGACCAAAGGGTTCTCAGAATCTCCCCCACCCTGTTTATCCTAAGAAGCTTTGCTTCTTTAACTCAGATTAAGCGGAGTCAGTGGCTCAGTAATTAGGCTTTAAACAAAGTGGCAATGAATGTCAGGAGTCAGATCACTCCTGATTCATAATCATAAAAAGGAATGAGGTCACAGGAGCTGCCTGGCTTGCTTGGGACCCTGTGGAGAAGCTTCATGAGCAAGGGAATGGGGTCAAGCCACAACCCAGAGCTAATGGATATTCCCTCTCATCAATGCAGCCCAGGCTGCAGAGAGCAGCTACGAGAGTGATATTTTCTAAAGCAAAGATCTCTCTCCAAGCCACAGATATGTGGGAGAAGGGATTGAAGATGAAAATGTGACCTCAAACTGCCATCCCTGAAGTGCAGGTGGCTGTGGACAGAACGCCTAAAGACTGGTGCAGTGTCCATACGTGACATGATCCTCACGTCCATCACAGCAAATAAAGAGCTGGAAAAAAGTGATTTTGTAGAAACCAAAAACAGCACTGTGAATATGTTTGGCTGTACAAATGTCTAATAAATACTATTGTGTCCCCTTAATTTCTACATGACAACTCATCTTGAGGAAAGTCAGGGGTTTATTTATTTATACATTAAGTAAAAACCCTCTGGCTATTTTTTCAATCTACCAGTGGTTTGATTTAGCTCATCACATTTATCATTTCATTTGGGAGCTGCCAGCGGGGCTGCACTGTTCCTCCCCAGAATGACCTTCCTTTGCCATGCACGTGGCATGAGGCTGAGGATGAGGATGGCAACAGCCAGAGCTCTGCTCCCACCTGGTCCTCTGGGTGAGCTGGATGTCCCTGAACAGGGTGAAGGTGCGGGAGCCACTGAACACAAAGGGCTCCATGGCTACGCCTTTAATGGAGGAATATTCCTTCTCTACCAAGCCAAAAACTTCCATCATATCGAATCCTGGAACAAAGGAAAACACAGAAATCAGTGGTCAGGCAGGAGTGCAGAAGAAGTGTGTTTGAAGAGCAGGCTGAATTAGCACAGAGAAGGCGGCAGGGAAAATGCTCTTCATGACACAACATCAGCTCGAGTGCACCCCTCAAATGGCAGCCAAGGAAAATAAGATTGTGTGCACATTTCTTGTAATCTCTTCCTCTTGAAGGAGAGTGGACAAAAGATGGAGCCTTTCACAACTGTGTTTTCAAATCTTCAGAATGAAAAAAAACCCCAGTGAGAAAGATGTTACTCCAACGATTTCTTCCTTTCAACTATAGGCAAAGTATTATCTTCAAAAGACATGGAATCAGTCCAGTAATTGCTAGCAGGGAGAGAAAATGATTTCTACTCTGAAATGCCTTATGTGTAAGAGCCAGAAAAAAATAGGGAAAAAACCTTAAAAATACAAACTTTTCAATTTCTCTCTATTTTCAGGAGACACCCTGGGCTGACCTGCCTTGTGTGGGCTACAGAGATTCTGCTCTGACATCTCCTCTGGCTCATGCAGTTCATCTCTCTCCCCCAGCTCATCATTAAAGCTCCAAGTCATTTTCGTTTCAGTTTTCTGCCCAATAAGACAAGATCTCACCATTTGGATTCTGTTTGAGTTTATCTGAGTTTACAGCAGACTGGGATGAAGGAGATGGTTCCTTCTTGAGCAAATGGAAAGGCTTCATTTCAGTGCTTTCAGTCTGGATTCCCTCACCCTTTCACCATTCACAATCTTTTGCAGTTTCTTCGCTTGAGTTTTTATTTTGCCTGGGGGTTGGCCCAAGGTGCTTTTATTATATTATTTTCTTCATATCCCAGCAGTACAAGGGAGTTAAAATAAATGACTTACTTGAGGGCCATTTATCTCTGGTATGGAGCTTCTAACACTGAGACCTCCTTTAAAATGCACAGGAAGAGAAGGCATGAGTCCCAATTAAAAACATATTGAAATATAATCCCGTTATTATCACAGAGTCATGGAATCATAGAGCAGCTTGAGTTGGAAGGGACCTTAAAGATCATCTAGTTCCATGGGCAGGGATGTTACCTGCAAGATCAGTTTGCTCAGGGCCAGGTGAAGAGACTCAGGCGTGGAGTAACCAGACCTGAGAACTGCTGCCAGTCCCTCAGCCTCACCTGCAGCTCAGAACTCTGGCAAGGAGGGGACACCCCTTTCTGAGCAGAACTCACTGCTTCCTCAGAAAGGAACGCTTGCAACAAACCCATCAGCACGGACAGCTCTCGTGGCACAGACAGGAGGAGGGGGAAATTCCTGCCTCAGCAGGATCCGTGCAGCCTGGGCACAGAGTTCCTCCGGAGGACGCACGGGTGATCCCAGGGACACACGCAGAGGTTTGGAGTCTGAGGAGCCTTTGTGAGTTAAGGATTCAAATCCTCTTGAAATTCAAGAGCTGTTTGAAGCTTCACCTCCTTAAGGCTGCTGAAAATCCTGGTGTTAAGCCCTAACAGCCGAGAGCATGAGCTGGTGGAGCAGCAGAGCATAACAATTCAGGGACTGCAAAATATTCTTCTGCCTGATAAAAGGTATGTTCCAGTTTTGGTTCTCACACTTCTCCCCTTTCCCCTGGGACATTTTCCCCACACTGAGCTCTTGCACATGTCTCCAAATCAAGACCAGGCAGTGTTTTCAGTCCCAGCCCAGCAGCACCAGGGCTTGGATCTGCTACTGTACCTCTTATGGAACCTTCAGTGGAGGTGATGCTGGGGCAGGCTGTGAGAACAGAATAAAAGGGGAAAACTGTTAGAGGGAAAAAAAGACAGCAGGGGATTATGGAAGCGAAATGAACACAGTTTCTTTAGACAGAGTAAAGGAAAAGCACAGCAAAACTTAGAATATCCTGCAGCTTCATTCAGAGCTTGGACTTTAAACTTGTTTATGTGTATATGAAGAAAGAGAGAATTGGTGTTTATGCAGACATAAAAGTTGTTTCCTGGCTTGTCTATCAGTAAAATAAAAATAGTGTCTTTCATCATCAAACATCTCCATGATCACTTTCTTTTGACTAACTCACCTGGCACCTGATGATATGAAATACAAGAGAGCATCATTTTTGGCAAGGTTTTTTTAAAAACAGACATCAAAACATTTTTTTTTTCTTTTAACAGTGCCTTAGTAGTGTGGTAAAATAAAGATATATGCAGTTTCAAATTTCGTACTTGCAATTAAAAATACACACAGCAAAAAAATGTATCTCAACTTGAGAGTCTGGCTTTTGATTTCTTTCAGAAAACACTGAGAGTTTTGAAAAGTTTTGCAGTTTGTCTTTCAGAAATCTTCTTGATGAATCCTCTGAGATGCCAGAGGATAAAAAACAAGACCAGAGAAGAGACGGGGATGTGAAGCTGGAATGTGAGGTGCCAGGGCTATGAGCACTCTGTTTAAAGGCTCAGGTAAAGGGATGTTTTAGAAAACAGCTCATCAATGCTACTTTCAATTGTCTGGTGCCATGTCAACCCCAGGCCATGGATGCCAGATGGAGCTGGGACAAAGGGAATGCTTGAATCATGCAAAATGAGAGATGTCCCTGAAAATCAAGGCTGCTTGACAAGGATGGGCTCTTTCACAAGGGGTTTTCTCGGCCATCAGGATAATAGAATCTAAGAGATCATTGTACTGAGGCTTCAGCATAGCCTTGCCATTCTTGCATCAATGCCATTTCCTACCTCAGCAGCAGCCTAACTTCTGTAAAATGTGTAAAACATTTAAAGGAGGCGACTTGCTTGCCCCCAAAGGCCTGAGATTCCCATGCCTGTAAGAGTTTCAATGCCATTCCTCACGGTGAAGAAGGGGCACCCAAACCTATGACTCTGATGGCCACGGGACCACTAAAGCCAGGATTTAAACCACAAAGACTTACAAGGTGCTGTGCCTCTGTTGTTCCAACTGCTGCTTAAATTTTATATCCTATAATTCTTGTAGAACTGGGTGTAAAACTATTGAAGGGGTCTATGGAAATCCATTAAAAAATCAGTATCTGAAATTTAAGCCTTGCAATGCTGAGCCTGACCAGCCCTTGCATGCAGGATCTTCAATCCATACACTGCCTCTCCCTTCTCCTTCCAGAAACCAACTTTTCTAAATCTTAGAGAATGGTTTGGGTTGGAAGGGACCTTAAAGCTCATCCTGTTCCACCCCTGCCATGGCAGGGACACCTTCCACTGTCCCAGGCTGCTCCAAGCCCTGTCTGGCCTGGCCTTGAGCACTTCCAGGGATGGGGCAGCCACAGCTTCTCTGTGCCAGGGCCTCAGCACCCTCACAGGGGAGAATTCCTTCCTAACATCTAATCCAAACCTGCTCTCTGCCAGTGTGAAGCCATCCCCCCTTGTTCTATCATTCCACATCCCTGTGAAAAGTCCCTCTCCAGCTCTCTCAGAACTGAAGCATGGTGAATGAAAAGCAACAAAGAAATTATCCCAAAGCAGGCTGTAAACTTGTCCATTTTCCAGGTATCTGACTTTGTTGTTTGGAGTCAGTGAGCTCATCCTGACCCTTGCCCAGGCCCAGAGTCCCTCTTGCTTACATCCCTGGCAATTCTCCCCTCCTTCCCAGCTGGTGGGACTGGGATTGCTCACAGCTCTTTGATCAGGCAATGCTCAGCTTGTCTGAATCCTCTCAGAGTCAGGCCAAGGATGCCTGACACTGGCACTTTCACTTCTGCTTTGAAGATTTTTCCCCAGATTTTCCAGCCTACGATTCCCGCTGTCTTGTTATTTCCTTTGCTTTTTGTTTTTCTCTCCAAATCCCAGCCCAGTGCAGTTATTCACTGTTCAATGAACATTCACTCCTACAACATCAGACCATTTCTCTCAATAATTTGGTTATATGTCAGCGTTGGAGCCTTTATTGCACATCCAACTGTTTTCCCAACTGTTACATATTGTCTCTCCTTCTTAAAAATAAAAGTACTTTATAAACCATAAAGAATTTAGTATTTCTTCCATTGTCTTTTCAGTTGTCATTGCCAAACAACTATATTAAATTCTACAAGGTGACTCATCAGCCTTTTGAAAGGTTGTTTTCTGCTTCAAAGTTCACAGGACTTTTCCACTGTGATCTGAACACCTCAATAAACCACTTGAAATCTTAATCTGGTATGTCCTTTGTTGGCTATAAACTAAAGTTTTTACATCTCAGCTGCCTCATTCTTCAATTCTTGACTTCACTCAATAAATTTTAAAACTGAAATTTTGCTTGGAATAGTTTCAAACGGTCAGGAAAAGCCAGCACTGCCACAATATCTGCATTCTGATATTTACTTATTAAAAACTTTTTATAACCCCGTTAATTCAACATTTCTCACTAATCCATTTCATAGTTTGCTTTCTATCAGCTATGAGAGCATATGCTCATTAAATTTAATAAGGGACTTTACAGGGAATTTTAATTTAGAACATGTCACACTTCCCTGCACTACATTTTGGTCAAGTTGTGCAGAAATCCTCTAAAATAGTCAGTCTCTTTACTGAGCCTGATGTTAAGAATTTCTGTGGTTTCTGGTTGTCCTTGGATTGTCCCAAGGGCATCTGTCATGAGCTGATGGACCCCTCCTGCTGCTCTGCAGAGCCCACACTGCCCTGTCTGCTGCTGAATTCCAAACCAACAACAAAGCGGGACTGCAGAGGAGATGATTTACCCTCTGCTTTAGGTGGGATGAATCCTCGGATGGAAGGGAACTTAGACAGCACTGGAGCTGAAAGAGAAAGCAATCACAGAATCATAAAGTTGGAAAAGACCCCAAAGATCATCAAGTCCTTTGATCAAATTCCACCACTGCCGCTCAGCCACATCGGGAAGGGCCACATCTGCTCGGTTTTTAACACTTCCAGGCAGGGTGACTCCACCACTTCCCTGGGGAGTATTCTCCAGTGCTTAACCACTCTTTCAGTGAAGGAATGTTTCCTAATATCTGACCTGAACCTCTCCTGGCCCAGCTTGAGGCCATGCCTGGGCTCTGTTATTCAAGACTGTGATTCCTGCCTCGAAACCCAAAGGGCCGCCAGCCCTTCGCACTCATCCCAGGATTGTCAATAACTCGCAGGAATACAGAAATTGGGGCAGGATTTTCACTTTTCAAGGCCAATATTCTACTGCTGAGCAAACCCCTGGCCTCAGGCAGAGCCCAGTGCAATTGAGGCCACTACTGTCCCAGCAGAGGTTGCCCTGAGGCTGGCAGATGGAGGGGGATGGAGAAGGCCACGTTCCAGCTGACCCTGTACCTGTCCTGCCCGTGGTGGAGGTGCTCTCGCTCTCTCCCGTGTAGTGGATGGCAGAAATGGTCACCTTGTAGGCTCGATCAGGCAGCAGGGGCTGCAGGGTCACACTGCTGCTTTTCCCAGGAGCCATGATCTGCAACGGGGGGAAAAAAACGATCCCAGCGTTTGGGGCTCTCATTCCAGCTCTCACTCACAGCCCAGAGCTAGGTGGGGCTGACTCCTGGGTGTGAGGCTCAGAGCAGCATTCCTGCTCGGCTCAGCCCAGGGAGCCTGGCTCTGTGTTGCTGCTGAAGTAGCAAAGGCCAGAGGAAGAGCATTTTCCCATATAAAAGCCCCAATATTCCCCAGGGAAATGCAGCAGAAGTGCCTTATAACAGGATAACCAGGGTGTTTAAGTAGGGAATCTGTGTTTTAAGAGGATTGTATTTAACCTCCCTAAGCCAGAGGAGCTGTAGGTTTATCCCCCACCCCTCTGCCTCCAAGAATTCCCTCCCCAGTTCAGGGAGCAGAGAAAGCTGTGTTATTAGTGGCTTTGATGGAGAAAAATACCTTAATTACAAAAGAGTCTTGGAGTTCTGCTTACAAAGCAACACATCAGCAAGAAGAGATTTGGTTTTGAGCCCTGCTATCCTAAAGGCAAACCTGACTGGAGTGAGCAGAGTTCCTCTGGTCACGTTGTCCCCAAGGGCCCAGTGTCTGTCCCCCCAAAGGAGCTGGGCACTCACAGTTTGCTGGGCAGCAGCATCAGAGACAGGGCTGTAGGTGATTCTGTAGTGCTGGACACGGCCATCAGGAGGGGTCCAGTGCACCTGGAGGCTGCTGGGGCTCTCAGAGTCGATGAAGAGGTTGGCGGGTGGGCTCCGGGAATCTGTGACAGGGATGGAAGGTGAGCAGCATAAAAAACAGGGAGAAATCTCTGTGAATGGAGCCAGCAGTGTTTGCTCCAGGCCCTGCACACCTCAGTGCTCTGCTGTGCTGGGCACCAGGCTAGAGGGAAAATGGATCCTGGAGGGGTGAGGATTGCCCAGGTACAACACAGCACAACTCAAACGTTCAGCAATTCCAAGCCTAGGACATGGGAAAAATTCTTGGAAAGGTGAAAGAGTCCTGGAAGCGCAAGGCAAAGACACTCATTGTACACATCATGAACAAATACCAAGGCTGCTCAAACTGGAATTGAATTTCATCAAGCTGGACAAACAGCTTTGCTGGCAATTAAACCTGGATCACAAATCATAGTTAATCCACCATAATTTCTAATATTTTTCAGCTTTTTCTGTTTTAAAATTACTCTTAAAAAAAAAAATCCCAGAGTATCCAGCATACCAGAGTTGTGTCTAGAGCTTCTGACATCAACACCCACAGCCTGGAATGGGTCACACACAGTGCCTGAGCTGCCCCCTCTTCTCTGGCCCTGTCCTAGGATGGATGGATGGATTCCAAACAGGCGATGGGCTGGGCCAGACAACCAGAAAAGAGTTTGCCAGAGACTATAGCTGAGCAATTTTTAATTACATAAATGCATTTCTTTCCCTGGGGTCCTGCTGTGCAGCAAACTGGATCTGATGACAGCAGTTCTTATGCTGGAGGGATTTCTCTGAGCAGAGGCTGAGAGGGAGGAAGGGAAAGGCAGAGGGGGCTAAATCAGTTCAAAAAGAGGCTCGAGAACATGGGGTTGTCTGCTCCCCATGCTTGTTTCCAAGCATAAAAACAAGTGTCTGTCCTTGAACCCATGCTGGTGTGAAGACACAGAAGTTCTGAGCAGAGAAAAAGCAGAATTTATTCAGAAGACACTAAAAATGATGGGTGAGCCCTAAGGAGAGTCAAAGAAACACCCCCAGGTGATGAGGTTTTTATTCTGCTCTTTTCCTGTAAGGATGTTCTGCCCACCCAGCAAAGCCTGGGGTGACCTCTAAGCACAGGTTGAGTGAAGATCATTTGCATCTTCATTGATCCTCCTTCCCTTTTGTTTATAAAATGGGTTTACTTTTACTGAGGCTGAACCAAGATTGCAGCAGCTGAATCAGGCTGGAGGTTTTGCTGTGCACCACCACGAGGCAAAGCAGAGGAGAAAACAAGAGTGGCAATAGAGTCACTTCAGCAGCACTTTTATTGGGCAGTGATGTATCTTTGCTGCCTGCACTGGCTATTTCCTTCACCTGAGGAAAGAGGAGACTGCTAAAGTGAACTTTAAAGGGAGAGTTAAGGGAAGTTTTTAGAGGCAGATTTATTCTGGAAAGCCCTCAGGCCTGGCAGAATTTGATGGCATGGATCTGACAGACAGGGGACAGGCCAGTTCCTGAAGCTGCCCTGGAGGATAGAAGCATCTCTGCCACCATCTGTGTCTTTGTTTACCTCTCCAAGCCCTGCTCCTCCACAGGAGCAATCCCTGCGTGCTCTCAGGTCTAACCAGCACCACAGGCACACAAATACTCAAACAAGAACAAAACCCTGGGCTCCACTCCATCAGAACGCTCACCTGCAATGATTATTAGATATTAACTACAAGCCATGTTTTTTCCTGCCATGGGTTGAAGCTTCATTCCCACATTTCAATCTCTTTTATTTGCCAAGCATACTCTGCTAGGAAGAGCTCGCTGAGGAGCTGGATAAAGAAATTTCCCCACAGCTTAGCTGGAGGAGCAGGGCACACAAACACTTTGTAAAACACTTCAGTGCAGAGCCAGCCAGGGTGGCTCAGCCCAGTTTCAGCAGCAGCTCCCATCCAAACCGGCCTCTCCTTGTCCTTCAGGACTATCAAGGGACTCTTTTCTTTTGCTCAAGTTCTTTTTCCCCAGCCTGGATGAAAGAACTCTCCCTCAGTACAAAAGAAGGACCTTGTCTGATTCTCAGCAGGACCAAAGCCACCGCTTCCAGCATTTTCCAAGAATCACCATCCAGCAACACCTCTGTGTCCCAGCAGATTCCTTCAGGAAAGCACCACCATACTCCCCTGTGCCTGCTCAGGAGATTTGTGTTTGAAGTACCACTAAGGTTGTTTATTAGTATGACAAGTGCTCACTGTGAAAGCCTTTGGTCAGGGATAAGGACTTTGCTACACTTGACAATTTATAAAACAGACTGAAAGGAGAGCTCAGCTCAACTGAGAATTTCGTCTAAATATAACAAAGGGGAAAAAAGAAACATCAGAACTATGGGTAAGCGGCACATTTTGACAATTTTGTTGTCTGTGGGAAATACATCAGCATGCTTTTGTTTCTGCTCTGCCTCTTGGAAGGTCTGCAGGGAAAAGTTTGCTAACTGGGTTACTGAAAAATAATCCCAAACTTTTTTCTTTCCTCTAGTCAAAACAAAGAATTTTAAAAAATCCAATTTCTCCAAGACAAGAAGGGACCTGCACCGTATCAATGTCTCTGAATTTTGTTTTCCAGCTAAAGCTAATCACTCATTCTGAGTTCATAAAATGACAAATCTCAAACCATATCTTTGAAACAACTTTTTTTGCTACCAGAAAGATGAGTGACCTCATCCCAGTCCTTACAAATGACACACCACAGTGATGAGTGGTGTTGTTTTTTATAAGGGGATGATGTATTTTGTTAGGGACTGGTGTCTGCAGGGTCCCATGACCATAACACATTTGGTCTCAAAATGGGTGTTTCAGGTGAGACAAGAGGCATTACTGGCCCTGAATAAAATGAACTTGGTGTTTTTACCTCACCCCAGGGGCAGAACTCGGTTCCATTTCACAAAACCATAGGCAAAAAGCATTGCTCTGACCTGGCAATTTTTTCCCTTGACCTTCAAAGAAGAAAGTATTCCAGGGAGGCTGAAGGACAGGGAGAGAATCTTGTGTTACCAGTTCCTGCTGAGTTTCACTTCAGTCATTGCCCTTAAACTTCAGCATTTCTTGGAAACTCTACCAAGACATTTTTAAGAAAAACTTCATGACTTGACCTATCCTTACATAAAGGGATGTTGCCAGGAGAGAAAAAGAGAAAAGCAATGATGAAAGCAAAAGAAAGCACTTCTTCCCTCCCACAGCCTCCTCTAGCACACACTTTTGGTTTTGTTCAGCACAGCCTGATCAGTGATGCTCACCACTTAGCAACCCAAAATCTGCCATCCTGAGGAAGCCAGAGAGCTTCCATCGCTGTTTCAGCCCTCAGAATTCGATTTTAGAGTGAAAATTAAGGGGGAGAGGGCTCAAAAATCAGAACAAGAGGTCTGGGTTTTCAGGTAACAGCAGAGATTTCCATGCTGTCTAAATGAGTTGTTATCCACCAGCTCTGATGGTAGATTAACACCACTGGACATGCTGACCATGCACAGCACAAGGTGGTAGATTTTTCTTGAAACACTGAAGATTTGAAATGTAACCATATCCCAGGAGTTCCCAGAGTCCTGCCTAGTGCCACATCATCCCACACATTCATTGCTCAAGCCTTCACCAATTTTCTGGCATGCCCAAGTTTCCGCTGACCTGCCCCAGAGCAGCGCTGGAAATCACCAGCCACCCCTTCTGTGCCACTTCTCCTCCCTGGGCACTTCTTTCTTTAAACACTAGAAAAGAATTAGCCAAACCAATCAAAACCATTGATTTCACGTGCAGATATTGGCTGGGAGAAGTGTGGCAGTGTCCTGACTGCTCCTGCAAAGGGACCAGCAGCACCCAGGCACTGAACCCTGTGTTGGCTGCCCAGCTGCACACCTGGCTTCCCGCAGAATTTGATTTTCTTCATGCAGAAGGCAGAGCCTGACGATTCCCAAGGCTCCTGCACAAGGACAGCAGCTGACAAGCAGAAATCCAATTGCTTTCCCTGTCCCACTGGGGTGCCAGCAGCAGCAAGGGCTGCCTTGTGCAAATGTGCCTAGAAGGGCACTGTCACGTGTCATTTTGTTGGGCTGAGAGAGCTCCTCTGACACTCCATAATTCTTAGCTTAAAACGTAGTAATGAATTTTCCTACAGCCTCCAAGCAGCTCTAATTGTCCTCTTGTCATCATATATCAGTAGGATACTTGCTTTTCTTTTTTCTTTTGTCAGTATGCAGCTCCAAGGTACTTGTCTGAGGTAGCGTCCTATAAATTATTTTTTATTATTTATTATTAATAAAACCTGAGCTCCTTATTCCAAGATTACCATTTACTTCAAGCTTCATCAGCTCAACATCAGCCTAAATGAGTTTATTCTGCAGAAGAGGACAAGATCTGAGAGGGGAGAGAGGACTGATGGTGTTGAAAGGATTGTGTTCCAGTCACTTCCCACAAAGCCATTTTACAGGCAATATTAATTACCAGGACCTCTGGGAGTGCCACTTTTTAACCTCATATCCTGTCAGATTTAGATAATGCCTCCAAGGCAGAGTGTGCCTGCAGGATTCCCTCCCATATTTGCAAATGCCCTCAGTGAGGCACAGCCCAGCGATGTCAGAGCTCAGGAAATCCTCACCCTCCCTACAGGCAATATTTTATTAACAAGAACCATTCCTTAGGCAGCACAGTGACACGTTCAGCTGGACACCCTCAGAATTCATTTCCATCCATGCACTGTGGAGGCAGGGGAGGGAGGAAATGCATTCTACACGGAACACAATCATCAGCTGCCTCTAAAATGCACCAGCCTGACGTGATTCTGCAGCCTCTTGTTCTCAGGACAGACTGAGAGCATTTTCAGACAGAAGCCTAAATATCTCTAGCTTTTTCCAGACATTTGGGTTTGTGTTTTCAGAGCTGGAGGCGACCAGTCTGAGCTGCAGGTGTGTGCTGAGCTGTGAGGGATCCACGCCCTGTCCCTCATCCCTGGGCTGTGGCTCCCAGCAGTGGTCACTTACTGGTCCTGTGGTGAACAGAAACGGTGTCACTTCGAGCACCATCCTTGTAGTAGGCCCAGATGGATATTTTGTAGTCAGTGTTCTTCTGCAGGCCGGGCAGGACGGCCGTGGCCACATTTCCAGCGAGGGAGAGCTGGAATGGAATGGAATGAAAGGAGTCAGTCCCACTGCCAGGCTGGTTGATGCCACCCAAGTGCCTGGCTCACAGGTTGGCCCTGGCAAAAAGGAGTTAGCAGCAGGCTCTGGGGGCAAAGTTTACTGTCTGGGGTTGCACATGTGTAAGCAAAGGCAAAATTCCAGCTGTGAATAATGGAAATTCCAGCTGTGAATAATGCAGAGCAGATGCCTGGGCATGGCAGCCCAGTTATAATCAGCAGCTCCTTCAGCACCACAGCACAGAGCTCTGACCCAAGGCAGGGCCTGGAGCACAGAGTGCCTTTGCTGAGGTTCCAGCTTCTAGGGGAGCTGGGGACAGAAGCCCCAGTATCCCTCAGTTCCAGCCCAAACAGAACATATGTGGTCTCACACATTGCAGGAGAGACTTGGGTATTAAGCTTCAATTTAAACTGCTGTTTGATCTCATACTGAACATAGGGGCTCCAGATGGAAGAGGGCACCTGGTTCACCCTGCCACACCTGCACCAGCTCTGTCTCTGGTCATTCTCCTCTGTGGGTTCCTTACTTGGACCTCATCCTTCCCAAAGAGCAGTATCCCAAAGGTATCAGTGCTTCCTAGCACTGAGGAAAAGAGAAAATGCTTCACCTTCTTAGAAGCAACACCTCCAGCTAAAAATACTTGAGTATTGTCTTTTTCTTATCCACAACATCTTGACATTGGGAGCTGGTGATCCTCTACAACCCCAGATCTTTTTCTACTGAATTGCTTCTTAGCTATTTGTTCTACATCCTGTATACCTGTGGTTAATTATTCCTGCCTAAGCTTAATACCTTCTGCTTGTCCCTATTAAATTTCATCCTTGAGGTTTCCCAGAACACTTCTGCAATCTTCCCAGAGCCTGTAGGACTCTGCCCTGCTGTCCCTCCTGCTTCCAGCCCTCAAGGTGACTGCTCCACTGAAAGCCAGACCCAGGAGGGATCCTGCTGAACTGTTCAGTTGCTGGACTGCATTTCCCTGAATGGTTTTACACAGCTCTCTGCCACTCTGGCAGGTGAATCAGAGCCAGCCCAGCCTCCCCAGAGCTTGTGTGGGCTCATACCTCCTGAGGCTTCTCTCCACTGGCTGTGCTCCACTTGATCTGGTAGACAACCACATCCGAGGCAGCGACAGCTTCCCACTGCAGGCGGAGGCTGTTCCCAGAGAGCTCGGTGACCCTCAGAGCACGAGGAGGGGGCACCTTCACTGGGGGGTGCACAAGGAACAGGAGCTGAAGTGCAGGCTCTGACAGCACCTTGTCAGAGCCAGGGTGGGGAGCAGATGGCTGGGGAGCAGAACATCAGCCAAGCAGATGTCTGAGACCAGCCTGTCTGTCGCTCCTTCAGACCCATATGACAACAGGCACCAGGACAGACAGGGGTAAATTATTTTTAAAGCCCTAATTAAGGCAGGTTATCTCATTTACAGAGAGCACACACATCACATTGGTTTTGAAAAGGGAAGAAGGCTAGGAGGGCTCTCAAGGATGCAGAGGTTACTGATACATCAGGGTTTTCTTCATTTGCTTCTTTTCTTTATCCCTTTGTCATGGTTTGAGGCTTACCCAGAAATGGTAAGAATTTGTAGGCGGCTCAGTGAAATCCCAGGTGGACAAATTGCAGGAGGAAGAGCTCT